>JAEMOT010002863.1:395498-426483 GCA_019297695.1 Apostasia ramifera | reverse complement strand
AGCTATAAATTTTAAATATTAAAAAAAATAAAATTTTAAAATAAAAATTTTAATTATTATAAATTAAGTTTATATAATGTTTTTAAATTAAATTTAATGATAAAAAAAATTTCATTGTAAAATTATGAAAGAATAATTACCTACATATCACATATTTTAATTTTATTTATGATTTATTCATTCATTTTTAGTTAATTATACAATTACTTTAATGTTTAGGTAGCAGCAACGGAAGAAGACATCCGCGATATGAATTAATTTTAGGACAAATCAGCGCTTTAGTGTGGTATTAAAAAAAAATTATATATATATATATCATTAAGAATAAAAAAATAATTTTAGTGATTTATTAACAGAATTTTTTTTTTCAAATAAATTTTGATTAAGTTTTAACTCAAACGACTGTATGTAAGATTTTATAATGTTTTGAGTATGTATAATAAAATTAATTAAGAATAAATAGGTAAAATATAAATAAAATTAAATTGTGTGTCATATAGTTAATTATCTCAATTATAAATTATACGTAAAATAAAATAAATTATAATTTATGACTTATTAATAATTAATTTTTTTTATTTTCTCAGCATCATTATAATTTATAATTTATGTTAGACTTTTCATTATTTAATAGTCTCTTAACTATGAGAATGCAAAACAATGACAACAAGTTTAAGTATTTCGAAAATATTAGAATTTGAACTTCTAAATGATTCACATATATGAGTTTAATATTTTGTTTTGATTTATTAGAAATTTTTAAGAAATAGTAGATCTATTTATGCATATTTTTTAAACAAAATTTATGATGATTTAAATGAGAAGTGTTAAAATAGATTAAAATTGAAATTCAGATGAGGTTGAAATGAATAATAGTTTATTAATTATCGAACATGTAGATAATTTTTCTTTCTATGATATAATATTGATGTGCATCTATTTTATGCTACGTGAGCCACGAACATACTCAATTTAGTTTTTAGAATATTTTAAATTTTTTAATAAAAAAGATTATTTTTATGTGATAATATGAAATATTTTTTTTATTATTAATAATAGGCTTGAATATAAAGTAAAATTAAATTTTATTATTTAAATTTATATATAATATAAAATATATATATATATATATATTTTAAAAATTTAAAAAAATTTTGAGCCGTTCAAATATGATGTCATGGTCAAATTTAAATCAACTTTAAAATTTGACCAAAAGAATTTTTTTAAATAAATATCGAAAGAATTCTTAAAACTATAATTAGTACTTGCCAATAAATAATGTTAGTCGAACAAATTCAGAATAAGAATTGAAAAGAAAGAAAAAGAAAAGTATAAATAAAATCATTTAAACTCGTGTTACTAGAATATATTTGGCCTCTATTTGGTTGACAAGTAAGTTGGTCGTAATCATTTTTTTTATTTTTTAATTAAAAAATATAAAGCTATTTTTAAGATATATATATAATGAGAAATAAAGTTAGTTAATTGTAAAAATATTAAATAGAATTGATTGATATATTGAGAAATTGTATAGATATTTTTGAGGCTAGAAATCAACCAAGAGATCAGAAGAGAGATTTTTTTATGTGGAAACTGACTGAACGGGAAAATCTTTATGTCAAATACTTTTTTATAGTAGTGGAGGAAAATGGGGAGAGAGTTTTTCCTTTTTTTTTTTTTTGGAGAAAAGAAAGATTCTTTTTTTCGGTTACAATGAGATTATATAGTTTAAACTAGTCCATGAAGAGTCACTTCAGCAAAATGATCTCTATTTTAAGTGTCAGGATAATAATGTCCACTTGGGTGGCGCGTCATGTCTACATTTGTACGGATTGTATAGCCCAAATGGAGGGTCACGCTTCTTACGAGCGGCATGGAGTTTTGTACCTCATGTTATATAAGCAGTTCACCGTGGGTTTTTCTGTGACGACCCTAGCCGTCACACTAAAATTTATCTAAGTTAGGGGAGAAGGAAGATTAATTCAACAGCGAAAGAAAACTAAATAGATCAAAAGCTACTACAATAGTTCACAATACTATAACTTAGAACAGAATTAAATATCCAACTAAAGCAAATGAAATAAAACTACTATGGTCTCAACCGAACACATAAGTAGATAAGTCACTTTCTAAGAAAATAAAGCAATAAACTAATTATTCTCTTGACTGGCATTCTCCCCATTCCCGTGATTAAGTGCTCCAGTACCTGCTATGTTAGTGACAGAGTCCGTTAGAACAGACTCGTAGGTTGTACACTAACAAAGCCTTTAAATAAAAACATTAAATAATAATAATAATAATAGCATATTAACATGATGTAATAAGAATAACAAACAATTAAACATATATAACATAGATTTTAATTAAGCATGCATATATGATCAAGAGATGGAATAACACAGTATGAACAATAATTATTAAACAAACATAATATAATTTGCATAGCAATTACAACATCAGCATATAAACAAAAACGATACAATAAAATAAGTAACGAGCAAATTTCTTTTTATTACTTTCACTTTTATCTTTTGGGCCCGTAATTTCTCGTACTACGTCTCAACTGCCTTTTACACCTTTGGGGATCGTCACCCCCATGAATAGCCCTCCGTAGGCATATCCAATGGACGCCATCGCGCCAAATATCATGTGAGGACCTCTAGTGGATACGTATCCACAGCAGACACGTATCTGCTTTGGGGATCGTCACCCCCGCATGATAGTCGGAAACTGCCAATGGACGTCATCGCGCCAAATATCATATCATATGCTCGAGCTAAGGCATGTGCGTAATCCCACAGAAATCACATTTAAATTTAATCTATTGTCGCATTAAAATTCTTATATTTTACTTTATTAAATTGGCAAGTCCATACACTTGCACAAATATTAATTATTTTCGTATAACCAGTTTGTGCACTTATTTACCAACGCAAGCCAGTACACTTGCCCTTCTAGTGGGTGTCACATTCGAGGAATAATTATCCAAAATTATAACTAAATCTCAAATCTCGTTCAAGGTTTTAAATATATATGCAAATGACAACTGTTAGTCTTCAATTGAAATTAATTGAAATTTTTATTATCTACTTGATCAAATTACGTGAAGAATTTTACCTGAAATATGAAATATTTATAAAACAATCAAGTTATAGGTTCTGCATACTATAGAATAATCGAAACTTGCACGGTTCTAGTGTCAATGGCAATGAAAATGAAGAATTTGCAAAAACTATTATCAATTAATCAAGTTTAGTTTTACTATGAAATTAAATTGAGAAAAAGCATTATATATTCATCAGCTAATTTGCTACAGGCAACATAAAGCATGGCATATGGAAGCATTAGCAGTTAAATGAATTATATAATTTAAATAGTTTTTAAAATCAACTACGAGAAATATAAAGTATGGCATGAAAGCATTAACAGCAAGATGAATTATATAATTTAAATAACATTTTAACATGTGAAAGAAATAAAATATCAACGAGAAAGATCGACTAAAAATTTCATAACAAATCATGATCCTAGCATAAAAAGAAAATTGATTTTTCTTTGTCAAAATACTCAATTCGATATTAGATTTAAATTTATCTAAACTACGTTAGAGTAAAACCTACCTCGAATTCACCATAGTTCTAGATTTTTTTGAGATTTGGAGAGAAAAGATTGCTCCAAAATCACTAGATCCGACCCAAGGTGCAAGAAAACGTGTAGATCGAGAAGAAGATGAAGAGGAATCGTCGATTTTGAGGGAGATCCGGCTTCTCTCTCTCCAAAACGTCACTTTCTCTCTCCAACTCATCACTTTCTCTCTCCTCTCTCTAGGCCGACGGCGGTTATAGAAGGGGAAGAGTTGAATCGGTGTTTTAAAGCGAGAAACTCTATCTCTTTCTCTAAATAATAATCTGAGGGTATTTCTGAAATTTTTCTTAGCCTTAATTTAAGGAGGTAGTTATGGATATTTAATGGGTACTTAAATTGATTAGATTTTAATTTTAAATAATCCGATTTAATTAAATTAATTATTAATTTCAGCCATTTTAAATTTTGAATCGCATAATAAATATTTAATATTTCATATATTTAATTTTAAATAATTAATTTCTCATGTATAAAATTAATTTCTCATAATAAATTTAATTAATCAAAAATCTAAATTTAAATTTTACCGGGATGTTACATCTTCGGTGCCGGTTTTTCGACCACGGCCTTTCGTCTTGGGGGTTCTCTTCGACATCTGTCTGCCGCTGGATTCTTTTGGTGCTGATGTCACGCAGACCTCCATATGTACGCTCAAGATATTTCAGCATGAATCAGAATGTAATAGATATTTTATTTAAAAAAAAAATTATCATATAATCAATTTGAGCATCAATCAAATAGAAAAAATAAGAGTAAAAAATTGACACAGTTAACTATTACTTCTTAAATCACCTATAAGCAATGCTGCTAAGAGAACTTGAGGCATGGTAGAGCATGCTAAACAGCATTATTTTGTCACACACCTCCATGCTATAAAAAGATGGAATGAGGGTGGAATGAAGAGACCCCACATTTGAAAGGGCCTATTTGACACAAATATCAAAATCAGGATGAGAATAATATTATTTAAATAATAATAATAAATAATTATTTTTAATTATTCTACATAAATTTTAATATAATAAAAATATTATTTTACTTCACATACTCAATAATTTTTAATAAAAATATCAACTTTGTTTTACATTCTAGACTAAAATATTCAAATCGAGTATTTTGATTTAGGATGTGAAATAAAGTTAATATTTTTATTAAAAATTATTAAGTATGTGAAATGAAATAATAATTTTTTATATTAGAATTTGTGTAGAATAATTAAAAAAATTAATTTATTATTATTATTATTTTTTTTTTTAAACTAGTATCATTTTGATCTTCGCGCTAAACAATTAGAGAATTATGCTTTACGATCTCCTTTAGATATGACCATTAAACTCTTTTTTGGTAATACTTTTTTCATTTATTAATTTTATAACAATATTTTGGCCTCATTTACTTCGAGGCTTTTTTTAGCTTAACACAAATTGTAATTTTAAAAATCAAATTTATTACATATTTAACATAAATACAAATCTTAGAATCAACTTTATTTCACATCTTATGCACTTATTAATATTAAAATAAATTTTTTTGATATTAAATTTAAAAAATAAATTAATTTATTTTTCTTATCTAAAAGAAAATGTTCGAATCAAACGAGACCTTTCTATACTATTTTTAAAATCTACGAATTGTGTTTTGGTTTAACTCAATTTCATGCTTTAAAAAATTGAACTAGTCAAAATTATAAACTAAAAATTAAATGTTTAAATAAAATACCATCATTTCAGTTTCTTTGTTTATTTTAAATAGAAGGAAACAAAAATAAAAATAAGAAATAAAGAGGAATCAACACCTAATTTAAAAAATTCAGAGAATTTAGGGTTACGTTCAGGTCCCTGAATTTAACACTTAATATCGCGCAGAACTATATTTTTAAAATTATAACATCGTAGTCCTTGAGTTTTAATAAATTATTAAATGGATTCTTTTTTATTTTTTTATAATAAAATTTTTAAAACTACCGTTTTACCCCTACCATTCTCTCTCTCTTTTTGATTTGGCGAATGCGCGCAAGCCGCGCGGCGCCGGCAGACATGCCGCGAGGCAGCCGGACTACCAACAGCCCCGCGGCCCGCGTGCGTGCGTCGGATCGGAAGGGGAGAGAGAGAGGCCTCACGCGCGCGGCGGGCCACGTGGCCTATCCGCCTGTGGCCGCGCAACTTGCCGGAGGTCGCGCGGCCGCCAGATCGAGAGGAGTGAGAGAGAGCTAGGGTAAAATGGTAATTTTAAAAATTTTCAATTATAAAAAAATTTAAAAATGACCCATTTGATATTTATTAAAACTCAGGATCCGATATTATAATTTAAAAAAAATGGACCTATTAAGCATTAAATTCAAAAATTTGAGCGTAATTTGCCCAAAAATTTATAGAGTTATTGTAATAGATTCAATTTTTAACCATTCATCAAATCAATAAATTCTACGTTAAATAAAATCAATTAAATTTAATTATTTTGTTCGATTATTTTGTTTAAACCGTGTGATGACAATTCAATTTTCATATTTGGTAATTTATTTTAATCTAAATTTGACTAAAACTAAAAAAAAAAGTAATAATTTTTTTTTGAGACTTTATGAAAATGGAAAATAAACTTTTTTTATATAAAATAAACTTATTGTTTTACTAAACTTACGAGTTCAAATCCTTTCTTTTTATTAAAGTTGACATTTTAAGGAAATTAATGATATTATTTAAAACTCCACAATTATTAACATCAATAACAAGTGAAGATCAATATATAAAAAAAAAAAAGCAAAAAAACGTGAAGAGAAATTCTTAGATTATATAGAGATGTAACTTTTGTTATTCATTTAGTACATATCTACGATGTGAAAAAAATAACGACAAGCATGTGTCAACATGACTCTTTTCTTTTTTACTGAGGACTCTGTAAACTCGGAGTGGCTTTCACAAAATAAGATTAAAAAAAAAGCAAAAAAAAGTGAAGAGAAATTCGTAGATTATATAGAGACGTAACTTTTGTTATTCATTTAGTACATATAAATGATGTGAAAAAAATAACGACAAGCACGTGTCAGCATGACTCTTTTCTTTTTTACTGAGGACTCTGTAAACTCGGAGTGACTTTCATAAAATAAGATTGTTTAGGAGTATTAAACTCATTAATTTCTATGAAGATTTTGTAATTTTATACGATCATTTAAAAGTAATAAATTCTCAAGTAGATTTTATTTTGTACCGTCGTACAATCTTATCAAGCATATTAAATATGTGAATAAGCACCAATATGTGAATGTTAAAACATTCCTTAATTAAACTATTACAAGAATCTATTGTGCAAAATGCCAGACTAATGACATCATTAATTAATAACAAAATACTTTAAATCTGTTTATTTGTAAAATTTAATTTAATAAAATTAAAATTAAATTTAAATAGAAATATTTTTTTATTAAAATTTATGAATGATATAAAATAAAGCTAATTATTATATTGGGATATATGAAAAATATAATATAAAATTAGTTATTATGTTGAGATATGTGAGGGATATGATATAAGTTAATTATTATTTTAATAATGTATATAGGATGTGACATAAAATTAATTTTTAATATTAAATTTTATGTATGATGTGATATGCCTGTTTAAAATTAAACTACATTAATTTTTAACTGTCAAATAAACAGAACCTTTTACGATGTAGAATGTTGGTTGTTAAGCATATATGCTACCATCCACATTTGTACTATTGTATAATTTCTTTTTAAACATTCATGTACATAATTATACATCAAATAGATGTACGGTGACCTATAAAAATTTTGTACTTTTATATAATCGTTTAAGAGTGCAAAATCTTCAAAGAAATATGTGAAAAATTCTGGTAAGACATTCCTCTAATTCGATAAAAGTTGGTTTATATTTGGTCACTATGCTTATTAAATGAGTTTGAATATATTTTTCAATGCTCGACTAATGAATAGATGTGATTAAACATAATAATATTTATGAACAATGCATTTATAAAGTACATAAATATGCTTGTTTAAAGCTCAATTAGAAAATTATTAATTTTAACTATTGTTATATATTTTATAATAATAATATTATTTTATCTAATCATCTCATAATAACAATTAATAAATTTGATTTGAACACAATAGTTAAAAGTTTACCTTGTCTATGATTAAATTTAAACAATTAAATGTAAAATGAGCTTAAATTTGACTTTAAAACTCGATTTCAGTTTCAGTTATGAGAATAAAATATTAATTTTGACCGTATCAATAATTCGATATTGATAGTTTTAATTTTTTATAAATTATTTAAATTTTATAAACTAAAATAAAATTATTAATAATAATTATTTGCATGTTTTTGAAAATGAGTTTCAGTAACTCCATTTTTTTTGGATTTTATTCAGTAATTTCGGTTAAAACAATGTAGTTTTAGGTAAAATTATGAAATTTGAGATCAAAATTTATCAAAATTAATCTGAAAATATTGAAACCGATGAGTTTTAACCAAGTTTTTAAAACTGTACCCACTGCACCGAGCTCGGTCTAACTTGGTTCATTTTCAGTCCTACTCGAGGAAAAATTATTGGGTGCGGATGGCGTATCGTTCGGACGTCCAATCAGAGGGTGCCACGTGTGTCTGAATCCAACTGTATGACACACATGACGCCCTCTAATTAAATTCCGAACGGAGCACCACCGCACTCAATAACTTCTCCTAATCGAGAGTGCACTATATAAGCGGGCAGCTCCGGGAATGTGAAACCCTAGCTCATTAGTTTAAGTATGAGGAGCATGGCTGCGGAGATCAGTCCTCCGTCTCCATGGCCGATGATTACTTTAAAATCACTGTGCTTCTCTCTCTCTCTCTCTCTCACACACACACACGCACGCACACACATTTTGAGGCGATGATGATGAAGTTGAATCCATCATGGACTGCGATCTGGCTCGAAAACGGGCAGCGATCGCGTTCGGCGGTGTTTCAGTGTTCCAGTTGGTTGAAAACCCTGACGCCGGTCTGCTATTTTCCTCTGGCAGCGACGTGGCAGCTTGGGCGGCCCAGGTATCCTTGGGCAACCGCTGAATCCATGTTTCAGGGGTTATGACCAAAATCATCTGGGTTTTCTTCAGAATTTCATCGGATTTATCTTCTTTGAATGCATGCATCATGGCAGATTTTAGGTTTTCTTTCGATCTATATCTTTATGAAAACATGCATCGTGGTTGATTTCGAGCTGAACTATGTTTCACTCGGTTCAAAGGAGAACGATTGGAAGTTGGAGCGAGTTTCGAGTTTCGAATATAATTGCCATCCCTACTTTTGTTTCCTTGTGGATCAATTCTCCGCCTCCTTGGCAGATGAGTGCTTATCAGCTAAACCGGCTATGATGATAAATCTATCACGTAACGCAATCTTTCCCCAAGGAATGATTGCATTCGGCAGTGATGCGGAGATCCATTTGGTTGAACCCATGCGAGAAGCTTGTAATGCTTCTGTGTAGGGCTGTTAATGAACCGAGCTGAACCGAGCTTGGCCATGTTCATGATCAAGTTCGCATCAGATTTCATTGTTCAAGCTTGTCTGCAAATGAGCTGATCTTTTGGCTATTACGTTCAAATCTTGGTTCATTTACAAAAGAACAAGCTTGGGTTGAATTCGACCTTGCTCATGAACTAGCAATCGAGCTCCTTATTGAGTAGTGTTAGCATCAAGTTGAGTTCGAGAAATTGCCAGTTTTATATCCAGTATACCATGTGCAGCTTTGGCTGCCCAGGCATTCTTGGGTAACCGCTGCAACCATGTGTCAGCACTGGATAAAAAATGGGTGAAAACCTAATGGTCATGGATGAAGGGTTAATCTGAGCCGCACTTCCTCTGCTTATTCTTATTGGGTTTGTTTTCTTTTGGTCATGGATCCACAGTCAATCTGAGCTCTACTTCTCCATTTTTTATCTCCGTTTTATCTGCTCATCTTTTTTTTTTCTCTTTTTTCATGGTTTGTTTCGAATAGCTACTTATTCTTACTGGTTTTATTTTCTTTTTATTTCCTATGACCTCTTCTGGGTTATTTAGCTAATTGCATTATCATCTCAACATCTTTTTCTTATTTTTGAGGATTATGGATTGTATATTTCAGTTTCTGGTGAATATGATCTGTTTTAAAGTTTTCCATGCTCAATTTGATTGTAAAGAGTTACATGATCATCTAGCTTTAATTGCCACACTCTGTTTGGATGGAACATGAACACGGGAAAATGAAAAGGATTGAGCTCACAAGTCACCCTACTTAAGGGGCATTTAGTTTGATGTTATTGTGATGTTAAGTGAGGTTATTTGAAGTAAATAATTGTTTAGTTTGATGACACGGTTAGATATTATTACAAAATATTATGAAGTTTCCACTTTAAGGTGACATTTAGACGTCCCCTAAAATCGGATAGCATCTGGATGTTACACCTCCTATGAATAGATCAAGGATGGTAGAGAGGCAACTGCTGTAGGAATATGGTAAGCAAGGATCTCACTCTGTAGCGAAGGTTGAAGACCATAACTTTAAGGGTAAATTACTTTTAGATCCTTCAAGTGTGATGATCATTAACATTTTTATATAATGAAAATCCCCAGTGAATTGTCTCAAATTGAAATTTGCTTCATTGATGAATCGATATGATTAACCAAATACCAAATGTTTCAAAATTTCAATGTCGAGTACAATGTATTTAAAGCTTTTTCGGGAATGTGACACCGTAGCTCATTAGTTTAAGTATGAGGACCTTGGCTATGGAGATTTACTGTGAAATCATTGTGCTTCTCTTTCGATATTTTTCTCTTTATCTCACATTTTGAGGTGATGATGATGAAGTTGAATCCATCTTGGATTGCAATCTCCCTTGACCTAGGGAACGAATGCCGCCGAGTGATCCAGTTGGTTGAAAACCCCAATGTTTGCCTTTGTCATGAGGTAGGGTTGAGAGTTTGGCTAAAAGATTGATAGTCGCCTGATATTCGGATCGATATTTAGCTCGATCTGAGCTTGTCTCAAGTTTATTGAGCCGAGCCATGATGTGATCAGATCCACTTGGCTTGATCTCTATTTTTTTAAAATATAAATAAGGGTAAATTGCATCTAGGCCCTTGAGGTTGGAAAGGTATTGCAAATTGATCACAACTTTTGATAAATGTTGATTTTGGTTCAGGAGGTTGTAAAAGTGCTATATTTTTGGCCTCTCTTTCAAAATCGATTTAGACGAGCTTAGTTTGAGCCATGCTCGGCTTGGCTCGGCTCAGCTCGAACTCGGATCATTCTCACCCCTATGGATAGGAAGGTGGCAGCTTGGGCAACCTAGGTATACTTGAGTAACCACTGCATCCATGTTTCATGGGTGGTGACCAAAATCTACCAAGTAATGCAATCTTGCTCCAAGGAGGGATTGCATTTGACTGTGATCCAGACTGCCATTTGGTTGACCCATGTGATGAGCCCCTAATGCTTTCTGTCAACTAGGGTTGTAAATGAGCTGAGCTGAGCTGGGTTAAATGCATAATGCACTGTCAAAAATAGAGATTTTGGCACTTTGCACCCCAAAATTGAAAGTGTACTTTGAATTTGGCACTTTACACCCTCTTTTGGGCTACAAATTGCCAAAGTGAAGTATACGTTTCAATGTTTGGGATGCAAAGTGTCAAAAGCTCTATTTTTCACTTTTGAGGGTGCACTTTTCATTTCACTCGTTGACTATTATGTTTCATCTTCATTCTACGACATGCAGCTTGGATGGCCCAGGCATTCTTGGGTATCCACTGCAAATACGTGTCAGTACTGGATAGCAAATGGGTGATAACCTAATGGTCATGGATCAAAGGTGATTCTGAGCCTCACTTCTCCTCTTTCTTCATCCGTTCTATCTGCTCATCTCTTTCCTTGTTTTCTTAATGGTTTTGTTTTCTTTTTATTTCTCATTACCTCCTCTGGGCTTTTTAAGCTAATTACCTCATTATCTCAACCTTTTTTCCGCTTAATTTTGAGGATTCTGGGATTGTGTATATTTTAATTTCTGAGTTATGATTTGTTTAAATTTTCTCCATATTTGGATTTTAAAGAGTTACATGTTCTTATTTGCACTACGATTTGTTTAAATTTTATGATTTTAAAGAGCTTTTATTTGACAAAGGTATTTCCATGAATGTGAAATCCTGCCTCTTTCTATCAAAAAAAAAAAGCTCTACCTTGTTAATTAAGCACATGAGGCTCCTGGTTGTGGAGACCTATCCTCGGACACCGTGGCCGATGATTACTTTGACGTCACAATGCTTCTATCTCTATGTTGCAATCTCACGTTTTGAGGTGATGATTAGAGTTGTAAATGAACTAAGAGTTCGGTGAACAACTTGATGTTGAGTTTGACAATAGCTTGTTTTTGTTCGGTTTGTCAATATTAACAAACATAATTTTAACAGCTCGATTGATAAATAAATGAGTTTGAACATACCAGTGTTCAGTTTGTTAATGATCATGAAATATTCATATCAAGCTTATGAACATGCTTCATTATAAGGGATGCTCTTTTGGATCCATTAGAGATTTTCATATATTTTATTTATTCTTAGAAAGAATATTCATGAATTTTGAATTATCATGATGATTAGCCTGATTGTGAAACACATATTTCATGCTTGTGAGCTCAAATGTATACAACTTGTTGGTGAACAAATTAGTGTGCTTGTTTGCTAACCAAAAAGGAACCAAGCCCAAATGTCTTTATATTTGTGAATCAAGCTCGAGCAAACTCCAAATAAGCTCAAGCTTGAGCTCTGTTTCAGTAAATGAACAATGAGCTTGAACATACCACTACTCGGTTCAGTTTGGTTCATTAATGATGAAGTTGAATGCATCATAGACTGCAAATCTCACTTGAAACTGTGCTGCCTTTGAGCGACCGCTACGTCTATGTTTCAGTGGGAGTGGCGTGTTGCTTAATCCGGACTTCAACTTTCCAAACAGCTCTTGAGAGTTTTTTTTTTTAATCTTTCTTCTACGAGTTTAGGTTTTATTTTGATCTATCATTATGAACTCTGGCATCATGGTTGATTTTGGGCTGAACCATATGTTTCACTCCGTTCAAAAGAAAATTATTGAAAGTTGCAGCAGTTTCTAGTCTCAAGTTTCGAGCAAAATTAACGGCCTTAAAATTTATTCCCCTGTAGAGATGAATATCTCTCCAGTAAAATCCTTGGTCATTAGTTTATGAGGTGGGAGCTTTGAGAGTAGTGGTGGATTAATCCTTGCTTTTAGGTCTACATCTGCCAGTTAAGCGGGCTATGATGATAAATGTACCTAGTAATGCATTCCTTCGGCAAGGAGGGATAGCATTCTGATGGCGATCCGGAGATCCATTTTGTTGATTCTCTATGATTAGGGTTGGGAATGAGTCGAGTTTGAGAAATTGCGAGTTTTATCTGCATTTGACAATAAATAGGTGATAAACCTAATGGCCATGGATCAATGGAGAATCTGAGCCCAACTACCTCATTGTCTCCCTCTAATTTACCTTACTGATTTTGTTTTTTCTTTTTTATTTTGGATGACCTATTCTGGGTTATTCAGCTAATTGCCTGCTCGTCTCACCAAGTTTTTGTTTGCTTAGCTTCAGGATTTTGGGGATTTATATTTCTTATATGGTTTGTTTTAATGTTCTCCATGCTCATTTGGATTGTAAAGAGTTTTCTTTTTTGTTGTTTTTGTTTTTTTCGGTTGTGAAGGGTTGAAACTTCATTCATTTTACAGGATCTGATGTGATTAGAGGAACATTTTTTTATTTAAGCATTAAGATTTGCAAAAGATTTAAAATAAAATTGATCTATAATATGTAGATTTTTAAAGTTCGAATTATATTTCTGATGGATTTTGTGGTGAATATGAAATAAAATTTTATTACTATCAGTATTATTTTGTTTTGCCTAGTGAAGATCAAAAGTCAAAACTATTACAGGGCATATTATTGCACGTCCAGTTTGTAGATTTTGTCCATTTAGCACCATGTTCTACTTAGCCGTGAGGTATAAATCAGTTGTTTGATTCTGTTTTTGGATGTCATTTAACCTTTACATTTTAAGGTCCATAGCATGTTAAATTTCATGCGTATTAATATCGTCATTATTGGGATTATCCTGAGACTATTCTGGATTGGTTTTGTGATTGATCATATGAATTACGTATTAATATCATTTACTGCACATTGCAGTTTTGCTCTTTCTTGCACATTTTTCTCTTATGATAATTAAATTTTTTATTTTCTTGCATGATACAATTATTCATACAAACTATCTCCTGCTTAGATGCTCTTTACAATGGACCTTTGATTACACTTAAGGTGGTTAATTTTGCTTAAAGATTAAAAATTATTTTAAAAGTTAAATTGAAATTTAAATCAGATGAGTCTACTAATAAGTTTTTTTAATTTGATTTTTTTATTAATTCAACCGTATAGAATTGGATTGAATTGAAGTAACTCAAAATTGGAAATAGAAAGGTATATATATATATATATTTATACTTAACACTGAGGCTTTGCTTGGTTGGAATTATTTTTTTTTTTACTGAACATAAATTTTAATTATAAAAATTAATTTTATTTCACATTCAATATAAATACGAATATTAGAAATTAATTTTTTTTATAATTTATATATTTTTTAATATTAAATTAAATTTTTATCTCATTAAATTTAAAAATAAAAAAATCTTTTTGTCCAAAAAAAAAAAAGTTCAAATCACGAGGTCAAATATTGTTTTAGTTTTTTTTATATATTTTCATAATTTTTATTTAAATTATGTGATTATTTTTTTTATTTTTAAATATTAACTTGAGAGAAATAAAAGCCAATTTAATGAATAAATATATTTATAATTAAAATTTAATTATCAGTTAAATTGATAATAAAGAAGTCATTTAATTTAGAATGATATTAGATTTACTTTTTTTTATTCTTCTTTTTAATCATATAAACTTCTAATTGAAATTTTTTAAATCATTTTTGATATGATCAATTTGAGATCTGATGGTTAGCTCTAGCTTCAGTTAAGTAGAGACGTAAACCTAAGTAACATCAATCATACTACCTGTTTTTGTCCTAATGTGATGTTCTACAAATGCGTTTGCCCTCTCATAACTCCAGTCATGCGGTCAGTCTCTTTAGCAATTTAATATTCAAAAGCATCTCCATGAAGTCAAGTGTCATTCTTTAAAGGCTATTAATTTGAAACTTCGTTCTACTCGAGATCCCTATTCCAGTCATCAAAGTTCCCTTTTTCCTTGGAATTTGCATGAGTTATGAACTTAGAACTCTGCCCTATTTGTCAATAGGTTAAAAATTATAGTTAAAATTAACTATGACCAAAATTTTAAATTTATTTTAAAAAAATTTAAAAAATTATTTTATATTTTATCTCACACAAATTTCAACATTAAACAATTACTTTATTTCACATCCAACACAATCTTCAATAAATCAATCAATTTTATTTCACATTCTACATAATTTTTAATATAATTAATTTATTTTATTTCACATTACACATTTTTTAAAAATAACTAAAAATTTCAATTAAATTTTTTTTTTTCTTATTATCAAACAGAGCTTAATTTTTTGAAGTTACCATTACCATAGCTTTTATCGTGGGAGTTGATCATTGATCAATATCTCTAGAAGTTCTTTGTTAAACATGCTAGAGTTTCTGTAATTATGCCCTTTTTTTGAAAGAGTTTTCTTTGACGTGCCCCTTATCCTCACAGAGGTTCCCAACAGTTCCTTCACTGATTTTTATCGATTATATTCAAGTCCAAAACGAATGCATCTAAATTTCTTAATAAATATCATGAATATCCTGCAAAATAATAATTTTTTTAATACAGAAAATAATAATTATATGTCTAAGAATGATGTGTTTATAGTTTTTTTTGGTCAATTAATCTTTTTTTATATGAATTGGCAAAGATATAAAAAGTTAAATTCATCTCGTTTTCTTATATATACATGAGTACGTATATAATAATAATAATAATAGAATTACTATATATACATTAAACATTAAGGATTGATCCCTAGTTCCATTTTTTCCTAATGAGTCGTCCAATATGATCGCCGTATTCGTTCCTTCAATTATACAGCCCTAAAACCAACTACCAGAGATTGGACACAAATTTCATAAAGAAACGCTTATATATAAATATAAACATATATATATATATATATACATTAAGGATTGATCCCTAGTTCTATTTTTTTTTTCTAATGATTCGTCTAACAGAAAGAAGCGCAAGTATTAGCTACTTAGCTGGAGGCAGATGAACTGCAGCTATTTCAGTCTTCTTCATGGAGCAGCCACGTTTTCTTTGGCGAGCGGAGCGATCTCCTCCCCGTCAGCTCCAGCTTCGCTGCCTGCTACTCCCAGGCTCAAAAGAACCTCCTCCCACTTCTTCGCAGGTCCCTGCCAGAAATAACATAGTGAGCATATTTGAAATCCAAATGTGATGCAGAAATTCGTTATACAATTTCCGTAATAGTTATGTGAGATGAAAATTTAGAGATTAACGTAAGAGTTAATTGAATCTGTGCGTAAAAGCACTGAAACTTCCAACTTAGGGATTCAATTAGAAGTAATGAACTTCAGCAAAGCAAAAATTATCTGGCTCTCATTCATCTCTTACCTTCCAGGAAAGATCCTGAGCCATGCAGTTTTGAACCATCACTTTAAAGTGTGGAGAGCGATAAACCTTGAGAGCTCTCTTCACAGTCGAAGTTATTGCAGTAACATCAGCAGGATCTACAGTTTCACACTGGGAGAGGCAGCAGGAGGGGCATTAAATTAGAACAGCTTTACTGATTTACTATGATCATTAGAGAGAAAATATAGGACTACATATGGCAATGATGAATCGAACTAAATGGCTGAGAATAAAAATTTGCAAATTCTCTGCTAACTAATAAACTGAGATCATATTTACTTACCATAACTCTGAAGGCGCTCATGAGAAAACCGGTGATGCCATCTATGATGGTATCTACCAGTCCTCCAGTGAATGAACCCATAGGCAGCTGAAAGAAGGAATCGGATAAGACCCAACAGCAGATGTGGAAAATATATTGGGAGAACAAACAATTTACAAAAAGTGGCAATGTAAGTAGTATAACAAATTCTAAAGCCCTATTTATTTAAGAATTTAAAATTAACTTGATTTAACTTTAAACAGAGTTGATTTAATTTTAAATAGACATATCTCATCACACATAAAATTTAATATTAAAAACTAATTTTATTTCACATCTTACGCACATTCCACTAAAATAATAATTAACTTATATCACATCCCTCACATATCCAACATAATAACTAACTTTATATCACATCCCTCCCACGTCCCAACATAATAACCAATTTTATTTCACATTATTCATAACTTTAAATAAAAAAATATCTCTATTCAAGTTTAATTTTAACCTTATTAAATTAAATCTTACAAACAAATAGGCCCTTATTCTTAAGATAAAACTGCTTTGATTTTTTCAATGATTTAGATGAATCTTATATGAAATTTATAATTAAAAATAATAACAAAAGTATAGATGAATCTTATATGAATGACATGGACCTGACAATCTAGTTAGTTTGGTCAGTTTGATTTTCATATATATTAAACTAAACACAAACACAATAATTAAATAAATTCAATTATTAAACTATTGACTAAATGACAGATTTCAAATCAAACCAAACTAACCAAATGTCATTGATTTCATTTGATTTTTCAATTTTAAACCATTTGATGCATAGTCTTACTTACGATCATCCTAATCGTAATAATCATAAAAACTTATATTGCATATGTAACAAAAAGCAAAAAGATGTGACAATGAATAAGAATAGGTGAATTGGTTGTAAAGGAAATAAGAACAACTTGGGTGAACAAAAACTAAACAAGAAATGCCATACTAAATGTCTTAACTTATATAATTCCACTGCCATAACATCATAACCTACAAACAATAAGCTTTTAAGTTGGTAATTAGAAATTTAATATGATATCAAAGCTAGAGGTCCTAAGTTCACAAGTTTGAGTGATGCTGACCCCCAATTATCTTAGTATAAGATTGGGAAAAATAGACTTATGGTGAATTGAATCTAAGTTGCAAAGTAAATTAACTTGCATCAAAGGGTATGTGTAAGAATATAAAATTAGTTCCGAGCTATAATCTACAAGCTCAAGCTTTAGGTCAGCTAACAACGGGATATTTAACAACTTCCAAAAACATCAATATAATAATTTCAAAATAGTGAGGATAAGGCTACTTTGATAATACTGATGATGAAAAATTCTGTGCATATTCTTTTACTTTCTTTGATGCATGTGTTTTATGTGTATCCTACAGAAAGAAAATGTAACTAGATAAAGCATACCACTCCATAGCGCATGGCTTGCAATTGTACAAGGCCACAAGGTTCAAATCGACTAGGAATAATGATCAGATCAGCACCAGCAAACATCTGGTGGGCCAGGGATACGTTAAATTTCACAATTCCCCTAGCTTTATTAGGATATTTTGTTTCCAATTCCTCTAATTGCTTCTCCATCCTTTTCTTGCCAGTTCCCTGGAAAATGCTCAAAGTAATTAATGCAACAGATACCAGAAGTTTTCTTTTAACAAGAAGCTAAAGTTTAGGACAATCATTTGTAAATACTAACAAGAACTATAATTTGCAAATCCTCCTCTATGAACTGTGGAATCGCTTCTGCAAGAATATCAGAACCTTTCTGTTCCTCAAGTCTTCCTATGAAAATAATTACAGGGATATCCTTGTCCACCGGCAAACCAACTTCAGCTTGCAATGCTTCCTTGTTAATAGCCTTGCCCTCAGTCACCTGAAATTGCTAGCTCTGTGAGCATGGTCACAAAGAAAACATCAAAAGAAATCAGGGGATATTACATACATAGCTCTTTAGATTTTGTTAACATATTTGAGACGTCAAAATTGTACAAATATGTCAAACAACAACTAAAATATGTAAACACTACTTTCTTACAACTTATGTTCTTACTTTTACGCCTGCTAACTTGAGCATGAAGCCAGCTTGAGCTAGAGTGATTGAGCGTGTATGGAATTAATCAAACTGATCCTAAAGTGCCATTCAAATTTTTATGCATCTTGAACTTAATGATTAATGATTTTGATGATAATTGTTATGGGAGATAATTTGGGAAGCCCCACATTGAACCTAATATACAAATGAATGAATACCTATTAACCCAAAGACCTTGGCCAATTAGTAAGAGCCAGCAATTGTATATTAACACAATTTATATTGAATATTTAATGTGAGACATTTTTTTTATATGTGTGAATAAATTTCCCCTTCACATAAAAATGCATTCACATTAGATTTTTTTTTCCGTCCAATGAGCTATTTAAGTGTATACATCTCAAGAGTTAACTCAATCATTAGAGACAAAGTGGGGAGTCAAGCTCTTAAGAGAGTTACCTTGGGGAACCCAAGTTGGTCCTAGTATGCAATCTAATGAACATCTATTAATTCAAAAGCTAATGATTGTGGGTCATCAATAGTATATTAATAACAAAACCTGCATCGGATATCCTATGTGAAATAATTCTCTAGGTGTATGTCAACAATTATAAATCCATGGAATATTAGAATAGTAACCAAAGGATGTTAACTCAAGTGGACAATAATATTTACAAGTTTTAAATGACCTAAATAGTGAAGTTCAAATTGTTAAGATGCAATTTCCCCAAGAAAAAGAAACTGTCAAAGGAACTTACAGTAGTGGCATCATAATTAGCTGTAATATATTTGTCTGTGGCCGGATTCCATTCATTGACATCCATGCCATTGATGATCCCAATGATACCAAACATTCGCAGAATGTTATCTAGTTCTACACCCTTTTCTTCCCCTGAACGAAGTTCGGAAGCATAGTAAGGGCTCACAGTTATGACTATGTTGGATTGTATTATTCCAGCTTTCATCCAGTTAATCTTCCTTCCTTTAACAGGCTTATCATAGCTACAGAAGAGAATAAAATGTCACAACAGTTTTGCGCCCGAGAACTTTTTCTTTTAGTTTTTAAATTTAAGATCATTACCCATCAATAAAATCAAAGGAAGATTTGAAACGATCTGGGAGATTCAGAAGATGAAAATCTGAGAAGGCAAATCTGCCTTGGTAGGCGATGTTGTGGATGCAGAAGGCAACCTAGCAAACATGTAAATCCTTCTTTCATCTGCGGCTACTCTTTTAGATTCAGTATAACAGCATTGAGGCTGAGAAAGAAAATTGACCTTGGCATTTTTGTAAATTCCGTGGATTTGGTACATGCTCTTTAAATAGCACGGAAGGAGGCCAGTGTGCCAATCATTAGCAATAAACACAACATCTTCCCCTACAACAAGGAAAGAGCTGAGTGAAATGGATGAGGACATAAGAAACAACATAGAAAGTAGAACTTTCAGGAAATCAAGTTGTCATACCATATGGTCCATAAAAGTACTCATTGGTGAGATTCAAAACTCTAGTAGCTTCCAAGGCTGCCTGAATTTTGGGGAAAAAAATGATGAGAAAAGCACAGAGTTGGAAATAACATGTCATCTTCTCTAACTAATACGGTTTAACATTCATCCTTTGTAGTATTATTCAACAACATTCCCTAAATATTCATCCTATCTTAATGACATCTAGTATGAACCTTTCATCCTTAATAACATTTTTGATAGATTGGAAGTAAAACTTGCATGATTAGAAATGGTCACACGATCAACTTCATGCCCATATCTATTATAGAAGAATTGATGGTTTGTGCATCATTTTTATTTCAAGAAAAAAAAAACATAAGAATTCTGTAGTATTAAGTCATCACACCTTACCGGTAAGATAATTTAGCATATTATCTGTGAGTCTAGAATGAAGGTTCTAGTGCAATAATCCCTTTCAGCAAAAAGAACATACATCATGCAGGACAGAAACAACGGTAAACATTTAGTAACTAGGAAATAAAAAGTATATACTCACCAAGCACAAAAGGCTAAATCGAAGCTGGTTGTCCTCATAATCTATTCCAGTTATGGGACCATATATCTTCCCACCAGTTTTACCCCACACCTGAGGTTATCAACAAGCCAACCATTTTAATCCATAGAGAACTTAAACCTTAACAAAATTACATAATAGAAATCTAGCGCAGTGACACCTTCTCCAGAAAGATTGGGTGGTCAACGAAAACTCGATCCACCCCTCGTTTATAGCAGTGAAAGAAACGAACAGTTTCAGTCCTATCCCCAACTTTAATCTGAATGATAGGTGGAAACATTTAAGAATCATGCTACGCAAAATAGCATAGTTAAAAAAAAATCTGGACCCAAGCCAAACCTCAACAAGAACATTTGTGTCCCAGGCATCCTTATATTGGTCATATCGCGGAGATATCGTCATCACACGGTGTCCGATTGCCTAGGGCAAGATCAATCCAACAAAGAACAGTAAATAGTCCAGAAAAATACGAATCAAAATCATTCTCTCCATCAGAATCGTTCCACGGAGTAATCTAATCTAGAGATTAAAAAAAAATGTTTACCGCAAGTGCTGGAGGCAGACCTCCGAGAACATCACCTAGTCCTCCAGTTTTGCTCCACGGAGCAACCTCAGCTCCCACAAAGATCAAAGTCATACCGCAAACAACGACCAAAGGTTTTCGAACATTGGGACCAGGAATCATGGCAGTTTTCCTAGCAGAAACCCTAGCCCGCATCTGAAGCATGTCGATCTTGTTCCGGAATCGTAGGCCGTGATAAGCAGAGGATTGGATCCTCAGAGATGACATCTTTCTGCCTGGCAATGATCTTGACTCTGATTCAAGAGCTCCACTAGAGCATTTCGAGATCAAACTGGAAGCGGTCACCACTGCCATCTAGAACGATCTCCTGAAACAAATTCTGAAAAAAAAGAAATCTATGATCGCTCCTCAAAATGTAGGGGAAAATCCATAAAAGAAGAAGCAATGCCTTCAAATCACAGTAACATCAATGGAGATACAAAAGACAACAAGCAGGGACCTCCGTTCCTTGAAAATTTGATTTCGGAAAACGATGGAAATAAGAACAAACTAACCTATAAAAAAGAGGAAGAAATCAAGAATGATAGATCTTATACAGGAGAAAGCGCACCTTTCTTCCTCTGAAGGGAGCTTCGGAATCGTCCAGCTAGGGTTTTAGAGAGGGGAAAGGGTGAAGGACCTCTCAGTCTCTGGAGCATTGCGTACACGTGGCGGAAATATAGTGGCCTGTTGTTTCGCGCCACATGACCATTGTGGGCCAGTGGCCGGAGTCACGACGGACGTGGGTCCCGCAGCGGAAGACTGCCGCTTGAGTAGCCGACACCCGGGGTGGATCCCACCGCAGAAACCGCCACCTCGGCTCTTGATTTTTAGGGCAAATTATGCTTGGGTCCCATGTTGTTGTAATCTTTTAACTTCGGCCTATTTTTTTGAATTTTCAGAGAGATTATCCTATCAACCTTTCCAATAATTTTTATTCGTAGAACACATTTTTTTTTGTTAAAAAAACTTTTTTTTTTAATCTCTCTTTGTTTCTCCATTGCAATCATTTTCATGCAATCCACCCCTCTAATTTACCTTATTTGGTACAAAGATTAAATTTTAGATAAAAAAATAGTTTATTTTATAAATTTAATGACAAAAAATTAGTTTAATATTATATAAAATATGAAATAAATTTAATTCTAATATTTATATTTATATTTATATTAGATACAAAATTATTTTGATTTTTACTATTAGAATTTGTATTAGATTGTGAAAATGCCCGAATCTAACAAGCCTATCACGTTCTTGTGTTTCTTTTTTTTATTTCTTTGAGATTAATTTTGAATTAAATTAAAGATTTTCATTTCAACGTAAATTCTTCTCTAGTCGATTAACACTTTTTTTTATAATTTTGAGCTAATTTAGAATTAAATCAAAAGTAATTAGAAATCATATCTTTTAAAGTATATTCATGATATATGTATATTAAGTTTTTGTTTTTTAGATACATTTATATCTATTTTGTATGTATTTATACTTTAAATTATTTGTATAGCTAAAAACAATATTAATTTATATTTTAAAATTTAAATTACGATATTTATATGCATGCTAAGTCAATTATAAATTAAATAAATTTTATTTTAAGTATGTTGTTTTTGAAATACAAGAAAATCTAATCAATTTTGATACAATCAAAATGTTAGTAAATTTTGAGAAAATTTTTAGAGTTTTAAATAAAATTACAATTTCATATTTTTTTCTCTTTTTCTTTAAGTTCTTTTTTACATTTTTCATAAATATTTATATCCTACGAGGAGGGAGGACCAACAAAGACTTTGGTGTGTTGATTTAAGTTAAAATCATTACATATTATATAAAAATTATATAAATAAATCATATTAAAATGAATTTGAAAACCTAATGACTTATATGAAACAAAAACTGATCCGAATGTAACTTTGAAACATAAGGTTAATGTACAATATGGGACAAACATAAGGGATCGGAACGCAATTTACCCGGTCTCGACGCTCCACATAGAGCCACGTTGCATTCGAGCGGTCCCCGGATACTATATATTTAATTGCAAGGGGAGACTTTGTACGCAAAGCGAGATGAACTCATTAATGTATGAGAGAAGCATAGGTACCACATAAATATAGGATTTCAAAATTTAAATTTAACTAATTTTTTTTATATAATAATGATATCATAAACCTTTTATATTGTGATTAAATAAAAAAAATAAAAAATAAAAAATAAACAAAAAAAACATTACAGCCTTGCATGCGGCTTAATAATTAAGCAGCAATATACTTTTAAGTAGTTAAGTTGATGCAATAAAAAAAAAAAAATTATTAGGCCCCCTAAAACTTGATTTTCATTTCAAAGGTGTTGTATAATATATGAAGAATGAAATAATTTTACGAGTTAAATAACCAAAAGCGTCAAATATAAATTACTGAAAGCCAACACTATGAGCTTAACAAGCAGCTAAGTGTTTGCTTACTTTGAGAAGCAGCATAATGAACAACCATTTAGAACCACAACAATAGCAGATATCAAAGATAAAATACTCATAATATTTAGGTGGAAGTCGGCACCCTCAAACTAATTATAAATCAAAATATTAGCGTGAAGTATAGAGTAAAACTCAAATACTAGTAAAGTCAAAGGAATCTTACGACTATATTGCACACCGTAGCGACCGTGAACATCAATTAGTGTATTATGTACCACACATGTCTAAATGCATAATCAGGATATGAAATACACTACACAACATAATCGCCTCAGATATCTAAGAATTTAGTATGGCACAAAAGATAATGTCGATTACCACTAAACATAGGTATTAGTAAGCGATAGTGGAGAATAGCATAATACTCAGTTGATGCAAACAACTAATCATAACTAAATAATGGTATGACTGACAAAATCTTGAGCATTATAAACTATTAGACACTTGAGTACCAATCAATAACGTGATAAAAGTATCAAATTAGAATGAAAACTAGCAGTAATCTGATCATAAAAGTGAGTAGCCAAAGCAAGTTAGGTTTACATGGGAGTTACAACTTTTGACAAAATAGTTGCAAGTTCATCGCTAAAGCACAAGATGAAACCTCATCATGCTTTCATGTTGGTGTTAAAGAAATCGATAAATAACTCACACGATAAAATATATGAGCTCGAAGAACATTATTCTAGTGACAGGAGGCAAAAAAGTATTGGTGATCACATCCACATTTAACAAAATTCTTACCCACCTAAATGGATAGGTAATGTGGTTAAAATTAGAGTCATCAATCACAATAATACGCTTAAGGCAATTACAAGAACCCTATTGTAGCAAGAACAACTAGCCTGGTTGTGCGAAGGGTATACACTATCTTAGGCATACCTAAGCATAATCAAAGCAATAATAGCTCAATATGTGAACTTGCTAAATGAGAAAATCGAGCCATATAGGTGGCAATCTTGACAACCTAACAGTGACTAAAGTTGAAATAAATGTCACGTTATGACTAATTTCTGCACCAAAAGGTTTAATACTATCAAATCAAGTGTCCTCTTAATTTAGATTATGATAAGGCTGTTAATTTTGCTCGTGACTCATCAGAAATATTAAAAAAATGATAAACTCTTACACCAAGTCTTCAAAAATTTTAGGATATATCAATATGTAATTTTATTTAATAATTAAAGAAATGGTAAAATCAGTGGCGAAGCCACATGGGAATCAGGGGTGCAACTGCACCCTCTGATGTTTTTTTTACTTACCGCTCCTAAGTTTTTTTTTTTATTTCCAGTCTCAAATTTCATGTAATAAATATCATATCATTAATTGAGATGATAAGTTGAAAAAAGTAGATATTAGATTAACAAATTATTTAGATAACTTATAATTTTAATTTTTCATATATTTTTTTATAAATTATTCAATATATAAATCATATAAACAGAATTTATGTTGGTGAGAACTTATTCAACTTAAAAAAATTTATTTACGTATCTTATATTTAAATTAAGAAATTATTATATAACCCTAATAAATAATCAATTAACTAATCATAATTTAGAGTTTTAATTCACAAAATTATTTAATAAATTAGCACTTAATTCATTGAATAATCTAATATATTAAAATTTTAATTTATGAGTAGCTATTTTATTGGTTAGTTATTCGGTATATAGCAGAACTTTTAAATCAAAATTTTTCATTTGAAATGAAATATAATTTAAATTCTAATCTTGACTTCTTAGAAAAAATAATGAGATAAAAATGTATTATGAAAAAAAAATATCAATTAATTACCATAATTCACATATAATTGAAGTTTATATAATATTATTTATGTTAGTTTTATAGTAGTAAGAATTTTGATTTTTTTATTATTTTATAATTTTAAATTTTTATATTATTGTTATAAATAGTTTATTTTAATAAATTTCGTTAAATTTGACTATTATATTAATTAAAAATTTAAATATATATTTAAATATTAAAATTATATTTATAAATTAAGATATAAAAAAATAAAAATAAAGGTTAGAATAAAAAATTTAAATATTTGAATATATTTATTATGCTTAAAAATATCTTTTTAAATTTTTTAAAATAATAATTTAATAGTAAAATCTAATAAAATCATTAAAAAGGAACCATGTAAAAAAAATATTACGTGAAAGAAAAGTAGATGATAAATTTTCATATTTATGAATACGGAGAATTTAAATTTTATATTAAGGTTTTTAATGAAATTACTCTTAAATGTAATATTTCAAATTTATTTTTTTATTTAATATAAAAGATTGATTATTAATTAAACCTAAAGTAATTCGAAATAATTTTTCCTTGAACTCAAATAATATTTTTAATGTTAAATTCAAATAAATTTTGTTCAACTCAAGATGATTTTTGAAATAGGAGGATCTTTAATTAATTAATTAATAATATAAATATAATTAAAAAAATATTAATAATTGAAGCATATTTCAGACGACATTAACTTTATTGTTATTAGTTAAGAAGTCGCCCGACGCTCGGACAACTTCTGTAATAGCAGAAGTCCCGGCTGGGCTTAGCGCACGGGTGACTTCTATAATAAATTTTTAAAAAAAAATTAAAAATTTTAATTAAATTAATTAAAAATACTTCAATTTAATCAGAATGTAAATTTTTGAATGCAATCGTACTCCCATCTCATTTCATATTGAATAAATATAAAGTACCTTCAAAAAATTAAAATAACTTATAATTTATATTATAAAATAAGAATTATTATTTAAAGTAAATGTTGGTTAACGTATTTATAAAAAAAAAATTGAATATAAAAATAAAATAAGATAATAAGAGTTCAAATTTATTTAAATAATAAATTTTATTTAATTAAGAAAATAAATTAATATTAAAAGAAAGTATCACATCTAAATATATTAATTTTAAAAATATAAATTACCAAAATAAACTACTTGCTGAGCAACTTTAAAGTAATAAATTAAATAAAATTAATTTGCCAAGCGATTCTGATTTATCTCATAAATTTGAATCCGTTTTAGAAGTATGAAACAGCTTCGAGACCAGGAAGCCGAAACTATCGAAAACGAGATTTTAGACTCGCGATCACTTTTTTTTTTCGCAGATTTTTATAAAAGCATATCTCGAAATAAATTTGGTATTTTTTTTCTTAAAGTGAATAATTAAATATGATAAATTCAAAATTTAAAGAATAACAATAAATCATCTTTTGACCCATAACCACATCCTTAAGTATCTTAAATTTTGATATATAGGTTAGAATTTTAAATTAATAATATTCAAAGAAATTAAATTAAATAAAATTTATTATTTAAATAAATTAGAACTCTTATTATCTTATTTTATTTTTATATTCAATTAATTTTTTATAAATATATTAGTCAATATTTACTTAAATAATAATTCTTATTTTATAATATAAATTATAAGTTATTTTAAATTTTTGAATGTACTTTATATTTATTCAACATGAAATAGAACGGGAGTATGATTACATTTAAAAATTTACAGTCCTATTAAATTGAAGTATGTTTAATCAATTAAATTATTTTTTAATTTTTTTATTTTTTTATTTATTGCAAAAATCTCTTATGTATCGTACGATTTCTTCTTAACAGAAGTCGCCCACTTGCCCTTTTAACTAATAATAGCAGAGTTAAAGCATTCGAAATATATCCTATTTATTATTATTTTTTTAATTATACTTATATTATTAATTAATTAATTAAAAATGCACCCATTTAAAAAATCATCATCAACTCAAATACATTAATTTATCTGAAAAACTCAAAAAATTATACATATGATTAGCATTATTTGGAGAGAGAGAGAGAGAGAGAGAGAGAGAGAGTGAGTGAGTGAGGAAGAGCATGTGGAGGCAGTCTGACTCGGTCTGCAGGGGGCATGCAGCCCTGCATGTGGATAGTACGGCGGTCTCCAAATTTTCTCTTTCTATCTCTTTTCTTTTGGTCTCTCGGACAAACACCCTATATATAAAGCTGCCTTCCTATTACCCTCCTTCAATTCACCGCTGCTTTTCTCCTTGCCAGCCTACCACCACTCCCACTCATCATCCCCCAAGAGAGAGAAATTATTAGACACAAATTAATGAAAGACCTAATAAATATATATTATTAAATATCGTGTGACGCCCGTAACAAAAAAAAATAAAAAGTATTCACCAATTAATACTCTAAAAAAAATTATTAAAATAAAGTACGCTCTTATCAGATTTCTAAACCTATAAATATGGTGAGAGAGGTATAAAAATAAAAACGACAGAAAATTCTAAACTGTATAAGTAGATAATAGAGATATTTTCTGATGCAAAATTATAAGACTAATTATGATAAACTCCGTAGTTAAGTGTATTTGGACTGTAGTAATACTGAGATGAATGACTTCTTGGGAAGTATTCAAGTCACGTAATTCGCAAACCCAAAATGAATAATATCTTGATGTTATAATATGGTATTAGATTATAAATATTTCACTTTTATTTTTTTAAATAAAATTATATATATACAAAATAATATAAATATAGTTAATTTTTTAACATGCTATGTTATACAATAATAATAATTAAGTCCTTATCTCATTAAGTAAAGTTGGCTATATGAATTTTTTAGTTTCATTATATTTTATTAAATAATAAATTTTTATTTAGTTTTAAATATGTAAGATCATTTATTATAGTTTTTTGTCATGCTTTTTTTGACTTTTCTCTTTATCTATTTATATTTGCAAAATGTAATAGCCTAATTTTTCTTATTAGAATTTTTATTGGTCTACGACCAGACCATCTAAACTGAGTCTCTCCGAGTTTATCTTTAATTAAAGTTATTCGAATATTTTTATGAATATATTCATTTCTTATCTTATTTTTTTATGTATACCAGCTCATTTTATTTTTATAATACTTATTTTATTTGTGATTTTATGCATTATTATGCTAAATAATTTTTACTATGTTGTAAAAAAAAATGTTAGTTGATCGTTATACTTCTTTTTATTTTATTTAGTGTAATTCATTCTTCAAAAAAAACAATTATTACTTAACATTTAAATTAACTGAGAAATTTAAATTAGTTAATGATTTTTAAAATATTTTGAGTATGGTAATGGGATTGATAAAAGCCCTTCAAATCAGTCTATAAATTTTGTAATCATTCAGGTCGATCTTTTAATTTGAAATGCTATACTAATTTTAGGTCCTGTTTGGCGCGAGAATTAAAATAATACTATTTTTAAAAATAATAATAATAATAATAATAATAAATAATTTTTTAATCATTTTACACAGACTTTAATATAAAAAATATTATTTTATTTTATATACTTAATAATTTTTAATAAAAATATTAACTTTATTTCACCACCAAAATATTCAAATGCAAGGCTTACAAGAGTTTCATAATTATTTTATTAATATTTTAAATTTATTATAAAATTTAATAATTTTATTTTATATTTTATATAAATTTAATTTTAAAAATTAACTTAATTTTATATTCAACACAAATTTTAATTTTTTAAATTTCATTAAATCTATAAATAATATATTCTCTCACCCGCCTAAAAATAAATTTTCAGTCAAATAAACTCAAAAAGTCATATACATAAATACTCGACAATTAAACTACAAAAGTTAAGGCTTTTAAATTTTGTTTGAAACTCAAAAATCGTTTGCATTTTACTAGATATAAATTTAACTCAAATTTTACTCGACTCAAAATCAGTTTGCTCAAAATAAAATTAATTCAACTCGTAATAACTAAATATTTTATATTTTGATACACATTTATATTTTTAATATCTATTTAAGATATTTTACATATACATGTATATGTTAGAGGGTATATATTAAATATTACAATAATATACAATATATATTAAATATATATATATATATATATATATATTAAAATATTATGAAAAATAAGTCGCGATTGAACTCGATATGATCCAATCTCGAAGAAATTTTACTCGACTAAATCCCTAAAAATTTGAATTTTAGATGAGATCAATTCGCTCAAACTTGAGTCGTTAACGGCGCTGGTGAGAAGTGGATAGAGTTATCAGAGAGGGCCCTATTAGAGAGAGACTTGATAAAATTAGCAGCAATCTTGTTCCAGATAATATATTCTATTCCTAGATAAGCACCAATGGAATTTAAAAAAATTTATTAGGGTTAATAGCAATTAAATTTCCATAATTTGGACTTGTATGTAATTAGGTCACACTAGTTTTTAAATTAACCAATTATATTCTTTAGTTTAACTTAAAGTACAAATTAATCATTTAGTATTAATTAAAATACTAAATAAAAAATATTTTCTCTAATTAATAAATTAATTTAAATTTTTTCTTCAACTAAAATATTAATTTAACCTTTAAATTAGTCAAGTTAGTCAAATTTTTTCATTAGTTAAAGAAAATGATCTATATTATTAAGAAATAATTACCTGCATGTCACACCATTTCACTTTATTTATGCATTACCCATTCATTCTTAGTTAATTACGTTATGCACACTCAAAATATTATAAAATCTTACATACACACACTTAAGTTAAAATTTAGTCAAAATTTATTTGAAAAAAATATTTCGTTAGTAAATCATTAAAATTATATTTTTATCCTTAACAGTACATATTTTTTTCTTCCTCGATGTCACATTAAAGCGCTGATCTGTCCTAAAATCAATTCACATCGCAGATGTTTCCTTCCCTTACCACAATTTAAATATTAAAGTTTTAAGATTTTCACTCAAAATATATTTAAATATCTTTAAAATAATATGATGAACGGTTCAGATTTTTTGTAACCTAACTATAGTTAGGTTATTGAAAAATTATAATTGCTCATTATAATGAAAATAAGTGAAAGTGTGTCATGTAAGATTTTATAATATTTTGAGTGTGTATAGCGTAATTAACTAATAATGGATGGGTAATGCATAAATAAAGTGAAATGGTGTGGCATGTAGGTAATTATTCCCTTTTTTTATTAATATTAAAGTACCTATTTGTATATTAGCTCAAATTAAAGGATCTATCTAATTAATTTGGAAAGTAGAAGTACTTAAATGTATACTGGGCTAAATTAGAGGAACTTAATTGCTATTAACTCATTTATTATATATATCATTTTAATTATATCAAGTTGTAGCCATGGGGAAGCCGTAAATCAGGCT
>JAEMOT010002863.1:385256-395467 GCA_019297695.1 Apostasia ramifera | reverse complement strand
ATAATATATTCTATTCCTAGATAAGCACCAATGGAATTTAAAAAAATTTATTAGGGTTAATAGCAATTAAATTTCCATAATTTGGACTTGTATGTAATTAGGTCACACTAGTTTTTAAATTAACCAATTATATTCTTTAGTTTAACTTAAAGTACAAATTAATCATTTAGTATTAATTAAAATACTAAATAAAAAATATTTTCTCTAATTAATAAATTAATTTAAATTTTTTCTTCAACTAAAATATTAATTTAACCTTTAAATTAGTCAAGTTAGTCAAATTTTTTCATTAGTTAAAGAAAATGATCTATATTATTAAGAAATAATTACCTGCATGTCACACCATTTCACTTTATTTATGCATTACCCATTCATTCTTAGTTAATTACGTTATGCACACTCAAAATATTATAAAATCTTACATACACACACTTAAGTTAAAATTTAGTCAAAATTTATTTGAAAAAAATATTTCGTTAGTAAATCATTAAAATTATATTTTTATCCTTAACAGTACATATTTTTTTCTTCCTCGATGTCACATTAAAGCGCTGATCTGTCCTAAAATCAATTCACATCGCAGATGTTTCCTTCCCTTACCACAATTTAAATATTAAAGTTTTAAGATTTTCACTCAAAATATATTTAAATATCTTTAAAATAATATGATGAACGGTTCAGATTTTTTGTAACCTAACTATAGTTAGGTTATTGAAAAATTATAATTGCTCATTATAATGAAAATAAGTGAAAGTGTGTCATGTAAGATTTTATAATATTTTGAGTGTGTATAGCGTAATTAACTAATAATGGATGGGTAATGCATAAATAAAGTGAAATGGTGTGGCATGTAGGTAATTATTCCCTTTTTTTATTAATATTAAAGTACCTATTTGTATATTAGCTCAAATTAAAGGATCTATCTAATTAATTTGGAAAGTAGAAGTACTTAAATGTATACTGGGCTAAATTAGAGGAACTTAATTGCTATTAACTCATTTATTATATATATCATTTTAATTATATCAAGTTGTAGCCATGGGGAAGCCGTAAATCAGGCTGACATCAAGTAATGCTGGATCAAATCCACCCACACTTTACGTTTTAAATAGGATTAATAGCAATTTGGTCCTTATAATTTAAGTTTATATTCATTTAGATCTTTATAGTTTCTAAACTAACTAAATTAATACAATAGATTGAATTAATATGTAAATAGTTCATTCAATGTCAATTAAAATACCTAATAGAAAATATTTTTCTAATTAATTGATCAATTTAGTCATTAATTTTTTCAAAAATATTTTTATTGAGATATATTTGTTAAATTAATTCTTTAATTAGAGAAAATATTTTTTATTGAGATATTTTATTAATATCAAATGACTTATTTATATATAATTTTAAACTGAAGGACTTATTAAATTAATTTAAAAATTAAAGAAATTTAATTATTATTTACTCTTTTATATATGAATATAATTTGATTGTGAATGAAATATATCTCGATTTATATGTTATATGTGCACATTATAATTAAAAGTTAAACCATATTCATCTTTTAGATCCAACCAGAATTTTCAAAATAATAAATTATTTATGATGAAAGCATCATGTAAATATTAGTATTCTTTGTGCTATATATGTGATAATAAAATTTCATTAAAGTCCCACATTTTTTTTAGCCTGTCAATTGAGTCCCTGAGTTATACATAAGCAAAGATATGTGCTCCACAAGGTAATGAATATTTGAGTCCTTGCCCTGTTTGGCGCGATGACCAAAACAGGATCAAAATAGTACTAATTTAAAAAATAACAATAATAATAATAAATAAATTATTTTAATCATTCTATATAAATTTTAATATAAAAAATAATATTTTATTTTNTTTTTAAATTAGTACCATTTTGGTCCTGTTTTGGTCCTGTTTTGGTCCTCGCGCCAAACAGGGACATTCTAAAAAAATTGCTCCAACTCATCTGATCGAAAGTTAACGAAATTATCTATTAGTGCCCACTTTTTATATATTATAAAGAGATATTTACCTATATATCACATCATTTAACTTTATTTATGCATTACTCATCCATTCTTAGTACTTAAAATATTATAAAATTTACATACACACATTTGAGTTAAAACTCAGTTAAAATCTATTTTAAAAAAAATATTTTATTAGTAAATTATTGAATTTATATTTTTACCTTTAATAGTATATTTTTTTCTTCCTTAATGTCACACTAAAGCGCTGATCTATCCTAAAAATCAATTTATGTCGTGGATGTCTCCTTCCGTTGTGATCACCTAAACATCAAGATTTTAAGATTTTCACTCAAAATATATTTAAATATCCTTAAACTAATACGATGAATGACTCAGATTTTTTTAACCTAATTATAATTAGATTATTAAAAAATTATGATTACTCATTATAATGAAGAAAAGTTAAAGTATATATAAGATTTTATAATTTTTTAAGTGTGCATAGCGTACAAAGCTTAAGACAAGATCAAATTGACATTTGACGAGTGCCAAGGCCATTGATCCCCTACTGAAATTTTGGTCAATCGTAATCAAATTTCTTAAAATTTCCCTTTTTCATGATTAATGAAGCTTTCATTATTCTCTTCAAATATCGTAGATTTTATTTCAAAAATTTTCTAAGAAAAATTAATCTTTTTTTTTTTCTCTTTATTGAAACTTCGTGTCTTATTTTATTTGATTAAGCTGCAATCTACTACAATCTCTAACAAAAAAATGTTAGGCTCATTCATGATGAAAAAAAGTATAATTTTTTTTTTCAGTTGATCATTTTATATATAAAAAAATTAATTATGAAAATCAATCAATCGTTTTTTCTAGAGTTAACAATATTAAGGACGGTGGAAATCAAAGTGCCATGGGGCTCAAATTCCAAATTTTTAAAATGCTTTTATATGTTAGTTTATAATAATTTATATATTTTTATGATATTTTTTACTTATTGATTTGATAGTAAATTAATAATATAAATAAATTTATTATAATTTTTAATAGATAAAATGAGAAATTAGGTAACTGATCTGTTGGAGCTGACCACAAAGTGAATAAGAATTTTGATTTGGGTTTTGCAACATTGGTCAAATCTAAGGCCATTATCAGATTTTGAGTTGAGTCGAGATTAATTCAATATAGACTAGCCAACTAATGAGCCATTTTTATAGCTCTAAATTTCTATTAATCTAATTTTGTATGGATATAGGATCGAATAAAGACGAATCAATTAAAAAAATAAAAATTTATATGTATAATTATGTATATATATAATTTCTTTTTTGTGTTAATTTTTTAATAATAATTTAATAGTTAATTACATTAAAATTTTCTTTAAAATTTTTGCTCAAATTATATTGAATGTAGTTTTTCTATTTTTAATTATTAGATCAAGATAGACAATATGATTTTGTTGATTGAATAAAGAAAAATATTTATAACTAATATTTTGGCTGAAAGATTGAAAATTTATCAAAAGTTACAGACTTTAGCTTGAATTGAACTTAATTGATAATAAATAAGTTAATTCTAGCTCAACTTGAGATCTAATCAAACTTTTTTTTTTTTTTTAAGATCAAATCAAGATTACATTAAAAATTTTAATTTCATTTTGAATCGAGAATTTGAGATCGAATCGAATCGAGTCAAAATCGGATATTAGTGGCAAAGACAGAAATGTACAGGAGAGGGATTCAAGCTCATGTGGGAGGCATAATAATATAATTAATAAGATCCAGAAAGAGAAGGTTGATGACAGCCAAGCAGTTATCAAAGACCCCTCCTTTGAACCAAAGCCCTCCCTCATTGGACCCCCTATCTGTCTCTCCTCCCATTCTCTCTCTCCCCTTCTTCTTCCTCTCGGGTCTCGGCTCCTTACGATCATCTTCTTCTGGTTTAGAGCTTCGCCGTCTGCTCTTTGTAATCAACAACGACTGCGCCGTTTAAGCTCGTCCTGTCCCAAAATCGAAGCTTAATGCATATACAGAAACAGGGCTGTCCTCTCTTTCTATAGCGCGCTCTCTCTCTGCCCACACCGTCTGGTTCATTCTCTGCCGCCGGCGACGATGGCAGGGCAACCCCGGGCGTTCATCATGGCTGCCGGTGGAAATGCTGGGGGGTACCACGCGGCCGACACAACCTACACGAAGATCTTCGTCGGAGGGCTCGCGTGGGAGACGCAGCGCGACACCATGCGCAGCTACTTCGAGCAGTTCGGAGAGATTCTGGAGGCCGTCGTCATCACCGATAAGCACACCGGCCGCTCCAAAGGCTACGGTTTCGTACGAGAAACAAGACCCAAATGTTGGAATCTCAGGTTAATTTCATGTTCAATCGTCTTCCCCTCCTGTTTTTCAGGTGACTTTCAAGGATCCTGATGCGGCAATGAGGGCCTGCCAGGACTCATCACCGGTGATCGATGGCCGACGGGCCAACTGCAACCTGGCCTCTCTCGGCGCAGCCAACCGTCCTCGGCCGCTGGCCCATCACTTCGGTCTGTTCCTCTATTTCTTCCATGATCTCCTTCCTCCCAAAGCTTTACAGTACCGGCTTTTTCTGAACAGGAACCGGCCGGACATGGCCGCCGGCGCCTGCTCCGGCGATGGCTTCTTCTTCCTTCCGAGGATCCTCTCTTTCCTCCTTCTCCACTGCTTATAACTTCCATCAACCTACTCATTATGCCTTACCTTATTCCGTCTATGGGTAACCAGAATCATCCTCTGTTCTCTGTTTCAGAAATAGAAAATCTCCATGAAAAAACTTCTCCTCTGTTTCTCTCCAGGTACTCCGGTGGATATTCACAAGAGAGCATTTACCCAATGGTGAGCTTTTGTTTATCATCAAAATGCAGAATAATCGAAGCTAAACCTGTAATCAACCTCTACTATTAACTACATTACATTACAGAGCTATTATGGTTTAACTGGAGGGCAGCAGAGCCAGTTCTCTCCCTATTATCAAACCTCGCCGGGAGTTTATTCAAGCTTCTATCCTTACTACAGTCATTATACACAGAGCAGCCAAACCCATGGAGGATTTGGCCTGCATTATCCCCAAATGCTTCAATACCCTTTCATTCCCCAGCAACCGGGCTCTGCTTCTGCTATCTTCTCTTTACCCAGCAGCATTTCCGCCACCACCGCCGTTGCCACCGGTGAGGTCCCTTCCTCCACTCAGAATCCTAATACTCTCTCTTAAAACTCAGTCCTGGAGCTAAGTTCTTGACAATGCAGTAGGTGTGGTGGGCGGCGGAATGGCGGCAATGGCACCGAGTTCATCTCAGCGGCCCGGAAACAGCCCGGAGCAGAGGCCTGTACCTTGATCGGAGACATGGGTTTTTATCATCCATTGATTTCGTCTTCCTCCTTCCATTTTTACTGAAGAAGTGGGACTTACTTCCTCTCCTTGCCCACAGCTAACTCACACCCATTGCGGCGATTCCGCCATGCATGATCGCTTCATTCATTCTTGCATTAGTTCGAACTTACCTCGGCACGGTAAGGTCAGCAATTTTTTTTTCCTATTTAGATTTGTTCTTAACGCTCGGCGAAGAAGGAGGTTTTATTTCTCCGCGCCGGCGATTCTGAAGACGACGACTGAAGCACGAATTCATCCATGGGGATGGCTTCTGCTGATGAATTAATTAACTTGTAATAATCCATTGTTGCTATTAACCCATCATTTAATGTAGGATGATTAGCGCTTCTTTTTCTGCCCTGCTCTTCTTCTTCCTCCTATCCCTTTCCTTTTTCTTTTTTTGCATTGGATCCAAAGAGGAGAAGCGCCATTGGCGTGAGGGACGCAGGCGAGAGAGAGGACTACAGAAGAAGAATCCGAAGTTGCTTTAAGTTGGCAATGAGAGCTCCATCTTGGGAAATGTCTTTTTTGGATCTTAATAGATAACATATTTTATTTTAGAAAAAAAATAATCTTTATAATTTATCTATAATAATATTTTAGTTTATATATTTTTAAATTTTTTTAATTAAATCTCTCTATTATGAAATTGAAAACTTTATATAGGGGTGAGAATGATTTGAGTTCAAGCTGGGTCCAGCACGTCTTAAGTTTAGTTTATTTTAGTTCAGTTCGAGTTTAAGTTAAGTTATTTTAATTTTGAGTTGGTTCAAGTTTTAATCGAGTTAACTCAACTCCTTCAAGAATTAATTTTTTTTTTTAAATTTAGATCCGATAAGATTTAAAATTTAATTAACTATACTTATAAGATCATCTAATAAATATTCTAATTATAATTAACATATACTTATTTATAAATAATAAATAATTATAATAAATAAAATAAGATATTATTTATATATGGAGATCGAATCAAGTCGATTTGATCTGAAGATGACTCGTGACTCGGCTTGAAAGTTCAAGCCGAGCTAGATTTAAGTTAAAATCAATTTGAATATCGAGTGACTATCAATCTTTAAGCTGAACTCTAACCCCTACTTTTATTAGGTCTTATTTTACTTTATTTTTAATTTTCCTTTTAGATTTTTGAAATTTATATAAAAAATTTTAGAAAATTGAATAAAAGATAATCATAGTCAATTATATGAAACTACAAGCAATTTATCTTTTATTATAGTCTGGGCCGTGTCTCAGTCCCAGTGTGGCTGATCATCCGAAAAAGCATCATTGGCTTGATCCGCCTTTACCTAACTAACTACTTAATACTACAAAAGTACATCAAAACAATGCTTTGGTTAATCGTGAAAATTAGTTAAGGCAGGCTATTGATTAGTAAGAAGAGAAGCAAAACAGAGCTGAAGAAAGAACTCCGAGTGAAGATGTACTGTAGTTGGACAGTATCTGTGTGACTACGTAGTCTCTTTAACTATCCAATAAAAAAATAAACCTACTGTCGGATTTTTTATTTGATTCGGGCATGCTTGTCCCGTCATCTGTGAGACACCCAATCAGAAGGCATTGCGTGCGTGAGTGGGTCCCATGCACAACAGTTAGAAATGATATTTTGCATCATTTTCTTTTTATAAAAAATAAAAAAATGATGCAAAATGGTGAGAAAATAATAATATTTTCTCGTTGTTGCATGTAGGCCCCACCCTCACACACGACGCCCTTTGATTGGGTGCCTACGGATAAACAGGGCATGTTGCCCGCACTTAATATAAGTTCCTATTGGCGAGATTTCCTTTTAATCTTTAGGAAGGGCAACTGCTCCACACATGAAATTATATATGTACTATCAAAAAATAAATAAATAAATAAATAAATAAATAAATAAATAAATAAATATATGTGCATGTGAGGGTAACGTGGGTGAGAGTGATGGGTGTTGACCGTGCTATTGACCGGTCAACTGGGCTGACTCTCCTGTGCATGGGATATGAGTCATCAATGCTAATTATGCATAAAAAATCAAATAACTGATGATAAAAAAGATAAATGTTCAAGTTTTAATTGGATTATAATTAATTCCATTTTTTTTCATAAGTTAATAGTATATGTAAAATTTTTTCTACTAACCAATATTTTTATATATCATTACAAAAATTATGAGAGATAAAAGCTTTATTTATTATTATTGAAAGAATGACTGAATTTAATCTGTGGGTGCTAGATGCACAGTATAATAAATGAGTTAGTTGCACTATTTTTATTAACTTAAATTTTCAGGAGAATTAGTATCTTAGCATTAAGAATTTTAAGAATTAGTATATTAGCAGGTCTCAGATTCGAATCCTAGCAATACGCTGAGGGGGGATTGTCGGGAATTACAGTTACTAGATGGTATGTGTAATCGTCGCTAACCTAAGACCATCACCCTACCTAATGTAACTCTAGGTGAGTGTGTTATTATCGAAAAGATAATGAGTTCAAGTCATGGATATTGTGTGTGCAATGTAATAAGTGAATTAGTCGTGTATTTCGTATCAACTTTTAAACTTTTACGTAGATTGGTAGCGCTAAAAACACCTTTCAACATCTATAAATGCCATCTTTTACTAATTTATTAATAATTTTGATCCTATCAGCTTAAGTAGCTCATTGCCATTCTTGCCTTTTGATGGTTTGTACACCATATTGAAACATGCTCCAATGAAAGCCATCATTCGCATTTACCATTATGCGAAATCATCGCTATCAGAAAATACTGGTCGATGGATTGCCTGCGCCTTAACATCTCTAGATGTCATTTTCTTCCTAATTGTTAAGTCACTTGTTGGAGTTCGAGTTCTGATACCAACAGTAGGATCAGCGATATTGTCTAAGGGGGAGTGAATTAACAGAATGCAAAATTTAAAACTAATCACGCTAAATTAAAATATGTAATAACAATAGAGTATAACATTGAAAAGCAAGATAAATAAGAGTTCCAAAGAAACACATTGCAAGATACGTTGTTCGCCTCACCCAGTGCAGCATCCACGGTCCGAAGGCAACAAAGGAAATTTCACTAAGATTTCCTTTACAATACTACTTTTCAACCTTTCTTTTCTCTCAAGTAATAGCTCACAAAGAGCACAATTATTCCCCACACGTTAAAAATACATCGACACAGAGCAACTCGTTCCTCACATTAAACATGCATACATATAGCAACCATTTCTCATATAAAAGAACTAACCCACATTGAGGAATCGTTCTCCATGTAAAAGAACAAAAGAGAGGTGAAATGCGAAATGTAAAAGCAAAACAATATCACCCGTGATTGGCTTCAGAATATGAGATAAAGTATTAGACAAATGTTCACTTTAAGAGAGCGTTTAGTTCGTTGTTATTTTGATATTATTTTATGTAATCTAAATGTCATTTTTTGACTAGTAATTTTATAATCTTATATAAAATTATTTATAAATATCATTAAACCAAATAATTATTTTTTCTAGATAACATAACATAACGTCAAGATAACATTGAACTAAATACTCCCTAATACTTAATCAAATAAACACATTAGAATGGCACAAAAATAATCTTAGATATAAATTCTTTATTTTTATCGTGTCTCAATTATAATGAAAGAAGCATATTTATAGACGTTTCAAAAAGCACACAAAATCATGTATATAAAACTACTAGCCAAAAATTAAAAAGTATGAGTAACATTAAAATCAATATTGGTACCAGTTTGTTGATAAAAAATCATCAATTTGTATACTGTTGGAAAAAGGCTAAAATACTATAGACGATCAAAAATCAATCCGAAATAAGAAGATTAAACAGTTACTATAGTTGATTAAGAATCACAGTTAGGGGTAGCAAAATGGGACGACGGGTCGGGTTTGAATCAAAATTCATGACCCGAACCAGACCCGTTTATAGAATATTTTTGATAAATGCCCAACCTGAACCCAACCCAACCCAATTATGCCTAACCCGAATCCAACCCGTTTAATAAATGAGTCAAAATTTATGACCCATATCCGAAATTTGAGGGTCGGGTTCACGGGTCGAATCAAATATTCCCACCCCTAATCACAGTCTACCATCTTCAGATACCTTAGCCAAACTCCAAATTTTATCTTGTCGCTATTTTAGATCAGCCAAATTGGTCTAAAACTTCCCTTTCACTCTTATGTTGATCTAAAATGCTTTAAATCATTACAGACTTGAGCCTAACTCGCTCCTAATCAAGTCTAATATGCTAAATGCTCATTTCATCATTTTCACATATTTATTAACTTTTTTTTTGATAAAAAATTTATTAATGAAACTTACAATATATCTATCAAAAAATAAATTCAAAAAAATAAAAGTAAAAGTAATTTGGAATTAGATTTTCAGATCGTCTGGTTAAGTCGTTATCCATCTTTAATGCTGATGTCCAATGTTCAATCATGTTTACATTTGACTCGATCACTTACATCATTATGTTGCTCATTTTTTTTTTGATCCAAGTTAATCTATCAGCCTTGCTATCGATTTTTTTAATATAAATAAGTTAAGCTATAATCATTTTTGAAAGTTTATTAATACTTTTACTTAAATTAATTAATAATTCAAACATTAAAATACTTCAATACAAACCAATAAAATACTCATAATAACAGATTTATTATAATCCTGAAACTATAAATATCATAATAAATTCTTGATTCTGTCACAAGAATTTGATTTTGTATATAATTTGATTTTGAAATCCAATGGAATGAGTTGGTCACTGATCATGCCAAGTAATATATACATTACAATATATATATATATA
>JAEMOT010002863.1:296837-385219 GCA_019297695.1 Apostasia ramifera | reverse complement strand
ATATATATATATATATATATATGTGTGTGTGTTGATGCAAAAAAATACGTTAAAACAGAATGAAATAAGACGATAATTTTTATGTGGAAACCCGAGTGTCCGGGGGAAAAATCACGATGCCGTCTAGGTGATTTAAATCCACTAATTGAATCCATTTTCTTACAAAACTTGAGGGTCTCTAAATGGAGATCAAATGAATACAATAGTGAGAGAGAGCTGGAGAGAGAGACCCCCCTAAGCTTCTCCTCCTTTCTCTTATTTATAGTTTGGAGAGGAGGGGATAAAATAGATACAGTCTGCTACATCTAACACCTATTCCTGCAAAAGACGATTAAGGAGTGGACCCGTATGCTATCTTAAATGCTGAGTTGATATAGTAGTACGAAAGGTACGATCTGGTGATATCTCTTTTAACTGCTGTTCGACTTAAGCTGCTATTCGACTTGAGTCGCTGTTCGACTTGAGCTGCTGTTCGGCAAGGGGTGTTAGAGAATGTTCTAACATGTCCCCCTCCAAAGCATAGCTTATATTGATGTACGTGCTAATTTTGATCATGCTAACTCAATGGACCTCCCATGGAAATCCTTCCTACAGAGTCATCAACTCGACATGGTTGAACTGCTCTGTGGAAGTTGTTAGAGATGAGTTGTTAGAGGAGAGCTGTTTGACGAGAAATCTTAGAGAAGAGAATACTCCCTACAGAGTCGTCAGCTCGACATAGTTGAACTGCTCTGTGGAAGCTGTTAGAGATGAGCTGTTAGAGGAGAGCTATTCGACGAGGAGTCTTAGAGACGAGAATACTCAATGCAGAGTCGTCAGCTCGTCATGGTTGAACTGCTTCGTGGAAGAGAGTCGTTAGCTCGTCATGGTTGAACTGCTTCGTGGAAAAGAGTCGTTAGCTCGTCATGATGGAACTGCTCCGTGGAAGCTGTTAGAGGAGAGCTGTTCGATGAGGACTTTTAGAGAAGAGACAACTTCCTGCAGAGTTGTTAGCTCGTCATGGTTGAACTGCTCCATAGAAGCTGTTAGAGGAGAGCTATTCGACGAGAGTTTTGGAGAAGAGACTACTTTTTGTAGAGTCGTTAGCTCGTTATTGTTGAGTTGCTTCGTGGAAGTTGTTAGAGAAGAGCTTTTAGGGAAGAGGTCACCCTTGACTTTCAGTCGTCGAGTTGCCATGATCGTAAGCTGGGACTTTGAGAAGGGGTTTGCCCTTGACTGCCCGTCACCAAGCTGGCTTGATCATAAAATGGGACTTTGAGAAGGGATTTTAGAGAAGGGGTCACCCTTGATTTTTCAGTCGCCGAGCTGCCATGATCGTAAGCTGAGACTTTGAGAAAGAATTTGTCCTTGGCTGCCCGTCACCAAGCTAGCTTGATGACAAGCTAGGACTTTGAGAAGGGATTTTAGAGAATAGGATAAGTGAAGATTTTAGAGAAGGGAATCTCACATAGTGAGATATGAGTCCTGCGTGAGGGCACCACTGTTGATGCAAAAAATATGCCACAATAAAATAAAATAAGACGCTAATTTTTACGTGAAAATCCGAGTGCCCGGGGGAAAAACCATGACGCCGTCTAGGCAATTTAAATTCACTAATCGAATCCCTTCTCTTATAAAGCTTGAGGGTCTCTAAATGGAGACCGAATGAGTACAAGAGAGAGAGAAAGGTAGAGAGCGAGAGCCAGCTCGGCCGAAGAGAGAGCTGGAGAGAGAGACCCCCCTAAGCTTCTCCTTCTTCCTCTTATTTATAGTTTGGAGAGGAGGGAAAAAAATAAGTACAGTCTGCCACATCTGACACCTATTTCTATAAATGATGATTAGGAAGTGGACCCCTATACTGTCTTAAATGCTGAGTTGACATAGTAGTACGAAAAATACAATCTAATGATATCTCTTTGAGCTGCTGTTCGACTTAGGCTACTATTCAACTTGAGCCGCTGTTCGACTTGGGTTGCTGTTCAGCAAGAGGTGTTAGAGAAAATTCTAACAATATATATATATATTTATATTTAAGAGATTTTATATATACTAATTGGTATGAAATTAAAGATCCAAATGGGAATTTCATAAGGATCCTCAAATCCATGTAAACAATATATTTATTTTATAATTGTTTTAACTAATCTGAATACCTATCCAAATATTATAACCATCACTGATTAACCAGCATTGTTAAAGCACATTTTTTTTTATATTTATTTAATTGGAGGGAAGTTTTTGATTAAAGTGAGAGAATAAAGTAATAGGAGAAATCATGTAAAATAAAATGATTTTAATATTGTATGACCCTTTAGGTGTGTTGTTTGAAAATATTAATTTTAATAAAATTATAATTAAATTTACATGAGAATGTTATTTATTTATAATTATATTTGATATAAAATAATTATTATTTTAATATATATAGAATATAAAATAAAAATAAATTAAATTTTAAAATATTTGCATGACTTGAATATAATTAAATTTTAATACTAAATTTTATGTATGTGGAATTTGCTGGCGGATTGCACATTTTAAGGGATTTATTTTAAAACTATGAAGGCAGCTGGTTCAAAAACTATTCGAAGATCGTCAATTTGATCGACTTGACTCTTACTTTTAACGAAAAAGCACTTCACTGACATTCAATTTTTGCATGTATTTTTTCATCAAAAATTTTAGTCATTGCCTTTTGATATGTTACCACAACATTCTTTTATCCGAATAGCACTACAATATATATATATATATATACACATAAAAATATATTAATTGTTGTGTCAAAATTGTTTCTCGTCCTCAAATCGTCGAGAGCAAGAACACCAGGCATTGAAATATTATAAAGCATGGATTCGTTTATGGCAGGGGAAAGTAATCTTTTGGACATGCGTTGTTAGGATCCCGAAAGTCGATGCAAAGTGAGAGCTTTTACGTTGACATGTAGTGAGCGTGGAGGTAAAACAACACCCAAACAACAATAGGAGAAAGCTTATTGTCGTCGTAGTATTAGCAAGTCGATTAAGAGACTTTTTTTTTTCAAAAATAAAAAATAAAAAAATCAAGAAGTGATTTCTGATATTGGTAAGTGGGCTTATGATCAGCCTTGGAGTGTATGCTAAAACAAGTCTCTTTGAGAGGCGCAGATAATCACTACGAGATAGCTTTCCAGTCGGCATTATCTTTTCAATAACGTCGTGTTAAGTTTGGGCGAACGTGTTATTGCATTCAGTTCTCGCAAGAAAGAGTTTGTTCATGAAAAGAGACTAGTATAAAAGCGTAGGTGGGCTTTTAGCTTCTCCAAATAAGAACCCGACACCCCTTTTTGGGTCAATCTCACATAAAAAGAGTGTCGTCGTAATGTTTTATAGTAGCATGCTTTGGAGAATTCTTCCGTTTAAGGGAAGGGCATACATACAACAATCTTTCATTGGAGGGCAGGTCTAAACCTTTCATCTAAGCACCGGCCTAAGAATTATGACAAACGATGAACAAAAGAATTGTCTTTTACTAATGCCAAGAAAAGGAGAGAGATACAAAAGTTATGTGGAAGCACTAACTATCTATTACAGTTCTAAGAGTAAAAGTATTTCGAGTCATTACTACACCAACTGCATAGCATGATCTCTCCATCATATGTTTGGAGTCTACATGTGTTGGGCTTTGCAATTGGCTCTAGCTTGCCTACTACCAATGTTGTGCTTTGTAAGGTTAATCTCTTGGGTCAAACCTTCTGAATCTAGCATGCATTGAAGTATCTCTTGATTCATCATCTCTATTAAAACATCGTTATTGAAGCAACGTCTCTCTTCTCCTTTAGAAAAATTTAAGTCTAGCCCCCTGGATGCATCGACACTGCAATTGCTATAGATCCTTTAAAATCAAACTTAGAGTTCTTCAATGCGCGGAAAGAAATCCTCTAGCACGATAGGGATGATAGTTTTGATGCTGGAGAACAATGAGAAAGGCGACTCCTTGATAACGTCATTAGGCGTAGTATGGTAAGCCTAAAGTGCTCTTGGGAGCTCTGAAGGCTCCTTGCAAGTCACAGCCACTTTTGAAGAATTTCATGTGTTATTTTGTCCTACGAACACAAAATTAAGTTATATTTCATACTTCCTACAGAACTACATTACTACGTCATTTGCAAAGTGTGTTCTGTTGTTTGTGATTAGAACTAGGAGAACGCTATGCTTGCAGAGAATGTATGCTCAGAAAAAATCCTCTACCTTGTTTGTCGTAGGATTAACCATAAGCTTCACCTCCAAACTATTGGCAAAGTAATCTATTGTGACTAGTATGTATTCATATTCTTTAATAGGCCTAGCAACACAGGTCCTCGAACGGTGAACGACTATGTGTTGTTGATGAATTGAAGAAGCCTAAGCGATCTTTAAGGGATTTTGGAATGGAGCTGACATGAGAAAACCTCTTGACGTATTCCTAGACTTCTAGATTGATGTCTGGCAAAAAATATCTTTTGCGCATGATTTTGTTAGCTAGACTTCTTCCTCATATGTGTAATGCTCAACTACTTCACGATCTACATCAGGCAATTCATGAGGAACTAATGTAAAAACATCAACACACTCCGAAAGTAATTTCGCTGCTATAGCCTTTTATTCATTGTTGAAGGAAGTAGATAAATAGAGTTGACAGGGGGAGTTCTTTTTGCCTACGGAAAAACCGACAAGAATTAGATCCGTGATAAGAAATTTTTCAAATTTTATCATCAAAAAATTAAGAAATACCTAGACATTATAGTGACGATCTCTTCAAAGACTTTCACTATTACCTAATGGACTCCTGGGGCTCTATTGGATGATGTTTGGGTATATGTTCATCTAATTTGTCCTCGAAAAATTTGTACCATAGATCCTTGTTCAAGCCAACAACTAGGTTTTATCTCATTAAAAGCTGTAGGCCAAAAAAGAGCTGATTGGGAGTGTAATACATCAATCTCAGCTAATAAGACATCATTTTAGTGATGAGACGTGCCTAAGGTGTTAGAATGCCTGTGCTGTTCATGTGGGAGGACTTGTTGTAATGCAGCTAGCATAAGGTGTTAGAATTTCTGCATTAATAGACTAATGAGATTATTTCACGATATAGTTCAACCTATGTCACAATGTAAACAATCTACGAGAGACAGGCTATTTTACATATCTGAGAAAGGGTCCCATAAGGCAACTTTCCGTCCTTTTGATTTTTGGTTGATAGTTTGCAACTGACTTTTGACCACTAATGTTCCCATAGTGACATGCGTAGAGCTCAAACGAAATGTGCTTTTCTACATAAACAATTGGAAATCTGGTACATTAAATCATATCCATAATAGCTCCAAGAAGAATTTTTAAATGATAAAACTGCAACGCATAGAATTACTATTCTACACAAAAGTAACACCACTATAATAGCAACTAGTGTAAGACTACATAACTATAACACCAAATCGTATATTTATGCGAATACGCATTTTAGTGCTAATAAAACATATTGCACAAAGTAAAGGATATAATCATATAGCAATACAAAGTCGGCCATCATAATAAGTATACGGAATATTGTGAAAGTAATAATCTAAACATATACCAATACAAAATCACTTAATGTGGTGTGTATAGAAAATATTGTGGAAACATACAATCAAAATGCATATTAATTTGAAACCATTTATTGTGGCTAAATAAGTCCATATTACATAATTACATGTGTATATATACACATGTATAAATATAAACACACATATATTAATGCAAATATAAATACACATGTATCAGCATACATATATACTTAAAAAATACATATAAAAATAAATACATATGCACATACTCAAATAGAAATTGTTATGCATACAAATACACCAATATATATATGTATATATAAATACATTTATTCATGCTTAACAACAAATGCTTATTCAAACGTACATAAGTATATGTGTACATACATATATATATATGAATGCATAAGGAGATTTTTCCACCGAATACATACATCTGCAAGTACTATATTGATTATGTACATACATACACATATTCATATGAGCTTAAAAAAACATAAATATACATACACACTCATAAATACATATGTATAAATATAAATACAAGCACACGTACAAGTATATATACACTTGTGTGTGTATATATATATGCACATGCAAATAAATGCATAGATATGTTCACAAATGCATAATTCTACTCATGATTACATTTATATGTACATAATAAGTTAATAACCAGTTTCATATAGCTATAAAATCTAATTGCAAAAGTGATTCATATAGCACCACAAAATCGTTGCTTTCATATAGGTGAATTTCAAATCAATTATATAATTGATTTTCATATAGCATTCATATGGCTATATGATCCAATTGTAAAGTTGATTTTTGTACAAAAAAAATATAGTTTCATATAATTATACGATCCAGCTGCATAGCTGTGAAATAAATGCTTTCGTATAGCTATATAATCCAATTATATAATTGATTCAATCGATATAACAATACAATCTAATTGTATAGCTATATGATTCATTCGTATAGCTAAACAATCAAGTCATATTGCAATTGCAAAATAGTCATACAACAGGGTTTTGTATAGTTTTACAATCTAATTGTATAGCTGATCTAATTGTACAGCTATACAATCCACTCATAAAAGTACTAATTCAGCTATATAACTAAACGAACAAAATATGTAACAGTACAAATTAGTAATATACTTTTAATAAGAGCTGTTGTTGAAGGTGTTCAGCGCCATTCAATAGCAATGTTCACTAGAAACAAGCGAGCAGACAAAAGCGCAGAATACCTTTAACTTGATCTAATATGGACGCTAGACAGAGGAAAACATCAGGTAACATATGGAAACAGAACTAGCTGAAGTTTATTGCTTTCAGAATTATTTCCATCAATACAAAGCTTCAGAAAGCAGTAAAGTAGGAAAAATCATCATGCAAGGAAGAAAATACATGCTAAATAGGCATCAGTAGTTAATGAATTCATTCGATCAGGAATCCATGACACAACAATGAAACATGAGACCATGATCTATGATAGCAATAGAGACGTTCAGAAATTAAGTTTGACTGAAATCAAATCTACAAGGACATTAAATAGGTTTGAGAACTTTGGAATTAGTAGCCATACCTTCAGTGAAAGGACTTGCTCCAAGTCAACCCATAATCCATCTAGCCTTGTGAACTGCATACAATAATATCCACAAAGACAGAACTCCGGAATCCAGAATAAAAATAGAAGCTTGATGGTGGTTAAAGGAACGATTCTGCACGGCCAGTATAACAAAATGAAGAATCTCCACATAAATATGACACCTATAACTATGAACAATTAGAAACTATTAAAGACAATAAATGCCACATTTGAACAAAAGGGTAATGCAAATATACATGGCACAAAATAGGAGTTCCATAAGAGGATAATCAAAAGTCCCCTTCAATGTAGGGGATAGAAAACAAGAGGAAGAAAAACAAAACAAAGACTACATAAATGCAGAAGGAACTTTATCACTGAATAGTTGTACATGCTCACAACCGTGGAAGCAGAAAGTTCATTTTCTAATAACTCGTTATACCTACAATCATAGCTCAAACTCATCCTCAAGCTTGAGAGCCTCTGCAGCAGCCGCCTCCTCATCATCATTTATTACAAAGTATGGGTTGTGGACCTCAGGTCTGAATTTGTATCCAGTGAACACGTAGAAACCAAGGGTGGCCAGCTCCCCTGCGACCACACTAGTCCAGAAATACCGATAAGAGGTAATTGTAACCAGGGCATATACTACCACTCGAGTAAAGTAGATATAACAAATGACTACGATGTAGTATTGGCGGAAAAGTGTGAGCTTCATAAGGTTAACAGCAGCCTTGCCATCAGTCCTTGCAGCCTCCCGAAGGTTTTTGATGGACCAGACGATGGGGAACAGGACTGCACAGCAACAAATGACATCGACAAGAAGGAAAACTTGCTTCCATGTAATCCAATCTCTGGCATAAGGTCCAGACTCATCGATCACCACCTGGGCAATGTTTGCAACGACCTGGAGAGGGATTACAACCATAAGTACCTTCTTCTCCTTGTCCTGGAGGTATGGCTTGAGAAAAGACCATCCGGTGCCAATGAGGACAATCAAGGTGAAGAGGGAAATCCCCTTCAAGAAGCTGAAAATATAGAAGAGAACGTCCCATCCATGAGCGCTACCAGTACGTTCAATATACGACTTATCTTCAGCCTCGCAGATAAGATTAAGCGCCTTAAGAATGACGACGGCGAGCATAAAGTAGTGGATTCGGAAGGCAGTCTTGCGCTTACGAACCAAAACGGAAATCCAAAGAACTGCAAGGCCGCAGTAAGCAAGGAAGAAAACGAAGTATAGGAAAGGAAGGACGGCGGATCCCACTGAGAGATAGACGCGGCGCCCAGAGCGGGGCTCGACGTTGTACATGGCGGAGTGAACGGACATGGAGACTCGCAGCTGGGGTAGGCAATTGGCGAAAAGGAGGGTATACTGACCCGGATCGGTCACATTAAAAGGAACCTCAAAGCTGGTGGCGCGGCCTGCCGGGGCGGAGACCTGGAGGCGATCGAAGGTGTAGACAAGCTTAACGATCTCGGATTGGAGAGCACAGGTGATGTCAAGCTCCTTGATCTGCTGCAGGACGTGGATCCAGCCGTCGAGAGTGCTGAGGAAAAACCCTAGCTGGGAGAGGTCAAGGTCGGGATTGGTATCGGAGAGAGAAATCGCAGATACTTTGAGCTCGAGGACACCGGTATGGGTGAACCCTAACTCGTCGAAGGGGATGATGGTTCGCATGTCGGATTTAATCACCGTCTCGCGGATCTCAGCCCCCGACGGCGAGATCAACAGCGATACCAACGCCAAAAGCAGAATCAGAAGCACCGGTCGTCCGCAGCCACCGCTCGAGATCGCCATCATCGCCGCCAAGATCTCCCTCTCTCTCTCTCTCTCTCTCCTTCCGCAGGCCTGCAACGATGCTCTAAGGAGAGGACGACTAGTTGGATGAGAAGTCGCTTTTGGCCGCACCAGAAGCGTTAATCGTCGGCGGTGCCATGAAAATCGTTTATCATGCCATAACTACCATTAACTGGTAGAGTTATTTACGACATGATATTGGGGATTCTCTGGAAGTTTTCCCAAAGTAGAGGGAGAAAAATGGAAACTTCGTTAGGAATTCAAATGCCTACTGTCGGTGATGACGGCATAGCCGCTTCCGTAAGCAATTCTCAATTTTGAAAATTTGGGCACCTTCGATGTGAGCTCAACAAAAAATGGATTGAAAATTGAGTCTAATTTTAGATTAAATTGACATTAATTTAATTCAAATAAATTGATTAATGAGTTATTCAAATGAATTAATTAATGAGTCAGCTCAAAAATTCTATTAATTTAAGCTTGAATAGGATTTGATCATGTGATTGGCTGATGGGACGGAGCCGAATCTTGGCCGATAGATTTCCCATATCTAGTATGAAAATGTGGTTAGGGCACCACCCAGAGAGTGAATTGATAGTCTTGTTCTATGAAGTTTTTAAGATTTACGCATCTGCTATAACTCTTTTTTGCAGTTGTCTTGACTCTTCTTTGATTAAAAGTTTGTAGATAGGTCTCTAAAAAATTTGGAACTTTAATTTGCAATTTTTTGCCTCATTTTTATATCCAAATGAGTCCACATTGGTTCCAATCAACTCCAAAATTTCTTGTCTCAATTTCCTACTAAGTATTATCCCTTCAAAACTATTTTGTGACTACATATTATAAATAAATCTTATTACAAGATACTCAAAACTCTAAAAATATTCTCACTATAATTCACTTAAAAGAAAATACGTATATATATATATATATATATATATATATCCACCAAGGTATAAAATAAGCTAAATCATTAATTTACTTCCACTTGTTAGTGAAAACTCAATGCACTTGCATTAATCAATCATCTACAAGGTAGTGTCTTATTGAGATGGAAGAATTAGCTTGAGTGGTGTGATAAGATCCCCAGTGAATACCTAATAGCAGATTTTCTATATCAAGACACTCGAAATCGAACTGAAACAACAACATTTAGGATGGTCTAAAATAGGGGCAATATTTGCATTCTTTTGCATTTCTTATTATAGTAATTTTGCATACCATCGTACTAGCATATTGCATATAATATCTTTCTTTGATAAGTTTGTATTTACATATTACATTCGCTCGGGTGCTTTTTGCTACCAAATACTACAAGATGTGAGATATATTTTCAGCATCTACTAGAGTTAAAGAGCCTCAAATTTTTTTGTATGGTTGCAGCAAGTGTAGTAGTGCTAGTATATTTGTGCCAGTATTTAGTGTTAGTGAATACTACTCAGCTTGATATAATATGTTGCTTCACCTCTTATAAGTATAGTTGTGAGAGAGGTTAATTATATTTGATTCCATCTCACAAACTTATCTCCATAAATTAAAATTGATATTTGCATTATAATATTATTTGCAAGTGGGTCGAAGCTCCGAACAGATCACACAATCAGTTTTCATTTTATAATTATTTTTATAGCAAACAAATTAATACTATATAAGTGAGTCAGATTATATGGACACCATACAGACCTAAAAGTTTAGATATACTAATATCTCTCTATCATGATAGGTTAAATAAATATTGTTTAAGTGTATGATTGATTTCATGGGTCTATATTAAGTGGCACTTACTAGATCATTTGATTTGGCATTAGTTATCCTCTTAGACTAATTGAGAAATATTTTAAAAGGTAGGATGCTTGGAGGCAAGCAAGAATAGATTGGTTATTGGAGCACTTGCACTTTATATATTTATGAAATGATCGAGGAGGTTATGAATAGGCACCCTAAATTGTTAGCAAGGACAACGACCAAGCATTAGAGATGTACATAACTTGGTTTCATTTGTGAGCATGCTTGTCACAAGTTTTCTCAAATTGAGTTAAGCTTACATCCTACTACACACATGCTTCATATGCCTGAGCATTTGCAAATAATCTTCTCTTATCAGCCTCATATTTATGAGATTGAAAAAAAAATTATTTGAAACTTATTAATTATTAATTAAATTTATTAGGACGAACTTTTGAAGGTTGTACTGGACACTACTACCAAGTGTTCCAGTAGCAATCCCTTCTAAACTGATTATCGAATGGAACTCGTAGAAATTACATCTTGCGATCTGATCTACATATGTTTACATTTTTCATAGCTAGTCTAAAACAACAGTCTCACAGATATTTACACTTTATTAAGCTCTTATCCTTATTATCCATTCATATATATCTTCAAATAACAAAGGCAAGAAGAGGATGTTCGGCTCACATATCCCATATAGGAGAACATGTGATGATTGGTATTTGAGATTGATGCACATTATAAATTCAATAATATCAATAAAGATCTTGTATATTTTTACTTCTATTACTCTTGATGCTGCTGCTCCTATTGTTGTTATTGCTCTACTTCTCTAATTTTTGTTGTTGCATATGTAGCTTCTACTTTAGTTGTTCCTACCCTTGGTGTTCTTACTTCTACTTTCTTGTTGCTGCTACAATTATAAATACTCATGTTGCTTTATTTTTATTATTGTTGTAGCTTCTGCTCCTATTATTATCTTTTCTCCTATTATTGTTACTTTTACGATTCTATTATTTCTTGTATTTATTTTTGCTATAGTTTTTGCTGCTCTTGTTCCTCCTGCTACAACTATTCCTGTTATTTTTATGCTCTTACTCATTCTATTATAATTGATCTGACTAGTTTTATGCTTTTGCTCACGTTGTTGTTATTGTTATTACTATTATTATTGTTGCTAGTTGTAGTCACTGTTAATTTCTGCTCTTGTTACTATTAAATCATAATAATTATTATTATTTTTTTTATATTACTATTTACTTATATGATTATGTAATTATTATTGTTAATTATCTAATTTTTTTCATGTATTTAAAAAAAATCTCTTCATACTCTAATCTCCTGCTAGTTAACTATACCTAATATCTTTTTTACCTCCTATTTTTGTTTTTGAGTTGGCTCGATTGATTATTGTCAAAATTTGATGTGACATGTGAACATAATATGTATTTGAAGCTGATCAAATTAATTTTGAGGGACTCCATCTTAAAAGGCTAGTCATCAAACGGTGCATGTGTTGACACGTGTCAGAAAAACTAGGGCTATACTATTCGCGTATGGATCACGGCAAATTTAAGGACGGCAAAGCCCCGATCCGCAGTGGGTTTGTTGGTCCGCCGCCGGAGTCACCGGCCGTTCTCTCTTCCTTAATCGAGAGGAGTTTCGAGGATCTGTAAGATTTATGCCTGTAATTTCTCTACCTTTTCCTCCATTCCTTCTCTTCCATCCATCCATTTCTTTCGGCATTTTCCAGGCCATGGATTCAGAGATGGGTAAGTTTCTCCGTCTTTGAGTCACAAGTTAGGGTTTTTACTTTTTTTTTTTTTCGTCTGCTATGGGCTTCTTTCTTGGCCAATCTCAATCCTTATTTCTAGATTTCTCCATTTCGGAGGTTGACAGGGATAGTATGCATTCTGTGATGATTTGTTTTATTTATTTTTTTTCGATTTGGCTCGACTTTGTTTTGTATATCTTGTGTGCGCTGAAGGTGGAAATATTTTCTGATATAATTATCTTTGGTTGGACTTTGGCTGTATGATATTTTTGAGTAGACGGCCAGAAAAAAAAGCATATTTGTCTCCTTAACTGGGAGGATATTTTTTGAAGAGAAATGGAATTTCAGTGTAATTATTTTGCAGTGTTATCTGGCGATTATGAGCTTTTTATGGTGATTCGAGCTTCAACAAATGTGACCGAGTGTATTCTAGTTGATACTTCCTTTGTGTTAGTTATATCACGCTGTAAAGGTCTATTTAGATAAGCGGGATATTAGTTTGTGCAGGTAAATGGTTTTAGTGAAAAATGTTGGAGCATGAACCAAAAGAACATCTAAAGAATCAGTGCTAGTTCAAGCAGACATTATTAAACCAAGGCAGAGTTCATTGTTTATTTTTCCAATAGCACTGCTAAGTGATATATAGATGTATCAAGTTGAAGTAAAAATATGATAATTTTGCTATTTAACTAGCTATGCTACATGGGAGAGAGTATTAAGTAGTTAAGTGGCAAAATATTAATAAAATTATTGTAATTGAGATGAAATTGCTAAAGAGACAGTTGAGTGGTCATGCTAGAGTTAGTCACGTAGAAATGATTATATCAATTCTAGGGTGTGTGTGGAACTTATAGATGTTAAGATGTTTTTTATCAACAACTTCTTGAGGTTCTTGTATGCATAAATGTGAGGTAGTCCAAATTATGGGTGGGTGGAGATCAAAATGACCTGTGATTTGTTTGTTAGATATGATCTTGACTCTCTTGCACTTACAAAAAGCATTGCTATAAATAGAGCTAGTTGGAGAAGAGAAATCCATTTTGTTGATCCAACTATGTTGAGATTAAAGCTTTGTTGTTATCGTTGTATTGATTTGTCCCACTTTCTTTCAAAATTTATGTGCACCACTGCAAATTTATTTTTGCATTTTTAGTTTTTTACCATTTTAAACGTCCATCAAGGTGATGGCAAGATTGGTTTTGTTAGTTAGGTCTCTTGTTTATGACTAAAATGCAGATGGGGATTTAGAATTTCCACTCTCTTATTTGTCTCTTCCTTGTGATACTCTAATGCACATTCTCTTGAAATTTTGCCAATAGTACTTGGTCCCTCACAATTTTGGTTCCACCGTTTCTCACCCTATCATGTCCAGGTTATCTAGGTAAGATTAATGTCATATTAGGAAGAAGGCGACCAAAGTAAACCATGGCTGAGCAACATGCGTCTGTAGAGGCAGACGAGCAGGTTGACTTCGATGGGGACAATGACATTGAGGACATGATTGATGACGAAGATGCAGGAGATGAAGATGGATACAGAAGAGTAAGAGATGAGTACCATGAAGATGAGCCACACGAGTACAATGAAGAACATGAATCTGATGGTGATCGGCATGATAAACTTTCATCACCTGATGAGATAAATAATGCTTCAAGCCCTTTGAAAGATGAAGATCTAAGATCTAACAATGAGGAAGAAAGCCAGAAGCATGCCGAAATACTTGCTCTTCCTCCACATGGAACAGAAGTTTTTATCGGTGGCCTGCCACGTGATGTGACAGATGAAGATCTTAGAGATCTTTGTGAACCATTTGGTGAAATTTTTGAGGTAGTAGAAGTCCTAATTTTCAAGATACACCTGCTTCATATTTAAGTGCACTGTATAAATTTATGGTGGCGGACAGGTAAGGCTAGTTAAAGATAAGGAGAAAAAGGAAAACAAGGGCTTTGCTTTTACAGTATTCACTACAAAGGCTGCTGCACAAAAGGCCATTGAAGAGATTCAGGACAAAGAATTCAAGGTACTTTGTTGTGGGCATATGCTATTTTGCATTGCTTCTTGCTGTAAGTGTTTTTTATTTGTAAATTGATTATTTTGCTCTTTCAGGGGAAAACATTGAGATGCTCCCTGTCACAAGTTAAACACAGGTTATTCATTGGAAATGTTCCAAAGAGCTTGGGTGAGGAAGAACTGAAAAAGACACTTGAGGAGATTGGTCCTGGTGTCGAAAATATTGAATTTTTCAAGGTAGCTTTGTTAGCCTGATTTGATTTAGCATAAGGCATCTGTTATCTGCTAACTATTTTATTGTTATTGTAGGATCCTCAAAATCCAAACCGTAATCGTGGTTTTGTTTTTGTTGAGTACTACAACAATGCATGTGCTGATTATGCAAGACAGAAAATGTCAAAGTCAAATTTTAAGATTGATGGAAGCACTCCTACAGTTAGTTGGGCTGACCCTAAAAATTCTGCAGATGCTTCTGCTGCTGCTCAGGTAAGTTGATTTTAAATGGCACGTGAAGTATTCACATTTTTCTTTTTCTTTTTTCTTTGTTCCTCTTCTGCTTGACGGAAGCATGATTGAGTTTATGCATGTCATCAATTGTAAATTAAAGGGATATTTACATATATGCCACATCAAATTTGTCTAATTACATATCAACTGCCCAAGTCAGAGAATTTATAGTGATATGCAATATATTAATTTTGGAGCATGGTGATTATGTGTTGTCGTCATGTTCTTTAAGAAAGAGTATGTTCTCCACCTATTTGAGTGATACATGTGAAAATTCAAATTTAATGTGTGATTTCTTAAATTTTCTAGATTGTTTCCATTCAAATCTCAGGTTATAAGTTACAAGACTTTAGTTACATAATTATCATTAATTTTTAAGTGCTTTGACCATGTACAGTGTCATGATCAGTATGTAAATTTGCCAATTTACCTTGGCATGTATGTGAATCTCCTAAAATAAATTGGGATTTGGGCAATGTTAACAATGTGTTGCATTTATAAGGGGTTCTGTTGTTATTTGTTGTTGGGGAGTGGTTTAGAAAGCAAGTTTTAAACTAATAAAATGAACAGAACAGCAGTGGTTTGATGCTTCTAAGATGTTATCACTTCACCTGGTGCTTTTTAACCCGGAACCTTTATGCTATCGCTTCATAATTAAACTTATAAAATGTTTTCACTTCACCGTTTTTGACCCAGAACCTTTTTGCTACCGAGCTAGTATAGAAAAATTACCGGTTGGCTTGATGGACCGATGCCATTAGATGCCGCCAGACTTGTGTTGTATCTTGCAAATGGAAACGTAATATAATGGCAGTTTGAGGTTATGTTGATGCCAGTCATGTTGTCTATATTGAACTCGATTTGTATTGTTCTCTTTTAACTAGAAATGTTGCACTTTCTACAACATTTGCATGTTGCGAAATTTGAACTAAGCACTGTGATATGTGCAATTATAGGAAGTAGAGGTCCTTTATTTTTGGTTTTTTGGACCCGAGGGAACAAAGTTTAGACATTTTAGGGAAATTGTAGGTTTTTGGCGTCTATGGTACTTCATATTTGAAACCATGTATATGTATATGAATTGCATATTACTGACTAGACATTCTATTCTCATTGAAATAACATAACTAATGAAAGGTAATTCAGTGTGACTGCTGTTTGCATTTCTGTCAATTACCTATCTAGTACCTTTGCATCTGTCATAAATCATTAAATCATGGTTTGTTGATGCGAGCATTGAAATATTAGTTGGTTGTAAGTTATGAGTAGGGATATACATGTTTTTTGTTTGCTTATGTGAAGTCACCCTTATGCACGCTGCATGTTTATTTGCGTATGAATACATGATACCTGATGAGGGACAAGTAGGAGAAGTCGAGTGGTTATGGTTCAACCTAATCTTTCTAATGTGACATCTAAATCTTATCTAAAATGCTGGAGAAACTTTTAAGAAAATCTTAAAAGAAGTTGTATTACATGCCACTTAAATTTAGTTTTTTTACATATTTGACATCTAAATTTTTAATATTACGTATTGACCACGAAAAATTATAGAAAATTACAACCTTTGTTACATACATGCTATAATTTTGTGGCATAAAATGTGTATAAGTTGTAATTTTTATATAATTTTGTGGTTAATATTGTAATATTATAGATTTACGTATCACATATATAAAATAATTAGATTTTAATAGCATACACGTAGTTTCGTCATTTAATTTTATTTTAAAAAGAATTTAATTTCAAGTTTAAAGAGAAGTAATTTAAATTTTAGAGTGTAAATTTAAGTTTTTTGGAGAGTTAATTTAAGATTTTAAGAGAAGCGGGTTATATTTAAATAAGAACTAATTTAAATTTAAAATTATTTAATTTATGATTTAAAAAAATCAAAATGCCTAATGAGAATATGAATGTATTTGAGGTACAATATCGTACGAGGCAACGTCAACTAATAATAGCATAATTAAATATAATTCGCAAGTAAATAAATATAGGAAAAACTAGGAATTTAAATAAGATTTGTAAATGTATTGAGGCAACCTTGATTTTAGATTAATGAAAATCGAATGCGGAAATCACCAAATTGATCCAATATTGGAAAAATCAAACCATTAATTGAATCGAAACATCATTTTGTTCATGGTCAGACTAGTTGAACTGGTTTAATCAACCAGTCTAATTACTGATATTAATATAATAAAATAAAATAATTATATACACATTTAGTATTAAAAATAATATGTATACTATAAATTATGTTACATAAACACAATTAAATAACTAATATCTAATATGAAAATTAATTAACATATATCTAACATAATCAATAAAGATTGACGAATATACATATATAATATCCACATTGAAATAATATATATTCACATAAAAAAGTTTAAATCATATATATCCACATATATATCCACATTGAAATAAAAAAGTTTAGTCACCCATCAAAAAAAAGAAATAAAAAGTTTAATCATAAATATGAATCCAACATAAATCTTATATCAAAAAAGTTTATTAATTTGTTTACAAACATCAACCAATATTGACAAAAAATATAAATGTTTTGGTTGAATTGACATTTAATCGGTTCACTTGATTTGACTGGTTTAGTTCAGCCTAAGTCGGTTCAATTGCTTCTTCGATTTAGAGAACTGGACTGGACTAGAGATCGATTTGCGTTAGACCGGTCAAACCGGCCTGTTCAGTTTAATTTTTACAACATTGAATTGATCTAATTCAATGAATGAGACATCATTACATGTTAGCGAATCAAAGACTTGTAGAATACTTCATCCAAAGAAAATATATAAACGAAGAAGGAGAACAAGAAAGCACTCGAAGTGTGATAAACAACTATGAATAATCAACTCACAGGTAAGAATGATTATAACAGATAGAGTGAACTGATGGACACATTCACCATGACAATGCTTACATCAACAAAAATATATGTTGATTTTATGCAAAGACGATTGTTTCTGTATTTACTTTGAGTCTTATTTGGTTAATTTGGGTTGATTGGATTCAAATAGAATCGTTTAAATTCTACTTGGGTCAAATCAAGCTCAAATTAAGTAAATTTGGTTGGATTTGATTCAATTGAACTCAAGTATATTGAGACGGATTCAATTGAGATCAATTGGGTCAAATTTAGGTATGTTTTTGTTTCGATTTTGTTGAATGAAACTTTGGTTTAATTAGATCGGGGGTTAATGGTGAAGAAGATGAAGCTTGTAATTTCTCTTCTAAATCCCCTTTATATGAATGATATTTATAGAAATATCCATTGAAACAAATATAAAGTAGTTAAAAAATTTTCATAGTTTTTATATCCTAGCTAATGCACTGGTCAATGCGGGCATCCCGCCATCCTCACCGAACTTGCATAAGGCATGTGGAATTTAACTTGAATCATTTATTTTTATTATTTATCTATATATGTTATATAAAATTTTTAATATCGATCGAAGAAGTGATCAAACTGCTATTCAAAGCCTGTACATGTAATTCTTAAAAAAGCCTATTCTAGTTATTAATCTCTGTCTAACATGAATTGACGCACTCGACTTTGGTGAAGCCAAATCAAGCCTCACTCATCCAATTTCAATTGGATGGCAAATTATTGCTTATTATAGCTATCATGCATATGACTTTTATGCTACAAGTAATGACAACTCTGAAGCTAACACTGATGACAACTCCAAAGATAACATTAATTACATCTCTAAAGCTGACATTGAAATAAAAGGAAATCTATCCATTGGATAACTTGTATTACTTGGTATCTACTCCACAACAAACCTCTCGTGCTTTCTAGGGTATGATTATATTGTCGTAAATGCTCTGATGTCTTGGTGCTATGCCAACTCTATTCGGCTTCTAGAGTTTAGGGAGTTGTGCTCTTGATAATCGTCCAACAAATCTGGTGTTGGTTCTGAACTTTCATATGTAATCTTAGAACAGTTTGAATAAAGGTGGACCCTTCATTTCACAAAGTATCATTGTGAGGCGGTGTTGATAGTGGATATGACCTTATAATCTACTATTTCCTCAAGAATGATATGAACAAACACCTTATAAAATTTTGGAATAATTATAGTTGTGACACTCGGGACCGAAGAGGGCAGGGAGTGATCTCTAGGGTAATGTACATATGAGTCAATCAGAATCACTTAGATAAGGAGTGACTCTTGACAAAGCTTCTAGGTGGAGGGACACAAGAATGAATTTTTCCACATCGAAAAGCGGGAAAAATTCTGAGTTGTATAAGTAGATTGCGTGATCTCAAAATAGTAGAGTCTCCTTTTAGGGCAAAATCGTGGGGCTAATGATGGAAGCTTCATAGTTAAGTGTGTTTGGACTGGAGTAGTACTGAGATGAGTGACATTCTAGGAAGTATTCAAGTCATGAACTTTTCTAAAGCCAAAGCGAAAAATATCTCTATATTTGGATTATGGGATGTTACAATATGGTATCAAAGTCGATCTCCCATAGTATGATGTGGTTTGAGAACAAATCAAGTAAAAGTTGGTGGGCTTGTGACCACTGAGACTGAAGAGGGCGAGGAGTAATCACTGGGATGATGTCCATATGAGTGAATCGAAATCACCCGGTTAAAGAGCGACTCCTAATAAAGCTTCTAGGTGGAGGGTCATAAAAATAAATTATCTTACATTAGAAATGGGGGAAGATCCTGAGTTGTATAAGCAGATAGCGTGATCTCAAATAGTAGAAGCATCTTTTGGAGAAAAATCGTGTGGCTAATGATGGAAAATTCCGTAGTTAAGCATGCTTGGACTGTAGTAGTACTGGAATGAGTGAGCTTCTGGGAAGTACTCAAGTCACACAGTTTTCTAAAGCCAAAGCGGGTAATACATTTACATTTGGATCATAAGATATTACAGTAGTAATTGTAGAATCTACTAAACCAGTGGTAGATATCTGAAATGGTAAAAGGTTACCTTCTCGCACTCAAATCGATAAATCAAATGTCATAGCTACTGATTTAACTTGTAGGGTCCATTGATCCGATAGACACCTCAACAAGCTGGAGGTATAATTTCTTATGGATTCAATTAATTACATTTTATTTGATCTCGGTGAATATTACGTGTTTGACTGTTATTCATTTGACTCAAATTGAGTGATAGAAAATTTACTTGTGAGAAAATTGACGTTAAATCTAATGAATTTCTACTTAATTTTGAACGAATTAAAAAATTGACAAGACCTAATCTAATTTTGATAAATTCTTATTTTTCATTAATTTCAATTAATTTTAAATTTAAAACAATATAATTTATGGAATTTTGTTTCTTATTTATCATATACATATGATTTGAAAAATAATTACTATTAATTGTGATAATTTGCCAATTAAATTTTTGATTTAAAATTTTACATTAATCTTGGTTTTCGTCTTGCATTAATATTTGTTTTGTTGTATAATGTGTTAGTTTAAATATTGTACTTCTTTTATATTTTTAATTTGCTCAAAACATTTGTTTTCTACTTGCTTCACACCTTTCTCTAATTGCTACAAATACATGTCTTAGGTAATGCTAATATTAACATTTTTTGCTTTTTTCATTTTTGTACTTGATAATTGATATGACCTTTCTTTCATTTTATTATCTATTTTTTTGATATAAAAATAAGTTCTCTCATCATTTAATGCTGCTTCATGTAATGCATATTGGAAAATTACCTTTGGGTGTGTTTGTTTGCGATGATTAATTTTAACAAGATTAAGAAACTTGGATTGAGATTTTTTATATATTAAGAATTATGTATGATGTGAAATAGTGTTAGCAATTTTGTTGAGATGGGCGAGGGATGTAATATAAGCTAGTTGTTATTTTGATGTGTGGGATGTAAAATAAAGTTTTTGTTTTTTGAAATATTTATATGATATGAAATATTATTAAATTTTAATATTAAAATTTATGCATGATGTCACACGCTAAGTTAAAGCCAATAAGGTTAATTTTAACTTAGCTAGACAACACATAATATAGTTTACATATGAACTCTCATCAAATGTTCTTGTTTACTGTGGGCTTATGTGGTTTGCCTGTGTTCTCTCTATAAGTTACATTTGTCTCTGTTCCCTAAATGGTCCTCAATAGAGCAATTTTTTCATTTCCTGCAAAGTTATGACCGACGTCACTGTATTTATATTACTCCTTTTTATTTCTTAAAGGTTACTTGATCAACATTTTGTACTTTTTCTTGATTTCTCTCAGTTCCCCTTTATTAGTGTCATTCTCTCATCTGTGGTTCTTTGCCTGTGATCTGTTGTTGGGATAAACTTATTGTCAGCTACAAGTCTTTGTCAGTCATTAAAATCTCACCAAAATAGTTGTGTTGGCTGAGCCATTAAAATTATTTTTCTGGCAAATCACTGGACCTATTAATATATGGACGTTTTGACACGGTTAAAGATACATATTAAAGGACTCTACTTGAACAAACAAAAGAAAACTTTTTGATTTTTAAGGTTTTTTTCTCCTTGTATCTCTATTCCCTTTTTCATGTATTTGTTAGTCTTGTAATAGTCAAATTTATTGTATACTTTCATATTGAATAAAGTTTGGATGGACTTTTATTTTTCTTTCATTTGCTTTTTACCACTGTGTTTTGTAGGTCAAAGCTGTATATGTGAAAAACTTGCCAGAGAACATTACATCAGAAAAGTTGAAGGAACTTTTCGAAAGACATGGGGAGATCACAAAAGTTGTGCTGCCACCAGCTAAAGCTGGACAAAAGAGAGACTTTGGATTTGTTCATTTTTCTGAGAGATCTAGTGCTTTAAAGGCAGTCAAAGGAACTGAAAAATATGAAATTGATGGTAATTTTCCGCTTTATTAGTTATGTTTTCAGTTTTGTTGTAATGATTTGAGATTTCATTACAAGTAGGCTTGGTTCACTTGTGCTCGGTAAAGCTGACTAACAATGATGATGCCTGAATCCAAAACTAGTTGGGTAGTATGTTGATTAATCTTCTACATTCAACTCTATTTAAAGTAACATCTTTGTGAGCATGAGTAAAGGTCATTGTATTATGACCATATTCCTAGTCAAGTTTATTATTCCTATTCTTCTCTGACATAACGAATTTGTTCCCCTCACATTTATGTTCAGTGCCTCATAGGTCGACAATGTCAGGAAATTTTCATGTACCTAGACTCAACTAGTTGGGTTTAAGGTTCTATTGTTATTGTTGTTACCTATTTACTTCATCTTTATTTTGCACGAGTCGTAGTTTTATGGCTATGCAATTGGTGCATCTTGACGAAGTATCTCGTCTCTTCATGGATTGGTTAACATCATTTATTCATGTAAAGCGGGTTTGTTTTTGTAAGCATGTTAACACTCATTGAAATGCTCTGCTACATAATTTTTGTTATCCACCTGCATTTGCTTTTATCAAAATCATTTTATCTTAATATTAACACTTTGGAAAGAAAGAAATTTAAGAACTTCATTTTATCTGATTATATAACTATAATTTGCACATATTAGTTTTTGTAACTTCTGAATACAGGGAATGCGTTAGAGGCCTCTCTTGCAAAGCCTCAATCAGACAAGAAGGAAAGTCATCAGAAGCCTGGGCTTCTTCCTACATATCCTCCATATGCTGCTCCTTATGGCTATACTGCAGACCTGTATGGGGCTTATGGTGGTGGCCGGTATGGTGCATCAGGATATGGACAGGTTTGTTGTTACTCAAAAGATGACATTTTGATGTCAGGATATCTATATAATATAATATAACATCAAGATAACATTGAATTAAATGTCCTGTAAATTTTTTTGTATTTTGACCAATCATTATTTTTTTTTCTTTTCCTTCACCAGAAAATCAGAAATGCTATCTACTCATTATAATGATGTCTATATATTTCTACATAATGTGTCCATGCAACCTGCTCTTAGCTGTTTTGTTTGTGGGATTATTTTTGATAATCTTTGATGTGATATTTTTATTTTGAGATTTGTGAATGATTTGAAATAAAATTAGGTTTATTTTAGGATGTGAAATAGTTAGTTTTTTACTTTAAAATTTGTGTAGGATGTAAAATAAAGTTGATTTTGAAATTTGTGCAGGACTTGAAATATTATTATTTAAATGTTGGAGTTTGTGTATGTTATGATTTATAAGATTGGTTTTTAACCAAGGTTAAAATTAACCGGCAAACAAACAACTCCAATTACATGATCACTACTAACCCAAAACATGTATTTTTCCTAAATATTTTTAGCTTTTTGTGCTATTTTCCTTTAAAAAATTGAATTTTTTTGCTTTCTTTGGGAAAAAAATGATTCTAGATTTAATAAAGATAAATGACCTTTTTAAGCATTTTCAATTTGATTATGAGCCTCATGCTGTTTATATGTGGTCATATTATGCAGCCCATGATATACGGCAGGGGTCCGATGCCTGCTGGGATGAGAATGGTGCCAATGGTTCTACCTGATGGTCGCCTTGGTTATGTTCTGTAAGCATTTTCTGTTATTTCTTTTATGTTTGATAAAATCAGAAATAGAGCAAGTATTTCATTAGAGTAAACTGTTAAGATTATTACATAAATTTATAGCTTCAGTATGTGGAGCAGAGATTATAAGAATTACAAATAAAACAGGGAGTTATAATTAGAGTACAAGTTTAGGAAGAAGAATTGGTCAAGTAATTTGAATTTTTATTTTACATGTAGAACCATTATGAGGATATCTTTTTCTTTTTGGTGTTTGGTTTGCTCTGCATTTTTGTATTATAATGTACCTATTTACTGATGGTAAGATTACGTTTATATTTAAAAAATTTGAAATGTTTTATTACTGATTGATTAGATATTATTGTTACTTTTTTTAAGGGGCATTTGGTTTATTACTATTATTATCTAGATATTCCTGTTGTCTTTGATTAGGGTTGTTATCGATCCGTCTTCGAGTCGAGCCACATCCGACGAGAGATCGATCGCTCGAAATCTCTACAGCTCGAAATCGAATTGTTGGCCAAATACTTTCGATTTTGAGTTGGCTCGGCTCGAATGGGATCGACTTTGATCTAGCTTGATCACACTTTGAGCTGGCTCGAAATACTTATAATTGTTAATTAAAATACACATATTTAATTTTTATTAATTAAAATACATATAAAAATTATATATATATGCATTTTTTACCAACATGGAGATGAAAATATCATAAAAATAATTAGATATTTAGTTTCAAATTTAAACACATGCTGAAATAATACAATATAAAAATCAATATCAAATATTTTCTTTTTGAAATCATTTGTATATTCCTATGAATTGTGTTAATCGTTGTTTTCAGAAATAAACTATCAAAATATAAGCTATTGCCCTCAGAATTAAAAATTTTAAGAATTTTAAAAAGAAAAGATTTGATAATTTTAGTATCATCATCATCACTTAGGAGAAACAACAAAGATAAGTAAAACACAGAAAATAAATAGATGCTAATTAAAGCAGGTCAACCAATTAAAAATAAAACTAAGCAGAACAATCAAAATCCCAAAATATCTGTAGCACTTTAACATCATCAAAAACAATATAATGCCTTGAAATTAATAGTTGTAAACTAATCATTAATCTCATAAATCAAACTTATAAAAATCATTAAAATCAAAAATAATATGCTGCCTTAAAATTAAAACCCAAGTAGTATAAAAATTTTGAAATTCTTTGGATAAGATTTGCAGAATATCAGAAACTAAGTAGAAAAGCAAAGCAACTACTGATCAAGTCAAATAATTAAAAATAAAACTAAACAAAACAAGAGATGTTGAAGTGCTAGCAGCAGTCTTATAGGCCTACAAAGTTATAATAAGTTAGAAATCTAATATCATTATATTAAATTTCATCATATGGCAAATGAAATAGAAAATCAATATTGTTAATACATATTTCATTATCGGACTTTGAATTTTAATTTTGATTTCATTATAGGAATTAATTAAACTAGAAAATAGAGAAGTCAAAAATATGTCACAACAACAATACAAAAGCATAAATAAAACAGTTACAAAATTATGATAAAAATAGTGTAGTTACAAAAATAGAACAGAAATAGTACAGTATCAGGCGTTCAGCAGAAGCAAGTTAGTAAATATGCCAAGTAGTCTCAAACAGACAAACAAAATGAGTAAGTGTAGAACCGCAAAATTGCTGAAATATTTAGAGTTACAAAAGTAGGATTGCAAGAGTAGCTATTTCAAATGTCATATAGCATCACTGATCACCCCGGTGGGAATGTTAATAATTAAATCTTCTTTAACATGTGTATCAAACTGAAAAAATCAAACAAGTTAAGCATTAGAAATCAGATAATAACAAAGTAATAAAAAACTGAAAGTATACACATGATTATAATTCTTACAGTAGGATCAGTAGCAGTCGAATGCAGCTCAAATCCAGCTACCAGCACAGATTAGAGCATTTAAAGTTTTAGGAGATAAAGAGCTTATGTGATCTTCTAAGACATGACCACTAGCACTGATCTTTGATTCAGATGCAACACTAGTGATCAGAATTGTGAAAGTATTGGTCATCTTGGCCAAAATTTTGTACTTCATTGAGGACAGTTTCCACCACTTCAAAATATTAAATTTTGAATCTTCGCACTCAATTCATTGCTCACTGAAGGATACTTCAAGGTCAGATTTTGGTGGCTTTATGCTATTACTTACTTTGATATGCAAATACAATTCACTCTGAACCATCTTGGACCATCAAATTAAGAATGTGTGCAGCACAACAAATATGAAAAAAATCTTCCCATAAACTGAAAATTGAATTTATGATTGAACAAAGACCTTAAATTTTCAACTGCCTTCTCATTTGAAGAAGCATTATCTAGAGTTATGGTACTAATTTTGTTTTGAATACCCAATTCAAGCAAATTTTCAGAAACAACCTCAGAAATCACCACACGTGTGTGGTGGATCTAAGTCACTGAAACTAATTATCCTTGATTTAAAGATCCAATCGACATCTATGTAATAAGCTATCACACACATATAGCCAAGGGTTTGATTGGATGTCTATCAATCACAAGTTAGAGACACCCTTTGTACAGCTTTTAGAGTTTTTTTAAGAATCTTTCTCAATGTCGTAAACTTTGACACACTCGATTTTGATAGCTTGTCGAGTGGTCTTAATATAGCTATAGTTCATTGACTTCATAAAAACATTGAACCACATGTGTTCAAGCATCACAAAGGGATATTCATGAACAATGATCTTTTTAGCAATGATATTCTTGATCATACTATAATCATAAATAGGAGATACACAAAGAGAACTCACAACATCAAAGTCAACAACCTTTTCAGCTATAGGGTTAAACAAATTTTGTTGTCTTACTCGTAGCTTTGCTGTAATGATGTATGTGCAAATGCTTATTTAATTGTGAAGTAGTGTCGGTCTTTTGCTTGGCATATGTTTTAGAGTAATATTTGTACTTCCACTTGTCAATTTTTTTTTTCCTTTCTGAGTCTTGGTTATCATTGTAAAATGGTCCCATGCTTCGAATCTCTTCCTCTTACCCTTATTGTCATATTGCACCTTACTCTCAACTTCATCCCCCACTTCAGTAGTCATGACAACATTTTTGCCAGCATCTTCATACTGATTGGACTCGTTGTTTGATGTTGAATAGACAAACAATGTGCATAAATGAGACTAAGAGAGTGAGATATGAAAATTACAACTTTACGTATTGTAAACATAGTCCCTCAGACTATTAAATCTTGACCTACCATTGTAGTAGGCTAAGTAGAAGTAAATTTTGAATTAAGGAGCACCAAATGTGTTCTTAAACATTATGCATGCAAAAGGAAATTGGAGATAATTGCATAAAGGACAGCATCACACTCTTTAAAAAAAATTATAGTAGCATTTCTTTGTATTAAAATGTATGCATGCTAGAAACAATATGTTCATATCAGCATTTGTATAACATGAAATGCGCATATAATATCTGTTCTTAGTAAAATCCCACTTGCCCCATCTCCTACTAAAAGTCAAAAATCTAAAATACTATCATCATAGGGCATCAACAAAAACATCAAAGAGCTTTATATTTCTGTAACGTATCATATACAGTCATAGAACTTAGAAACACAATATATTTATAAAATAACAAATAACTAACGTGTAAATATACATCTAATTGATTTACATAATAGAGCAAATCATGCTTTTCAGTTTTTATCTTCACATTATACTCTAACAAAAACAAATAAGCTTTTAACTTTAGAAAGTCCTCAAAAGAATTTTTTAAAAGTATCAAAAAGAATTTTTCAAAGAACTAAGAAACACTGAAAGAAATTTCAAAAATGAACCATAAAAAACTAACATGCAAGAAAAGATCTCAATGATCTACATCATTGAGCAAAGATGCTTCTCAGAAATTTAAATGCCAACAAATAAAGAAATAAAAATCATAAGATTTTTTTGTCAAAATGTATGCATGCTAGAAATAATCTATTCATATCAGCATGTGTATGACATGAAATACACATGTAATATATGTTCTTAGTAAGAGCTTAGTTACCTCATCTCCTATTTCTCAGAGTTAGAGATCCAAAATACTATCGTGAGAGATAACCAACAAAAACAACCAAGAGTTTTATATTGCATTAGTTTATCATATCCAATCATAGAACTTAGAAACACAAAATATATTTATAAAATCACAAATAACTAGCATGCAAGTCTACATCTAATTGATTTGCATAACAGAGCAAGTCATGCTTTTTAGTTTTTATCATCACAGCATACCAACAGAAACAAACAAGCTTTTAACTTCAGAGAGTCATCAAAAAAAGTTTTCAAAAAATTAAGAAACATTGAAAGAATTTTCGAAAATGAATCATAAAAAATTAACATGTGAGAAAAGATCTCAATGATCTACACCATAGAGTAAAAGACACTGCCCCAAGAAAGGTAAGAGGATAAGTTATCCATTACAACAAGATTCACAGAGTTATAAGCTCATATTTGTCATTGATTAGCATTTGAGAGCAGAGTTACCAACTGGTGCCATGGTGCAACAACACTGAGACTCAGACAATGTCAACGTGATTCAAACAACAGAGACTAGAGAAGATAAAAGAAGCACAAATCCAAGGTAAGTGTTCCAGATGCAAGATCAAGACCATCGAAGAACGATTCCACGACGTGAATAAGCAAATCGGGGACTTGCAAATGGTAGCCTTTCATTGAATCATAGTAGAGATGAAATGAATCACGCAAATAGTAGAGATGAAATGAATCACGGTACAGCTAGTAACTGGCAAGTGGCCACTGCTCTTGCTGATGTCGCTGTCTCGCAAACGAGAAATTAGGGCAACAGGGTGATTCGGCAATTCGATGAATGCGAATGTGTCACATGAACAACAAACTCACGATGAATAAATATCAGCTCAGAATAGATCTCAGCCATTGATTTTGAAATTTTAATCTGAACCGTTCAAATAAAAATGTGGGGACTTGGGATGATTCGAACGCAGATTTCGAATTTATGCGCAACGTAAAATTTTATATTACTGAGCTATATCAGCAACTGTGAAATCATGTGATAAAATATATATTAATATAATATTTTTATTATCACTATAATAAATTTTCGATTCGATCTCAAGCTGGATCGATTCGATTCGGTGAGGGCTCGAGATCAGATTGAAAAAATTACCGAGCTAAGATTATGGCTCATTACTCAGATTAATTATGTTGAGTCGGTTTCGATTCGATCCAAAATTCGATTCAATTATCGAGCGATTTTTAATCTTCGAGCCAAGTTTACAACCTTATCTTTGATGTCGATATTATCTAGATGTTCATATTATTCCTAAATTAGTTTTTGTTTGGTTTAATATCATTAGATTAAAAAATGATAATAGAAAATCAATCCAATCTCATCTGGTTTGATGATATTGCTATCTACATGTTCATTTTATCTAAATGTTTATGTTATCTTTAAATTAGTTTTTATTTAGTTTAATTCTATTACATCATAAGATAATAAAAAATCAATCCAATCTTATCTTCCTTTATTTACAATTTGGGTATCACTCAAATTTTAGAGTGCTAATCTTGTAATATTTTACAATGTTATCTTTAACTTGTCATTAAACCGAACAATTAATTTCTTCTAATAACACGGCATAGCATCACAATAACATTTAACTAAATGCCAACTAATATCCAGAATATTTAGTTAAACTTTTTGCACTCTGGATTGGTTGTTCTATATCTACATAAGAAGGTTTTTATTTTTTTTGGCCTTAATGTACATAAGAAGACTTGAGGACATCTAATATGTGAATAAAGATATTATGCCATGTTTTCATATTGAGAAACGAATGAAATGTAATAAAGAAGAGATTTGAGTTTTAAATATATAATTAAGGATTGGTTTAGTGCGATGCATGTAATTCTCTCTTTACTTTCAGGCAGCAGCCTGGCATGCCGCCGCCACCTCTGCCGCCTCATCGAAGGAGCGAACGCGGCGGTGGATCTAGCGATGGCCGTGATCGGGTCCGTGATGGAAGCCGAGATCGAAGGTATCGTCCTTACTAGCTACTTCTGCTTGCATCCAATATTTATTGCTCTCTATGGGTTCATAAATTAGTGTTATTTATAAGCATACTCTGGTGCATTTCTTGTATTTAGGAAGTTTGAAATTTATAGCTGCTGTTGTGATATGTTTAATGCATGACACTGTTCTTCAGAACAAAACACCTGGAGGGCTTTCTACCACCTCTTCGCTACCTAATAGAATAAGGCAATGAACGTAGGGCTGATATTGAGTAGAGTTTTGGCATCTTGTGTTTGACTTGGGTTTTATAATTTTGTTGATATCATAAATCAGTTTAACTGTTATAGTTAGCTATTAAATTTGTATGTAAATATTTATTTGTTTATGATTTTCTTATTAATATTTTTAAATTTTAATTTTACTCAAGTCCTTTAGTTTAGGGCGTAATAAAGTTTTTAAAATTTTAATATTCGAGTTTCTGAATTTTAATATAATCATCAAATGAATTGTTTTTTTTAAATTTTATTATTGAAATTTTTTAAAATAGCGCATCTACCTCTTTCTCTCTTAATCTGGAGCATGAACACGGCTTTCATTGGGGCCATTGTATTCATGCTCCTCGCAACGAGAGGGGATGAGAGAGATTAGGGTAGATTTAGTGTTTTAAAAAAATTTTATAATAAAAAAATTAAAAAGGTTTCATTTCATGATTATATTAGAACTTAGGAGTTCGGATATTAAAATTTTAAAAGCATGAATTTACATATTATTATTTTCTAAATTCAGGATGTTTGGGTATAATTTACTCTATTTTTAGTGTCTCAAGATGTATGTAATACGTATATTGTACCTACATTTTTGACATTACATGCATAAAAGTTTCTAGTTGTTTATATTTTATCGATTTTGAGTTGTAATATTTATGGAAGTGGGCTGTCACAGCTATAAGCCAACTTTTATGTCGTTAAACATGCCACGTACGCTTTAACGATGGTTGCCTCTACTTTAGGACAATGCCCGCTAGTAGATGTGCTTGCGAAGATAGTTGTGGTGGAAAGACTTAATCGTAGAGTCTAGAATTGAAACTGGTTCGACTAATCATTCTTTTTTCTTTCATTCTAGCAAGTATTTATGTTCGAAAAAGTGCTAGAGATCAACTTTATGTTGTTAGGAGTTGTTTGCAAGTAGGTGTCACGAGCTAGGTACTACTTAAAGGTCATTGACCCTAGCCAAGGGTTATGTCCACTAGTCATCAGCATTTCTCGAGGCAAGCTTGTGGTGACGGCTATCGTGATTCAGTAGGAATCTTGGCCGACGTGGAAGGCGGATGGTAGGCTTTGATGAGGTTGGGTTGAACGAGGCATGTGTCCTAGAGTTTGCTTGGTAAGAATATGTGCTCTGAGGATAAAATCTATCCGGTGATGATAGTCCTTTTGGCAGGAGGAAGTTGTTCGAAGAGCCGAGCATTTGCCGGCATTCGTTTGAAGGGTTGAAAGTCTAAGGAATTGGACGTTTGTTCAAGGGATTTGACGTCCTATCTGTCTATTCTGGATGAGTTTTGTGCAGATGAGGTATATCAGTCTAAACATCTCTCATAGCTGCTCGATGGACCAAGAGGTGAGACCCATTGCGGGACATAGAAAGGCTTGAACACGTTCATTTCGCTAGCCATTCATTAACCTTTTTTTTTTTTGCGTGACACGTGGAAGACTATCATTGGTTGTACCAAATCTTCTTATTTATTTATAAGACATAATAATATATGTAATATGTAAATAAGTAACTTTATTCATGATATTAAATTTCAAATCAAATCTATACAAAAGCAAACACAAAAAAATTAATTTCTTTTGAAATAAATTAAAAAAAAAAAATTCCAATTGGCCATAAATGAAAAAACTTTAAATGCATTTTGAGCCAACCCTAACTTGTGAACCAACGTTTTGCACGTTATTGCCGTTACCGCCTTTACAACGGTAGAACCTGGCATTGTGTTTGCTATGGCTTTTGAAAAAGAAATAAATATTTTAGCATTTTTATTATTATTTCTATCAAGTTGAGGATTAGAGTTGGCATCAATAGGCTTCAAAAGATTTAAGTTTTGCTTCGATTATTTTAATGTTATATCATGTTATTTGAATATTATGATATTTAAATATTAATTTTTATGTGATAATTTTATAATTTTTTAAAAAATATTTATATATCAAATTAAAATATTATTTTATCTAAACAATATGATTATCAAAATAATATTGTAATTTAATCTCCCCTTATATATCTTTATATAATGTGATGAAATGTAAATTCATATAAATAAAGCTTGATCTACTCTTGGAGGTTCATTTTTTTTAAACTGTGGAGCTCTAGCCACTAACTTAAATGTGGGGTGAATATCAAAATACGTAATTAAATATTAATCACAGGGAAGGAACCATCACATTTATTTTATATTAGAAAAAATCAGTCACACTACCACGAGTTATTAGTATCCGAGAGCAACGATGCGAAGGGATACTTGCTTGGAACTCTCGTAGCATGCTAATGGAAGACGAAAGCTTTTATACGCTCCCATAATCTTCAACGCTCACTGTTCGTCTCTCAATTCCGTACGAAGAAGAAGGCTTAAATGGCCAAATATATTTTGTAATATTCCGTGTTTTGTTCTCAAGCAATAGTTCTTTTTTTACACTTTAAATATTCTCTTCGTCTGGTGAGCTCTATTGCGATTCTCTGGATCACTTGGGCTCTAAATAAAAATTAGTTGCCCGTATTTTTCCTACTTTCCTGTCATCATTTTTACATTCATTTGATTTAGTTGACTAGATTTTTTAACCGACAATGAAGGCAATTTATACTAGAGTTAACGAATCTACTAAGTAATAACATTATTTACAAAATCAGGCACTTATACCATGCAAAAAAATTTGAGAGATAAGTGCGTTACATTTTGATTGGCGAACACGAAATAGGGCTGTAAGTACGACATTTGCCTCGTCTCCAATGGATCTCATGAAATTAAATTTTTGTCGATGAATCAGAGAACTTAACCTTGAATATCATGTGCAAACAAGTTCTATATTTTTAAATTTATTAAAAACATATGAAGTAAATCATGAATTGATTGAAAATGCAATCAAATCAAATAGAATTTAATGATTATCAGTTGTGAGATTAGAATTTGATTACCTCCTAGTGAGGACATAATGAGCTCCCCCACTATCTCTGCTCATCACTCACTTTTTTGTGATACTGACAGACTCAATATGCCTCCTTAATTTCCCCACCAGCACATGTGAAGCAATACTTTTTTTTTTTAATTTAGTTGGTTAAATTAAATAATTAATTTAAGTAAATTAAATTATTGTTAGTAATCTTTTTTTCAAGTCAAAAAAATAAATTAAAAAAATCTCATTTGTCAAGTAACTCTAGCTAGACTAGATTTCACCTCATACGTCCACATAAATTTCAGTAGAAACTCGAGAAGATTACGCCGTCGGGGCACCTGTGGTAGATTTATGTTCCGTGTAAGACTAGGAAATTAAAAATGTTCCACTCGATGTTTTCACAGCAAAATATTTTATCTGTATTTATTTTAATATTTATTAAGTGTATTATTATCAACAAAGGAGACCAAGCAATGGTAATAATGGTACCTTCATTGCCTCATTTTCTTATCGCAGAACTAGTACCAACGGTAAAAATCTCTTTTACAATTTTCATCGAGTTATCAAAACAATGGAAAAAAATGAAAAGGGAGATATACGAGAAAGATCAAAGGAGAAAAGATGAATCGATAGTGGCCATGAGACCACCGAGATGAGTAGCAGCATAAAAGAGAAACGTATGGAAAAAAAGAATTTTTTTTTTGTCATATTATTGAACGAAAAATATAATGAGATGATGGCAAAGAAGTAATACTAACAAATTAAAAGTCCATAATGGAAGGTTTTTAATTTTGATTTCACGCACTGTAACACAAGCTAACACAGAATTTTTTAAATTAAAAAAAAATTATTAAAATTTAAAATCCGCCAAAATAAATTAACTTAATTCGATAAAAATCACATTTTTTCCATTAGCCAGAATAATTATAGATAGTCTAAAAAGCACAACGCCAATGATGCTAATAATTCCGGCCTTTGCATTTCTCTTCCCCTGTTCCCCATAAGACTTCGTCTTCTTCCTCTCCTCTACCCCACCACTCTTCTCCAAAAACTCCTCCCCGTTCCTGACTCCATCTTCTTTTCTCTTATGAGTCTTTTCTGTACTACTAACGTTGAGCTCTCATTGTCATCGACGTCGACAAATTATTGCATTGATCATCGGTTCTTATGTTCGCAAATAGTGGATCTTAGGCAGGAAGAAAGAAGGAAGACGACCAGAGAGGAAGAAGAAAGGGATAGCTTAAGAGGTCCCCTCGAACCGGGCAAGGAGAGCGGATCGGAGTTCATCGTCTCCCTGAAGACCCTCCGGCACTCGCACAACCACGTCCTGGAGCACGACTTCTCTCATGGTGGAGACCGTCGCGTGGTGGACGGAGAGATCAAGGTCGCGCAGCGCCGCCATTAGCCTCGCAGGCGGGTGGCTCAGATTTTCCGACTGAACCCGGATGATTGCATCGGGGCCGAGAAGCTTTATCTCCAGATCTATTGCCCCTGACCCACTGCTAATGGTGGTAGTGGTGCTGGTGGGAGTCCCCCCGCCGCCGCCGCCGCCTCCATTGACGGGACTCTGCTCGGCGGCGATGTCCTTTTGGGATCTCTTATTGACCTCGGCCTCGAGCTCCACGATCTTGGATCGGAGGTCCTTGATGTAGGAGACGGCGTCGGCGAGGAGGGAGGCCTTGTCCATTCTGGACACGTTGGGGACGACTGACCGGAGAGCGTAGAACCGGTGGTTCAGCTTCTCCCGCCGCTGCCGCTCTGCCTCCACGTGGTTCGCGGGGGTCTCCCTCCCGCCGTTACTGGCCTTCCGCCCGCGCTTCCTCGGCCGCCGCCGCTCTGCCACCAGCCCCCCCTCCGAGTCAGAGTGCTCCGAGTCGACCGATGACGAAATGCCGGCGGCGAATAGTCCGCCGCCGCTACCGTCCTTCTTCGTCAGGGGATGATCGCAGGCGTCCTCGGGGGCGGAGAGGAGAACCTTGGCCTGCTGGACGAGAACCCAGTTCTCTAAAATGAGATCGCCGGAGCCGAGCTCCAGAACACCGCCTGCGGTGGGGATTGCGACGAGGGTCTGGATTCCGTGGAGCAGGGCCTCGCGGGACCTGTCGCAGCCGTAGGCCTGGAGCGCGTGCTCACCGGCCATCCAGACCGGCGCCAACGATGCGTACGCCTGTGCCGGAACCGCCGCGTCGCCGGCGGCGAACGAGCGGGTCAGCGACACCACGTAGAACCACTCCACATCGTCGCCATCCGCGCTGCCTCCTCCTCCGGCGCCACCGGTGCGCTTCCCCCGGAAGTGCCCGTCCCCAAAGGAGAGCAGGCTGCGGTCTGGCGAGGTGCTCCAGAAGATGGCGTATGCCCACCACTCCGGGCGGGAGTTGAGGAAGCACTGAAGACGGTTCTGCAGAGTCGAAGGCGGCGAAGGTGCCGGCGAGGAAGGCTGCTGGATGGAGTAGAAGGACGGCGGCGAGGAGGATGAGGATGGCGAGATGAGCTCCTCCATTTTCTCTGGTTGGACGATGGGGAGATTGTATAGAGAGGGTTGGTGGGGGGTGGGGGTTGGGGGGGGGGAGAATAAGAAGAGGGAAGCTCTGAGCAGAGTGGGAGGTTCAGGGGTCCCGGTTCACATCTCAGGCCGGTTCGGTGGACCGGCACGTGACAGGTGGGGCCCAGTAGACCCACGGTGCAGCCGATTTTAAGACCAACTTTCATCGAGTGGATCGAAACGAGCCACATGAACGAGCCCACGGACAATAATTGCTAGCATTCTTGTTGCGTTTTTGATACATGCTACATTAAATTATTCATATTTAATAAATTATTTTTTTCTTTTTTTTTATAATTATGAATAAATAATAAATAAAATGATATGTTTATTATAACATTGTTTAGGTAATTATTCCATTAAAAATATGTATAATATAAATTTTTTTATTCTATAAACCTCATGTCATATTTTTAAAAGATTCTCGTAATATTAATTAATTTTATTTTAAATATCACTCAATTTTTTTAAAATTATCAAAAAAAAATGCCTTACTCAACTTTGGAAACTGATCACCAAATCTAAAACATACTTTGTCGAAAAAAAATATAATATGTAACTTAACAATAATAACTATCGACCTCTTACCTCACTAAATAGGACTGCTATATAAATTTTTTATTTTTATTAAATTCTATCAAATAATAAATTTTTAGTTATTTTTAAATATATGAAATTCTTTTTGATGTATCCAAGAATATTTAATGATTTTAAGAAGAATAATTTTTAATTCTTTCTTACTCTACCACTAAATCACTAAGCTAATTTATATATAACAACATTATATATATACATATTATATTATATATATCAAAATTATTTATATTATACATAAAATTTTGAGCCAAACTTACTTGTCTTTCGAGCGAGTCAAGGCCAACTCAAAATCGACTCGGAATGACTTCAAGCCAAAGTTATTAGCCTATGATTTGATTCAAAAATTTCAAGTCGATTTTGAGTTGGTTTAAAAATCGAACGAATTTTAAGCAAGTTTCAAGTTTCAGATATTTTTAACACCCCTACTCTAATTTGATTAAAAGTAACTGAATTAAAGAAACACACCTCGAGTGATTCTCGTGTTTAGTAACTTTAGTAAGAAACGATTCATTTTAGAACTTCTAATTTGGGAGTAGAATCAGTAAGAAACGGTTCATTTTAGATCGGAGATAATGGCTCCTACTACATTCGAAAACTTTGAAGGATGATTAATAAATAGATTGAATACGAATAATTTTTTCATTAAAAAATTAGACTCGACTCATTTGAACTCAGTTTGATGTCTAAAAGAAACATATATTCAATTTTATAGACTGAGCATGTAAAGTTTTGAAAAATATTTTACTGTTTATTTTACTTTTAATTGAAATAAAATTCAATTATACTTTTTTTGAATTCTAAATAATGTAATTTTTTTCTTTTTATTTATTCACCTTCAATATTAAATATTTTTTGTCATGTTAGTTATAAAAAAATATTATAGCTCAATTATTAAGTAATTTTTGTTTCAATTATTAAGTAATTTTTGTTTAATTTTAATAATATAAAAAATAAGAAAATAAGAAAATAAAAATACTTTGTATTCTTTAAATAATTTGGAGATAATTTAGATGGGATTGTGAACCTCGGGATTCTCTATAATTTAATGCAATAAAATATTACGTTTTTTTTTATGAACAATAAAATATTGCTATATCTATGTTGTAATGGTATTGTTATTTTTTAATGTGGTTTGTCTTTATGAATGCCACTATGGTTGTCAATCTAATTCTTAATCAAATAAAAAAATATTAAATTACCTTTTTTTTTTCCAAAATCCAAATTTATGAATCTAATAAAAATATAAGAGGCCTCGTTTAGTTCGAATTTTTTTTTTAGACATGAAAAAAAATTATTGAATTTTTAAAATTTAATGAGAAAAAAATTTATTTTACAATTAGAAAGTATGTAAAATGTGAAATACTTTCAATTTTAATATTCGTATTTGTATTAAATATAAAATAAAGTTAATTTTTATAGTTAAAATTTATGTTAAGCAAAAAATTTATCTGAAACCAAATGGGGCCTTAGCATACCTCAGATTTTTAATTTATTGCAATTGGATTACTAATATTTGTCATTAATTTTAATATCAATCATTCTGTGAGGAGAACGCACTGGCTTTTTTTGGTTCAAAGTACTGGTTTAAAAAATAATAATAATAATAAATAAATTTTTTTAATTATTTTATATAAATTTTAATATAAAAAATATTATTTTATCACATACTTAATAATTTTTAATAAAAATACTAATTTTACTTTACATTCTAGGCCAAAGTATTAGATTCTAATATTTTGATTTAGGATGTAAAATAAAATGTATATTTTTAATAAAAATTATTGAGTATGTGAAATAAAATAATATTTTTTTATATTAAAATTTGTATAGAATGATTAGAAAATTTTATTTATTATTATTATTTTTTAAACTAGTACCATTTTAATTCTGATTTTGTTCCCCGCACCAAACAAGTCTAAAAAACTGCATTGTAGTTTTATATTTTGTTAACCCAATAGAAATCAATGCTGGTAATTCTTTTATGAGATGCTTTGTGAGCTAATCTTGGGATTAGGATTTTAGGCACGACAACAGAACGGGTTTGAAGCAGGTTAAACAAAATTTATATCTGCTTTATTATCTACTAACTATTACTCATACTTATTTCATACTTGATTTTACCCCATCTCGCCTTATACCCCCAGAACTTGTGCTTGTTTTATATTTACCATCACGTATTTTCTCTAGTCTGCTCCATTGTGAATCTATAACTAGTGGTTTAGTCGGGTAGATCACAAGTCATGAATAGAGTTTTGAGACATCGCGTTAGTGGCAGGTCGTAGTGGGATTAAAGAATTCTGAGTAAACATTGCCATCACGAGATCCAAAAACTCGAGATGGCGCCAAGGCATTTTCACAGCAGCAATAATTGAAATGATACTTTTCTTATAACGATAGTGATGTGAAAACTGGACCAAAACATCATGTCCAATTAGTTCGACTGCTAACTAGCATGCCATCCGGTCCGATTTGATGTTAAAATAAGTTTACATATCAAATTAGATTAATTTATAACAAATTGATATTTTTTTATAATATTTAAAATTTTATGATAACAATAAACTATATAATAAATCAACTTATTGCTATAAATATTAAATAGTATTTTTAATAAATTATATTATTTTAATAATTTTTTAAAAAAATTTTTTATCGATTCAACTAGTACAATAACTGGCCTGACTGGGCTAACCATGAACCGAATAATAAATTGGTTCCTAATTTGGTCCAATTTTTACTACATATTGATGGGTTTTTGATATTGCTTTCAGGGGCAAGAGTTTAGCTCATTGATCAGTAGTTCCCTAATGTATTCGGACAAAGTTTGGCTCGAGTTTATTGAGCCAAGTCATAAGTTATGGTCGAATCGGATCGATCTGGTTCAATCTTTTTTTTCAAAAATATAAATAATATATTAAGTTATTTTTTGTAATTATTTATTATTATATTTGTGTTAGTTGTGGTTAAAATATCTGTTAAATAATTTTGTGAGTATAGTTAACTAAATTTTAAATTTTAGAAGAAATTTTTTTAAAAAAATTAAGTTTTAGAGGAGTTTAATTGATTTACACTTCTGAAATTCATGACTTTCGCATATCAAAAAAAGTAAATAGATTTTATTTTAGATATATCAATTGTTTTTTATTTTTCAATAATTTCTCGATTTTGAGAACGGATTGAGAATTACACATTGGACTAAAAGTTTGAAGAGAAATTAGATTTATTGCTGCTCTGGTCTAACATAAAATATAAACGAATGTTGGGTATCGGGTTGAAATTTCTCTCCGACCTCAATGCCGGGGACTTCAATTTGTGATCGCGGTGGAATAGGGGGATCCTTCGTCGGGGCTCCGTGGAGCTGCGAGAGAGAACGGAGGGCGCTAATCTCGATGGTGGTTCGTGCAGGCATCTTTCGTCCGGGTTATTGAAGGGAACAGCCAGCGAAATCTCCGGCGAGTGTCCGGCAGTCCGGCTGCCGGCGAAATCGCGCGGAAGGTGGCGGAGCCGGCTGTCGGTATCTTTAAGTCCGTGCTGTACTCTCTCTCTCTCTCATATACTTTCCACAGTTTGCACCCACCCATTAGCTGACATCCAATGGGAGCCTACCACGTGTGCGGTGGAGCCCACATAACTTTCAACGCACCCATTGAGCATTAGACTTATAAATATATACTAATTATTTTATGATTTTACATTTTAATCCTCTAAATAATTAAATTATATATTTATATAAAAGAAAAAAGAACGTTATCAACCTGCATTCAAAATTTGAAAAACGCATTTCATATTAAAAAAATATGCTAAACTTGGAATATGAATATAACCAACTAAATAAACGATGCGAACAACCAAATTAATAACACAATAATATTTATGCTATCAAAAAAAAAAAAAAAAATTACTTACATGCCACACAATTTAGTTTTATTTATGCCTTACCCATCCATTCTTAGTTAATTATGCTATGCACACTCAAAATATTATAAAATCTTACATACACATATTTTAACTTATTTCTATTATAATGAGTAATCATAATTTTTCAATAACCTAACTATAATTAAATTACAAAAAATCTGAGCCGTTCATCATATTATTTTAAGGATATTTAAATATATTTTTAGTGAAAATCCTAAAACCTTAATGTTTAGGTGATAGTAAAGAAAGAAGATATCCGCCATGTGAATTAATTTTAGGACAAATCAACGTTTTAGTGTGGTATTGAGGAAGAGAAAAATATGTATCATTAAGATTAAAAATATAATTTTAATAATTTACTAACAGAATTTTTTTTTTTCAAATAGATTTTGATTAAGTTTTAACTCAAATATGTATACGTAAGATTTTGTAATGTTTTGAGTATGCATAGTATAATTAATTAAGAATGGATGGGTAAGACATAAATAAAACTAAATTATGTGGCATGTAGGTAATTATCCCAAAAAAATAACACAATAATTATGACATTGCAATTATCGATATTATTGCATTTTTCCTGTTTAAAATATAAATATCATTTGATAGATATATGAGATAATTACATATATATCAACAACAACAACAACAATTACATATATATCATTAAAGGATTCATGTAATGATTTATTCGACAAGTTTTACGCTGGCTGTCGACTGCCTAACGCAACTCTCCGCATTTCTCATTCGGGACTTGGGACCCGGCAACGGCGCGTTATAATTACATATATATCATTAAAATTTAATTATTTTATATATTTTATATTCAAATTTTTAATATTACATATTATTCATAAAATTCATACATAATATGTCATAAAATTATAATTTTATATAATTTTTATATTTAATATATAAAATTTAAATATTAAATATATAAAATAATCAATGAATCTAATTGCTCCTAAATTTATACAAAGGAAGTGCTCACTTGTGTGTAACTTGTGAAAATGATAATTACCTACAATTATCTAAAACTTAAATATTTATGCATAGATATTTATCATTTTTATTTACACGTGATGGGGAGCATAATTTTCTTACACTGAAACAACCAAAATTTTAAAACTCAACACTGAGTTTTGCTTGTTTTTGATCGATTTCAAAAACTATCGAGTTTAGTTTCAACTAGTTTCGATCAAAATCATCAAAACTTCAGTGCAAAAAGTTAAATAAATCTTTTATAATTTTAACTAATATGTTTTATAATGTCTTATAATATTTACATATTCTAAATATATTATATATATTTAATAATTTTAAAAATAATATTTAATAATTATCGTCAATTAATTCAATTTAAATAATTTATAGAAAATACTAAAACCGTCAAAACTGTAAAAACTATTATTTTCACCCAAATTAAAACTGAAATGAAATTTTAAAATCCTAGAAAAAATAACATGAATATATTAGAAAGTGACATACAAATAATTTTTAAGTTGGTTGGATGAGCCAAGGCCTAATCAAAATATTTATAATTTACTTAATCAATGTATTTAGCAAAGCAATTTAAAATTATTTAAGTTTACTATTAAAATTTATTTGTGTAATAAAATTATTTAAGTTTGATCCACAACTTGGGTCTACTTTAATTTTGTGACCATACATGATTTACGATCACCCAAATTGTTTTAGATAGCCTTCGTAAATGAATATTTAGATTTATTTATATTAGAAGGCTAAAAAACTAATAAGTCTTTTATCAAAAAAAAAAAAAAAAATTACCTACATGCTATAGAATTTAATTTTATTTATATTTTACTCATCCATTCTTAGTTAATTACGCTATGCAGACTCAAAATATTATAAAATCTTACATACACATATTTTTATTTTTTTTTATTATAATGAGTAATCATGATTTTTTAATAACCTAACTATAGTTAGATTACAAAAAATTTGAGCCGTTCATCATATTATTTTACGGATATTTAAATATATTTTGAGTAAAAATCCTAAAACCTTAATGTTTAGGTGACGACAAAGGAAAGAGACATCCGCGATGTGAATTGATTTTAGGACAAATCAGTGCTTTAGTGTGGTATTGAGAAAGAGAAAAATATATACTATTAAGAGTAAAAATATAATTTTAATGATTTACTAATAGAATTTTTTTTTCCAATAGATTTTGATTAAGTTTTAACTCAAATGTGTGTATGTAAGATTTTATAATGTTTTGAGTGTGCATAGTGTAATTTATTAAAAATGGATGAATAAGACATAAATAAAATTAAATTATGTGATATGGAGGTAATTATTAAAAAAAAAACTAGTAAGCTTTAACTTCGAAAATCAAAAGAATTTGAGACATCAAGTTGCAAGATTAAAGTACATTTCATTTGTGATTTAGAAATGCAAATTAACTTTTTGAGAAATTTATAAACATATTATACAAAACTTTAAATATTACATTTATATTCAAATGCATGCTACTGAGCCACTCAATAGTTTTATTTTAATTAAAAAAATAATATATATATATATATATATATATATGTAATATTTAAAATTTTTTATGATATATATGATTGTCTCTAATTTTAATATCTCACAAAGTAAGGGGTCAACTTAAAGATCCAATGAAATAACAACGATTATAAGCATCCCTTCAATTCGCAAAAAAAAAAAAAAAGAATCACTTATTTTGTCAAAAGCTTTTTTTTTCATGTATAAATTTAAATATAAAAAGTCCCTTTTATAAATTAATTTCATATACTCATACATTTTAATAAAATCATAAATTTGAATTTATGTTTATTATAAATTAATCATAAAAATAATTTTAAGGTAAATTATATTCAAGTCTCTAATATTAGAGTTATCATGAATGTTCTTATTTTAAAATTTTTAATATACAAAATTGCATTAATTATATCTATAAGTTCTTTCTATTATTTTGTAATATTAAATTTTATTAAAATATTATTATTTTATTTTTTTATGTGTTCAAAAATTTAATTATTTTATATATTTGTTCTTTAAATTTTTAATATTAACTATAAATATTATATAAAAATTATAATTTATGCATAATTCATGTTATAAATTTGTGACATGTACATAATAAAATTTGTAATTTTTATATAATTTTTATGGTAAATATATTATATATAATATTAAAAATTTGAATATTAGTATATTAAATAGATAGATTTTAGTAGCATATATGCAATATTACGTCCCAATTTTAAATTTATATTTCACCGTAAAGAAATTAAAAATTAATTAAAAAATTATTATATCTTTTTTTTTCTCTAAGAAAACGCCGTCTATAGCTTAAGCAATAGAGTAAGCTTGATAGCTAAACCGATGGTACGAAGAGCATCGGAGTTCTCCTTCGACAGCCACGGCGACATCCCGCCGCCGCCTCCGCCGGCGTTGAGACCCTCACCGCAAGACACCGCTCTCTTCCATGCCTCCTGCAGATGAAAGAGAGCCCTGTACACATCGCCGGATTCAACGCTGGCGATCCCTCTTCCGATATGTTGGATGCCATCCGGGTACCCGGCGGCGCAGGCCTCCACCGCCGGTCGGACGGCTTCCGGCAGCCCAGATCCGTCCGTTAGCAGCTCCCGAGCTCGGCCCAGGTTGTGGGTGTAGCTCGCATTCGACAGGGTGGGGGCTAAGACGGCGAAGCTCCTGCCGTCGCCGGCCTTATTTCCGGCGGCAGGGCTGAGTGAGGAGATGCAGAAACTGCACGTTTCGGCCGCTGTTTCCGGCACGAGCTCGGCCGCTTTCCTACAAACTGCCTCGAGGGCCGTTGATTCGACGTCGTCGGCAGAGGGGGAGAGGAGGAAGAGGAAGAAGAAGAAGAAGTTGATGGGTTTCATTCTTTTCGTGGCAGCTTTGAAGAAAAAGTCCTCCTCCTTAGAAGCACAATATATAGCAAGTCAATGGCCATGGCCGGCCGGTCTTTTCTGAAAATTTTTGAGTAAATTACATTCAAGTACTTAAAATTTGCAAGCATTTGTATTAGCTCATATATTTTGACTTATTACGATGAAGTTTCTAAGTTCTTTCACAATTTTTAAATAATCAGAGCTATTAAATCTCCCCTGAAGTTCGAAAGATCGGTGTAAATTTGAATCAGATTTTTGATTAAAGTGATATCAACTCGATCAAAGCAAGTCGACTAATCAATTGTTGTTATGGCCGAGAATTTTGATCAATTCAATCTAGAGAAAGCATAAGCTTAAGTCGAGCTTGAGCACTCGAGATATCTAATCTAGTGAATAATAACAATAATTATTACTATTTTGTAAAAATTAGCATTATTATGTTAATTCCCATGAAATAATGCCTTTATGTATGCCTTTGGATCATACAATTTCCTTCGACGACTATTGTTTTTATTTATAACCTTTAGATTGTGACAGACCTGTAAGATTTAAAATGATTGGCTTTATTGAGCCTGCCCGTAAGACTATTAATTTTGCTCGAAGATCAAAAATTATTCGAAAATTAAATTAAAATTTAAATAAAATCGAGCTTGATTCGATCTAAATGAGCCGATTAATGAGCTATTTTTTTGGCTAAAATTTTTTATCAATCCAATCTTGAGCCGGCATACGATCGGATCGAGATGACTCCAAATCGGATTGATTAAAAAATTAAAAAATATTATATATATATATATATATATATATATATTTATTTATTTATTTATTTATAGGGATAATTACCTGCATGCCACACAATTTAGTTTTATTTATGCCTTACTCATTCATTCTTAGTTAATTACGCTATGCACACTTAAAACATTACAAAATCTTACATACACACATTTGAGTTAAAACTTAATCAAAATCTATTTGAAAAAAAAAAAGTAAATCATTAAAATTATATTTTTACTCTTAATGATACATATTTTTCTCTTCCTCAATACCACACTAAAGCGCTAATTTGTCGTAAAATCAATTCACATCGCGGATATTTCCTTCATTTGCTGTCACCTAAATATTAAGATTTTAGGATTTTTCACTCAAAATATATTTAAATATTCTTAAAATAATATGATAAACGGCTCAGATTTTTTGTATTCTAACTATAGTTAGGTTATTGAAAAATTATGATTGCTCGTTATAATAAAAATAAGTTAAAATATGTATATATAAGATCTTATAATATTTTGAGTATGCATAGCGTAATTAACTAAGAATAGATGGGTAAGGCATAAATAAAACTAAATTATGCGGTATGTAGGTAATTATCCCATATTTATATATATAACTAAATTTAGTATGTAGATTTTTTCAGTAGTCTATTGGAAGGCTTTATTAGACTTTCATTAGCATTTTCTCTATGATTATTTAAATCATATTTATTATAAATTATTTTTTTTTATTTTTATCTTTAAATAATAGATCAAAGTGAATGACCATAGTTTAAGTTGATTGAATAAACAAATATATTTATATATAATATTTGGATAAAAGATCGAAAATTAATCGAAAGTCTAATCAATTTTGGCTCGGATCGAGCTTGAATCGATAACAAATGAGCCAGACGGAGATCAAATCGAGATCGGATCGAACTCACATTGTTCATTCTCTGGATTGAATCGAAATCGAATCAAAAACTTTCAATTCAATCTTGAGCTGAGGTCGGATCGGCTCGAGACCGAATCGTTAACAGCCCTACCTGCGCACCAAAAATTAACAAAACTTCAATTGATTTTGTTTCGGACTAGGTTTGATTCGGTAACTAATGTGCAGGCCTAATTCAAATTAAGATCGGATCAAATTCTCCTACTTCAAATTAGGATTCGATTGAGATTGAATAACTGATTATTTATTAAACTTTGAGTTAATGCCGCATACGATATATGAATTTTGTTCGATCAAAAAACAAAATGATAGTAATTCTATTATCTTTCTATTCCCCACATCTTCTTTTAAATAACTCAGTGTTTTAAAAATTGAACCGGCTTGTGCACTGTGAAGCGGTCAGCCAACAGGTCTGGGCATGAGTTAAAACAGGGTTGTGGCCTGAACCTGGATGAATCCGACCGACGATCAAACCTGCCAATCTGCAAACCAATCCGGTTGGAAAAAGTGAGGATCAAAAAATTTTACAAGAAACCAATCTTAGCCTTTCACTTAGGGGGTGTTTGGTTTAGTGTTATCTCAATGTTATGTTATCTTTAGAAAGTAATTGTTTGGTTTAATGATATCTTTAAATAATATTATAATTAATTATAAAAATGCCATTACATGGTGACATCTAGATGTCACCCCAAATCGGGCGACATCTCAAGATGACACTGTCAATTTGTCATTATAATGTCAATAACTTCCAACTAAATAAAAGTAATTTAGATAACATTAATATTTTCTAATATCATAACATTGAACCAAACAAATGTCTATTGATAAATAACAATGACATTTAGATAACATGACATCTAAATAACAATGACATTGAGATAACACTGAACCAAACGCCCCCTTAGACATAAGCAGATCAACTAACTAAGGAGAAGCTTTATACCTCAAAATTACTCATATTTTTATATATAATAGATATTTTAGTTATTTATATTTATCAAAAATTATTTTATACTTAAAAAAAAAACATTTTTATATGTTTAAAAAAAAAATTTATACGAATCATGAAATTAAGAATCCAATGAAATGAGTACACTGCAGTGTGAACAGCCACGAGAGTTGTTGTGCTAACGTGTTAAGATGTGATTTGAATAATAATTAAATAATTCTAATTATAAGGATTATTTATTAAGCTGTTGAAATTTGATACAAGATTTGTTATAAGCTACCATTATAAATATGGGATAATCAGGTAAGCTAAAAAAATAGAGAGAGAGAAATAGAGATTGAAGTGGGGATTATCAGGATTTCTGGTGGAAGGCTGCAAGTTCTAAAGCTTTTTTTTGGGAAATGTGAATAGGTGATTCACTTGGATATTTTCAGCAGTGATTTTTTTTGGATCTTCTTCATCGGCTACGGAGGTGATTTCGTAGGAATCTGGAGACAATCATCTGAGGCTCAAGGAGCAATTAAATTGTCTAATCTGAAAGAAGAAAAGATCTCATTTCTGTATCCCGTCTGAGATCGAGAACCAGGTGATTGGTGTAAGGTTCTCTTTCTATCTGATTTTCTACATAATAAAGTCTCTCTCTGCTCTCCCCGTGGATATAGGAGGAATACCTCCGAACTACGTAAATTTGCTGTTCTTGTGGTTGCTTCGTTCTTTTATTATCGTTATTTCTCATACTTATCTGGCATGATTTATTTGACTAACTACACGTCCGGCGATCCGAATTTTTCACTGCGAATTATCTGAATACTTATCTCGCGCGATGGTCGTACACGTTGCAATGGGTGTAAGGCTTTTTAAAAATAAATAAAAAAGTAAATCAAGCAAAAATATCTAGGGGGGCGTTTGGTTCAATGTTATCTTGATGTTAAGTTATATTATTTAATTTAATGACATCTATAAATAATCTTCAATAAGATTATAAAATTATTAATTAAAAGATGACATCTAAATTACATGATATAACATTAAGATAACAACGAACCAAACGCCCATTAAGTGAAATATCGATCACAACATCAAATATCTCGTCAAAATTTTTTAGAAATTATGGACTTATTTAATATTAACCCTAATGCAAAGACTTAGATGATATTTAATTATATATATATATTTGATTTAGCTAATTACTCATATATAAAAATTAGCCAAAGGCTAACAGCCACAAGTTTTCTCAATGAATGATTTGACATTGTCAAATAAGAGTCAACCCTTTCATTATTTTTTTTAGAAAATCGTTTCATCATTTTTCAATGTTGCAATAATTAATTCTACCTTTGCAACAAAAACAAATTAAAATAAATAAAATAGGTTGATATATTCAAAATCAATTCAAATATCAGACCTATTCAATATCTAGCTAAAATTTAAATTAAATGGCAAATATTTCATCCTTCTGCATTTGAAAAGTTATAAATATGACACCATGTTCTCATTTAATTTAAGATTAAAAATTAATCTGATTTAATTTTAACTCGACATATCACATTATGCATAAAATTTAATATTAAAAATTAATTTTATTTCAAATCCTACACATATTACTAAAATAATAACTAACTTATATCAATTCTTTCACATATCTCAATATAATAACTAACTTATTTCATATCATTCACAATTTTCAATAAAAAAATATTTTTATCTAAATTTAATTTTAATCTTATTAAATTTAATTTTACAAATAAACAGACCCATTAGTTAATATTTTACCAAAAATAATAATTTCAATTTAGGTCAAATTTCACTCAGCTCCTTAAAAATTATTAAGCATCAATTATGCTCTTGTAAACAGCCTTATTTATATCTTAATTCATTTATATATACTATTCATAGAATGTGTAATATAATATCTTGTACTTATATTTATATATATCAACTAAAAGTCAGGTGTTCAATTAAATTTAAAAAATAATGACAGACCTTATATCATGACTACTTATCAACAAATTCAGGTTTAATGTCATTAACTTTGCCACTTTCTTACCAACATAAAGTTTTCGAGTTTCAATCGTGTTTAATTCAAAATAATTAAAATTTATTTGATTTTAAGTCAATTTTAAATTGAATTGAGCTTAATTTTTAATTTTATTACTTCGATTTAGAGTTTAGTTTTTTGTATTAAAGTAATTTAGGGCATATAATTTAGTATTTTAGATTTTAAGTTATAATTTTATGATGTAGTGAGATTTTATTCAGAAATAATATAAAATTTGTAATTTTTGATAAATAAAATTCGGTGTACGTAATTGGCTCATAAAAAAATAAATAATATAAAAATAAATTCTATTGCTTGTAGTTGTTGATTTTAAAATAGAGGTAAGCAATGTGGTATTTGATGAAATTCTCATAAGATTTTAATAATTAATATGTAAATTATATATAACTTTATGTGAATTAAATATATAAAATAGGATGATATAAGTGATGTATATTGATAAATATAGCTTTAGTTAATGTCTCAAAAATGACTCATTAATATTTTAGGAGTAATACTGTATATTTCTAATAAATAATTTCAATTTTTAAATTCAATTAGAATTTGTATATAACAAAAAAATTTACGTTTAAAGCTTGGTGATTATTGTCGTTATTACATGTGACATCGTGACACATAAAACTCTAATAATATTTAAAATTTGAAATCATTTATAAAAACAATAAAGCATTTCTCATATTTTATTAAATCTTAAATTTATCTTAAATTTTAATAATTTTATTTTCTTCTAACATTAAATTAATTTTAAAATCTAATTTTTTTTTTACATTCTCAAGCACTTTAAAATATTAAAATTGTTTCTTTTTTTTTTTTCTTTTGATAGGGGAAGTTGTAAACGGTGAAATGGCAATATATGAAAGTCAGATAAAATAAAAGGGAAATTGTGCGATCATATTTGTCAAAAATTTTATAATTCCACAGCATTCCTGTATAAAATCTCATTATATTTTACTATCGAGTATTAGTTTCGGTTAAAACTGATCTGAAAAAAACTACTGAGTATTTAATTTCGATCAAAACTACCAAAGCTTGACTGAAACTTAGTTAAAACAACCGAAACTCATTTTTCTCAAAAAAATAATATTCATTAATTATCATTAATAAATTTAATTTAATTTTATAAAATTTAAATAATTTATAGAAAAGATCGAAACTTTTGATACTGAAACTATCAAAACTGTTGAAACTGATACTTTTATATAAAATCTTATAACTGAAACTGAATTTTAAAATCTTGCTCTATACTATTTCAATATAAAAAATTAAATTCCGAAGTCTAAATCTTAGAACATAAATCCTAAACTCTAAATTTTTTGTTTTCGTACATTAATTAAATATAGAATTTATTTAAAGTTTTTATAATAAGATGAAAATTTCTATTATAAATTTATGAATCATACACAATATAGTAAGATCTATGTAAAATACATTAATAATTTGCTTCATAATTATTTCAAAAATATCATATGAAATATATAATTTTATCAAATTTTACTATCGAACATAATCAAATCTGTCAAAAAAGACCAACTTCAAAAGATGTTTGAACAGAAGAGATTTAAATGATATATTTTTATTTTTATGAACTGATATAAAATCAAGAGTTTATCTGGGTCTGTTGGGTAATGGACTGAAAATCATAGCTAAAAATTTTAAATTTATTTTAATTTTTTTTTAAAAAATTACTTTATATTTCATCCCACACAATTTTCAATATTAAATAATTACTTTATTACACATCTAACATAATTCTCAATAAATCAATCAACTTTATTTCACATCCCACACAATTTTTAATATAATCAATTTACTTTATTTCATATCCTACACATTTTTGATTAAAAATTTTATTTTTTTTTCTTATTACCAAACAGATCAAAGACCAAATAAAATCACTCCTATATTTAATCATTTAACTTGAAATTATTGAAATAAAAAATTTAATTTACTCAAATAAAGCTATTTTTTATAGATAAAAATTAAGCTAAACTTACCTAAAATTTTATTCACAATTAGCTATGAGTACCGACTGAGTCTATTTTTTAGTTTTTAAATAAAAATTTATATATTTTGTATTATATTGAAAAATTTAAAAATCAAAATATTATTAATTTTGATAAAAATTAAAAAAGGTTTAAAAACTATTTTTCATTAAATTAAAAAAAATCAAGATCTGGATTATTTTGATTATTTTTTTTAATAATAATCAACTTCATAATTATTACAATTACTCTAAAGAAATTCTATACAAACATTTTTAAAAAAACAATGTTACTATATAGACAAAAAATAATTTTTATTTATGTAAAATTATTACAACATAAATATCACATAAAAATTTTAATTAAATTTAAAATTTAAAATTATTTATAAGTTCTACAAAATATTTTTCTTTTTATAAATTAAAAAAATTGAAAAAAATTCAGTTCTCTTCAAAAGTGGTCCAAAGTTACAATGCACCTATAGATTCAGTCAAAATCGATCATTTTCTGTTTGTTTTTAGAGTTAAATTTAATAAAATTAAAATTAAATTTGAATATAGATATTTTATTTTATTAAAAATTGTGAACGATATAAAATAAAATTAGTTATTATATTGAGATATGTAAAGGATGTGATATAAAGTTAGTTATTATATTGGAATATGCGAGGAATGTGATAAAGGTTAGTTATTATTTTAATAATATGTATAGAATGTAAAATAAAGTTAATTTTTAATATTAAATTTTATATGTGATGTAATATATCAGATTAAAATTAAACCAGGTTAATTTTCAACGGCCAAACAAATGGGACATTGAATGCAAAAAACAACCTGTCATGTCTTTCACGACAAATTATTGAGTTCTCAAGTAACAGCTTAATCGTTCACCCATCCACCAGAGCATGCCACATAGACTGTGGGTCCCACAACCTATATAGACGACAATTGACGATGCTGTTTATTTTTCTGCTTAGTATAAATATTTTTATACTTAGTTTGAATCATATTTATTTGATATGAATATACTATGCAACACTATTTATATTAAATAAAAAAAACATACAAAAAATTTATGCTAAGCATAAAAACATTCATATTAAGCATCATACCAGACAAAAAACGTTAACTATGCTCTATGTACTGTGGTCCCAAAACGCCTGATGCCTAAGTAATGCGCTCTAATAGGAGAGTGAACAACCGAGCTATTACCTTACCTTGTGAAAACCTAATAATTTCTACTCATTCGCAGCTAGGCCTGTGCATTCGATTTTTTTTTTTTGAAAACGTAGATTTCATTGATTTAAGAAACCACAATAGGCAAGTCAGAACATATGATAGGACTTAAAAATAGGGGCATTACATCATTCCAAATAATATTATGATTAACTGAGAGAGCTAAGGTGGCTAAATGGTGAGCCGCATTTTTCTCTTCGCGAGGACAGTAGGAGACCGAGCTATTTGCTGCTTTGAGAATGCCTTCCCTAACGTCATTGAGGATGGGTTCTTCTGGAACAAAAGGAGTTGAGTGGTGGATAGATGTCACCGCATTGCTAGCATCTGATTCAAGAATCCACTTTTCAAAGCCAGATATTGAAAGCAAGTCCACCCCTTCTTTTATGGCCAAACATTCAGCTATGTACGGTGAGAAACGATCATAACGACACTTCGAGGCTGCCAAAAGAAACACCCCTTTGTAGTCCCGAACCATCATGCCAACACCTGTGTGATTCTCATTTTTTCTAGCTGAGGCATCAACATTGGCCTTTATAAGGCCAAAGAGAGGGGGGCACCAACGAGGTGGGGGAATGAGTCTCTTGGAGTGAGTGGTGGGAATTAGTATTGAAGTCAAATCTTTTTACGCATTACATACTCATCCAGCATCATGTATGCTCTATCCAAAACTGAGTCTCCTGATAAGGAAGAGCCTTCATAGATGAATCGATTTCTAGATGTCGAGATACTCCATGTAATTAAACAGAAGATAGCAATGTCATGACGGTCACCTTTCTCTGCAATGAAACAACAGAGATCAGGAAATGGGGCACCATCGAAATCTTTTAGATGTTTCCAAATGGATGATGATTGCCAGATATCCTGTGATTTGGGGCAAAGCCCAAAGGATATGGGTAACATTCTCAGTTTTCTCCCTGCATTCGAGACAAATAGTAGAGGTATTGACCCCCTCTTTTGATTAGATTTGCAAGAGATGGTAGGGCATTGTGGAGGGCTCTCCAAAGATGCATTATCCGCTTTTGACAGTGTATTCACTACTTTTTTCATAATGCCAAATAAGCTGATCTTTTATGTTGTGGTTTCCTCGTGGGATCTCCAAAACTGTTGGTAGGTCTATTGGTGAGGGTACCCTAGAGACAATGTTCCAATCCCAGTCGCAAACATCAGCAACCACCTGGTTGGGTCGAGTTATTGGGCGAAAGAGCCTCGGCCTGTGATAGCCAAGGGTCGCCAAAGATTTTTACTTTCGTCCCTTTTCCTATGCGCCACCGAAGACCCTTTTTTAGGAGGTCTCTACCCCAAATGATGCTTCTCCAGATACATGACGAATTTTAATTTAATTGGTTGGTTTGGTGACCAAAAAAAAAAAAAAATTGAGTTCAATTTTAAATTTAATGAAATCAAATCAACCAAATTAGATTATAAACCAAACCAAACCAACCAAATAAATATCAATTTGATTTGGTTCGGTTAAAATCATATTTTTTTATCTTAAAAATTTTCTTAATCTTCTTATAATGATATTAAATATTGCTATATTAATATCTAGATAATAATTTTAGTATAAGAGTAATTTAGCACAATAAAAAATTTAATTTAATAACTCAATCGCATCACCAAAATAAACTAACCAAAAAGTAGAAAAAATTCAGAAGTAATTGCACACATCATTACATCAATATCACAGCATAATTAAAATTATATAACTAAAGTTTCATCTGTTTATCAACAATAGTGAATATTTTTTAGCTTTCAGTCAGTCTCCGTTGTAATAATTCATCTTAATTACCACACTTGAAAAAAAATACACTATGAAAACTTATATATATATACACTACTACTTCAATAGATTCAAAGTCGATACTGTAAAACTACTATAATACAATTGAACCGGCCTAACTCTAAAATCATATTTATATGTGAATTATTTAATAATCAGTTAATTAAGTCGATTTAATTTCCAAATATGTGAAATTGAACCCAAACCAATTAACCGAAATACTCAAAATATCAAATCATCACCAAACCGTTAGATTCTAAACTAAACCAAACCGCTTAATTTAAATAGTTCGGTTCGATTTTTCGGTTTAAACCATAGTTTGCACACCACTATTCGCAGCTGAAGTGCTTGCAGGTAATAAGCAAATTATAAAGTGCAGTCTACAGTCAAGAACATCATCAATGTCAATTGTCAAAACATGGGAAAAGCCATATATGTATCCTTGTGAAAAATCAAATTGCAGTATAGAACATCAACCAAAAGATCTATAACTAGGACTCACCCCAGAATCTACTACTACTCATTTTCAACTGTAACTAGCCTGTACATGCAATAACTTTTTTTTCGTGTACTATCTATTAAAGATTAAAAATGACTTGACATATGACCATTATATATAACCTCAAATCGCCTGCAGCCAAAGAGGAATTCGTGTACCCCGCGAAGCCGAGTTCGGAACTAAAACTTTTGTTGTGCTATAAGCGTGCTTTCTTCAACTTCTTAGATAAAAGAAACAAAATTGATGCTAACAAATATAAAACCAATAAAATAATCTTAAAAAAAAGAGTATTAAACATAGTTAATGTGAAAAACATTTGTAGCAAAACTAGGAGAGAGTAAAGAAGCTTCTCATCAACATCTACAGAACACCAACAAATAAAATATGGCTACATGAAAATCAAACTACATGTGACTTCCCAATGATGCCCCTAATCTGGTTGTCAATATTGCAGTTTATCCACGATCTTTGAACATATTGTTTTCTAAAGTCAAAGATGGAGACAAAAGAAGCTAAGTTGGAAAACACTAAGAGAACATTTTCAAGATAACTTATTGAAAAATATGTTTTTCAGTTTCAACAAACAATTATCATCGAGATGAACATATTTTCGATTGCATTTTCAACTTCTTTTCAGACTACTCCGAGCTAGTCTGGTCGAGTCTGGACTTTTGACATCAGATTACTTGCCTTTGAAAGACCTACTCCAAGAGCCTGCATGAACTTAAGGAAGTCAAAGTACTGTTTTCGATCTTGAACAAAGCTTCTTAAAGGAGTCAGTATTGTCAAAAAATCCAATTCACACGTAACAAAAAAAAAAAAACTTAATCCAAATTCTTCTTTAATTTTTCCAGCTAACTAATGAGAACAGAAGTTCACCCATTCTGTTATAAGCAACAGAAGTATAAAAGTGTAACATTCAGTGAGAAAAATTTGTTATCTGCTAGCTTTCATTTCTCATTTTTGTAATAAATCTCATCTTTTAGGTGCCATACAAGCTTACCACACCAAACGTTCTTGCAGAATTCAATTTTCAAGGGCAACATTTGAAGAAGTTTATTAGCACTGCTTTTCAGAATACCTAAGTTTGATCAACTTTATGCTAGAATGAAGAAAGAGTACATAACCAAAGATTAACAGGGCATCATCCGCAACGAGGCTGTAACATAAGCGACAAGATGCATATCAGTCCTAAGTTCAATGCCAACAGATAGTCCAACAACACGATGATTTACGTTCCACCAGTCTTGCAAATAGAAAAAAAACTTGAATTGAATTGCATGAGGTTTCCGACAGTCGGCTCTCTCCAGATTAGCCCATGAGTACACATTTTTGTTTGGTAAACACCCACTTTGGCAGAGGCTAATTTGTGCTCAATTTGAGGTTCATCAGGCCCAGTTAACTTTGACATCTAGCTAAAATAATACAAAGAATAATCATTTGAAATAAGCCTCTACCTCAAAGTTGAGCTTAAATTTAGATTCAGCCTACATTAAAAAAAAAATGATTCAGCCTTCTTTGGGCAGTACATCTAAGAGATGGCGCTTCTCAAAAACATATAGTTCCCAAGTTAAAAAAAACATATATTTCCTTCCATTATGAGAAATTTCGACAAAAATAATGTACAGCTTACCCCATGTTGCAGTGCTTGTTCAGCTCCCAAGCTCCAGAAGGGAGCACATAATGATTGTTGCCAGGAATGGAAACAGTATAGAGGAACATGAACTTTCAACAGATTCTTAGTTAGAGTGAAACAGTTCTCCTGTAAAGAACTTCATCATCACTTTCATCATCCTCCTGACCAGATATCACCTCACTGCCTGGCATCTCCAACTTCCCACCCATTAGGAAAGAAGGCCCAGGGGTATCTTCCTCGATGTAATCAGCTCGTAGCCTCTCTTCAAACCTCTGATCGCTGCAATTCAAGAACCAATTTAGACTACACTTAATCCCTTTGCTCGCCAATCTCTGGTGCCTTGGCTTGATTCTAGACTCCAAACTATAGGTGAAGTACTCTGGAAACTCAAATAGCTCCTGCATTGGGCGCTTCAATTCGCTTTTGAAGAAATAGAAGCTATTCTTCATCAGCTCAACACGGCAAGCAAGTAGCTGGGGGCACTTCACCACCATTCTTGCAACAACATCATCAGGAATGCCGCGGGCCTTGAGGAACTCCATCGGCTTCAAGATCACTTTTTGACAGAGACCGACTATCTGGGGCATCTTTTCCAAAGACTGAGCAAATCCTTCTGGGTCGATCTTAAGCTTCAAGTTGAAGAAGTACTGCTGAGTCGATAACTTAGCCTTTAAAGGCAAACCAAGAATCGGTGGATACTGCGCGATCATCGAGGGCAGAGCTTCCCGCCGAACGCCAAAGCTGAGCAAAGCATCGACATTGGGCTTCACAGTCTCTTGAAGATCATACCCAAGAATGTATGCCCTCTTCTCCAGCATTTTAGCAAGGATAATCTTGGGGAGCCCGAGGGAAAGCAGGTAATCGACGAGAGGCTTAATGGTGGTTCCCACTCGCATGCCAAGGAAGAAAGGAAATTGGGTCACCATGGGACCGATGTCCCTCGGAAAAACGCCGATGCTGACGAGGTAACCGACGGAGGTGCTCATGGTTCCCTCGAGTTTGAAGCCCAAAAGTTCGGGGTACCGCTGGAGAACGTAGGGAATATCGTGTCGCTCGACGTCAAGGCCGCGGAGCAACTTAACGACGGGGGCAAGCTCGACAACGACGCTGGCATGGAGAACTTGGGGGTACTTCCTGACAAATCCACCGAGATGGGAGCGGTGGATGCCAGTCTTCTCGAGATACCCGAGCACAGGGATCATGTTCTTCCGGATGCTGCAGGCAAGCATAAGGGGGTAGTCGTTCATGTCGTCGACGGTGATTCCGAGGCGCTGCAGGAACTCGACGCGCCCCCGCATGACTTCGACAGTAGTGGGAAGCTCAACCTGGTGGAGCTCGTCGGGGACGACGCCTATGGACTTGAGAAAATCGGAGATGATTACGCGGGAGACGAGCCGCTCCTTTCGACCCTGGACCACGCCCCAGGTGACAGACGGCATCTCGTACTCCGGGAGTTTGGATGACTGGGTGGAGAAAGGGTGGGTCTGGAGGCTGGGGTTAGGGTTTTGGAGGAATTGGAGCGGAGGTGGCAGGAGTGGAGTGTCGAGGAGAAGGATTTCCCGAAGCAGATTATGGGAGGAGCCATGGATTAGGAATCTCCATCGTGCCGTTAGAAACATGTTTGTGGAAACTCGATCTGCGGTAGAAAAGAGCTCTCCTGACGGCTTCGCAGGGAAAGGCCAGAGGGAGGAAGAAGAAGAGTGCCAAGGAGGGTAGGCAGAGGATCGACAGTCCGACGGGGAGGGTAACGGGTAGGATCGTTGTATCCTATCCGAAAAGTTAATGGGCCGGGCCTTTTTATTGGGCCTCCAGGTCTATCCTTTTTATTATTTTAAAGAGTTTTTTTTCACAAATTTTGAACTATGCAGGATAAAATTTTATTAAAATCAAAGATTTATATGATGTATACGTAAATATTTCTTATTTTTTTATAGAGTTTATATTTAATATTTGACATAAAAACTGTGAAATAAAATTAATTATATTGAAATTTATAAAAAAATTGTAAAATAACATTTCTTTTTAAAATTTAAAATTTTGTAAAATTTATAAAAAAATACTAATTTTTACTATTGAATTTATAAAATATGAAAACATATAAAAAATTAATAATACAAATAATGCTATATAATCCCAAAAATGACTCTAAATATTAAAATTAATTAAGAGTTTTTATGTGATATCATTAGAAACCTCAAGCTCAAATTTTGAATCTGACCAAGATTTTTATGTGGCATCATTGCTACATAGATAAAAAAAATTTATCTATGTGAAAGTAATACTATATAATTTGAAGAACTCAAGTAGAAATTTCAGAAAAATAATATTATATCAAAAACTCTAATTAACTTTAATTTTTGTAAAATTTAAACTCAATTAATTTTAAATTTAAAAAATATTTTATTCAATATTATCTTAATATTATGTCATATTATTGAAAAATTATAATAACTAGATATCATTTTTTAAGTTAAATTTTATAAATTTTTAAAAAATTATTTAAAAATATTATTAAATTAAATAATTTTTTAAATAGTATAATAGAAAATCAAAATAGCATTAGATTAAACACTTTATTAATATTTTTTCCTTAAATTATGTAGTTTTATTTTTTTTAGAGATTGAATGGGTCAAATTTTTTTTTTTAATGGAGGAAGTCGTTAATCTTAAATTTTAGCAGGTGGAAAAAGTTGTGTTTTTTTTTTTACGTTGTCTTTTGTTTTTTTTTTTGGACCAAAGTTTTCTACGTTTCCTACGGAGACTCGGACTCGCATAATAAGATTCAACCGCTCTCGGATCGGAAGACGCGATTTGCGTGTGTGATGAGCCGACCGGCGGCGACGAAAATGGCAGAGGAGGTCAGCCGGGCTGCAGCGGTGGAGACGGCGTCGAGCAGGCCGTCGAAGTGGTCTTGGCCTCGGTCACTCCGGTGGATTCCTTCCTCCACCGACCGAGTCATTGACGCAGAGAAGCGTCTTCTCTCCCTCGTGAAGTAATCATTTGTTATCTACCTTATTGTCCTTTTGGATTGTTTCAGGATCATCCTTCCTCTGTGCTTAGAATCATTGATTGAAAACTGGCTTAGTTCATGGGCTGTTCAATCATAGCCCTAGCGTGATAATGCCTCTAGTGTGGTGGCGGACCCTAGTTTTATCTGTTCCAGTTCAATTGATGAGGATGGCCTGCTTGAGAAAAGGGAGTTTCAAACTGGATCCATGAAACCCTTAGATGTTCTTGTTGGTTGATACAGACTATGCAAGACGTCTTGATTATGTGTTTTTATTGCGTGGGTTGAGCGTTTTATTATGTTCATATGCCTAATTAATTTCTCATTTTACATGATTACTTTACTCTAAATATTCCTGATATAATGGTTACTCTATTTATTTCTCATCTTACATGTGTTGTATTCTTCATGCTTATGATGTAATGGTAACTGATATAATGACCTGTTTTTTGGTTTTTCAGTCGGTTTTATTTGATATGTAACTTTTATATATGGACAAAAAGTTTCTCTTGAGAAGACAGCGTAATCCTATTCTGGTGTAATAGAATGGAGTTGAAAATGTTAACTGCAGCCTTTGTCTTGCTTGATCTACTCTTTCTAATTTGAGTGCATTTTTTGAGGTGAGAGGATAAGGGTCATTGGTGATAGATTGTAGGTGCATCCCTTGGGACTAGCAACGCTAGTTGGACTCGTAAGGGGAACGTACCATTGGAGTGCTATCCCTGAAGCGATGTCATTAGATAATGATGACATGTAAGTGATCCTTGTGAAGAATTTGAACAGTCTCTCCTTGGCACCAAAAGAAAAGAGATCGCTGCTGTCGAGCAATGAGCATCATTACCACACTAAAAAAGAGTGGAAGAGAGCAATGTAGTGCCTGCACAAGTGCTCTTACATCCATTTCCTCACCCCTCTCTTGCATATATTTGGCTTGCTCACACCTTTCAACACAACGAGATGTTGACATTCAAAGTTTATGACCAATGGCATTTTTCCTAAACCTTGTTGTTTCCTATGAGCATCCTCTCCATCATGATCTTCAACAACGAAGTGGAGACCATCTGGGGTCAACCGAAGCGGGAGTGGAGATGGTGAACAAAGGAAGCCAGCTGAATAGGCCTTTGAAGGATAAGGTTAGGGGTGTGCAAATATATCTGAAGAATTGAAAACCGACCTGGAATCGATCAATTTTGTTTGGTTCTAATTTTGGTAAGTTCTCAGTTCTATTGTTCGGGTAAACCGAAATCCACTCGGTTCAGGTTGGATAAATACACTAGGATATCTCACTGAAACTAATGATATTAAAAATAGGATAAATCTCATGTACTCCTTGAAATATTATCCAACTATACAATTTCCTTTTCAACTCCATATTACTTTTTGGTGTTTAAAAAGATATATCTGGTTGTGATCAGTTTTATTTGGCTAAAATTTTAAAGGGACATGTTGATACATTCCTCACAAATTTTAGTGTATTACACTATAACATTCTCTTCATAAAATTTACACTATGTTGATGGCCATTTTTTATGAAGAAGAGGTGTGTAGTGTAATATAGAATGAATTGTGTTGCATGTCTGTAAAAATTTCAAAATTAAAAATCTTTTAATAGCATATGCCATTAAATTCTAGATGTTTGTTAACTCAAGAGATGAATTATGGTGTTTAATAAATATTGGAGGACTTATCGGTACATGTTGGTGCACTGGGTATTAAATGCACAATTTGCTAATATTTCAAGAGTGCATTAATATCCTTAGTATTAATACTTGTCACTAGTAGGTATTCTTTAACTTTCCTCCCCTGTCTATTCTCATGAAAAATTAGTTGTTAGCTTTTTTAGTTTTTGAAAATTTTGTCGTTATGATATTATAGGGACATAAATATTGTTGTTTTTAAATTTCCTTTTTTGTTGCAGGACCCCATATGTGCAAGAGCAAGTTAATATTGGCTCTGGGCCACCTGGATCTAAAGTTCGTTGGTTCAGATCTTCTAGTGATGAGCCCAGGTTTATCAATACTGTAACTTTTGATAGTAAGGCCAGCTTCCCTACCCTTGTGATGGTGCATGGTTATGGTGCTTCTCAAGGGTTCTTCTTTCGGAACTTTGATGCGTTGTCTAGTCGTTTTCGAGTTATTGCTATGGATCAGCTTGGGTTAGTTGGCTATATCTCTCTTGATTTGCTTTAGCCAATACTTGATATGTATGTTTCCCATGTAATATGATGCAATTTTTTAAAGCCTTTCAACTGCAAAAAATTTTGGTTCATTGATAAACATTCAGATTGTGAACGTTTTGCATCCAGTTGTCTGTGCAACCATTTATTATATTCATTGAGATTTTCTTACAATTGTATAAAGTGTTCCTTTTGGTTTTTTTTGTCTGTAATTATTTCAAATCAACTATTTTAATCCAATGCTGACATTGTTCCTATTTTTACTTGTAGTTGGGGGGGATCAAGTAGACCAGACTTCACCTGTAGGAGCACAGAAGGTAAATTATATTATTTGTTTTTATCTCTCTGGTCTTGGTCGAAGAACCTCTTTTTTTGGGCTGTTTAGGAATAATGAGGCCACCGGTGGTTGTCCTGGGGTCAAGCTTATTATAAAATGATAAACGTGTCTTATTTTGAAGTTCAATAGCAGTGAGTTGAATGAATGATCATTTTGTCTTTTTATATTTAGCATCATCGCTTCAATTGCTATAGTCAGGAAGAAATGTAGATAAATATCTCTGTATAATATGTGACTCAGCTATCTAGGATAATGATCCCTAGTAAACTACAAAAAGGATATTGACATGAATGTATAGAAGTTCAGTTGTATGCCAAATACAAAATATATTACCAATCAAGTTTATGCATGTACTATCAAGAAAATATGGTTGTTAGCGTACAATAAAGATTTTTCAGTGCAAGCCATTATTTTTGTCACTTCTTGTGCTTCTTTCCTAGCAATGAACTCGACCTTTGTAAAACTTTGCATTTTCTTGAAGACAGTTTGTTATCCTTATTAAATCAGTGGTAGCTAACTGCCCGAAAAACTTAAGCTTTGCAATGTGGATTTAATACAAAATGGATCTTTTTTTCTAACTTTATGTTAGAGGTAATTTGTGGACTTCAAGGCTTGAACTTGAAACTTTTGGCTTTGATAACATGCTAAATCTTTGGAAACCAAATGACCTAAGAGCTTAAGTTTGTAGTTTATGACTTGGAATAATTTCATATTCTTACAATCCTCCTATGTTCAACTTTATGAGCTCGGATAAGGCTAAGTTCAAAAATTTAAAACCCATTCTGACCGTGAAGGTTATTTTTGATGCAGTTTTTTTCTTTGTTGTATGAGAACTAGCTCTAAGCCAATAACCTGTATGCGTAAAGTAAATTACATGGTCGAGATGAAATCCCATTGCTTTGATTTGGTAGATGTAGGATCTTTAGATACATTTTAAGGTGATTGGATTTGATTGAAATTTTTCGGTTTTACTTGATGTTGATTGAATATTTGAATTTGAGATTCTTGGATGGTTGTCGATTTGAAGGATGATTAAGGATCGTATAGTTTTTAATGCTTATTTCATTTTATTTATATATTTTTTTCTATTTGAGTTTAAGATTATTTAGTATTTTATTATTATGCTTTATTATGTATGTAATGAGGCTTATTTAAAGGTCTCCCATGTTATTGTAATAAGTTTAAGGTGAGGATCATTGAGATTTAATACCGAATCTATTTTATTTACGTTCCTTATTTGAGTTTATGTTTATTTAGTATTTCACAATTATGCTTATTTCACATGTAATAAGGTTTATAAAGGTCGAAATAAAATTGGTGCTTGAGTGAAACCCTGGATTTGAGTTAATGGATCAATTTATCGTTTAAGGGAAGTGGTGTGATTCTGAGTGAGAATCCTTTAACATTACTGGTTACCTTGTTTGAGGAAAAAATATCATTTCCTCTGTCTCACTGTTCACCTCAACTTGACACCCCTTTCTCGCTCTCTAACCCTTTGACCAGCATCACTCACCCTACACTGTTAGCCTTATTTTATATGTTCTTCAACAAACTCTCACCATCAGCCTGCCCTTGCCATGTATTGTCTTCAATTGATTTACAACAGATCGGGTAGCTTTACGCCCGACAATCTTGTTATGGTTGCACGCTATGAGATGCTATGTGCAATCCGCCTTCGTTCTTTATTTGCCCAGACACTCTACTGCACTCATCCAGCACAACCTAGGCACATTCCTATTGGTCTTCATTTAGTGATTCTAATCGATTTAGATTTTATTTTGACTTTTTGACAAAGTGACTTTAGCTAGCCCTACTCGAATTGGTATGTTGACCTGCGTCTGAATTTTGTTGTTCTATGTATACTATTCTTCTTAATGTAGATAATTACTTATATATGTTTCTCAAATTAAAGTATTATTCCTCACTTTGATTACTTGATTGGCTCTGATTGTGCAATTATAAAAATTATTTGAGTGAAATTGTTGTTGGATTGAATATGAGGGGAAACTCAATCTAATTTTGAACGTCGGATTTGATCAGTTGAATTAATGTCAAAGTTTAATTTTAAATCGAGTTAATTTGTAGGATTAATATTCTTAATTTATCATGTAAATACATTATAGGTAATAAATGCATTTAGTTATAATAATTCATCAAGTTTGCTGATTGAAAATTTACACATCATTTCACATTTTTCCAGCATCATGCTTGCTTACTGCACGTCATCTACCTTTCTATCTATGTACATATATAGATTATACACATATATATGTATGTATGTATGTATACATGCATGTATGTATGTATGCATTTATATATTCATGTATTATCTTTTTTTTATTTTTAAAAGTTAATCATCCTTGATTTTTAGCACCAATTATCAAATTGCTTGTAAGCTGATTTCTTCCTAAAGGTTTTATAAAGAGGTTTTTCCTAAAATTGCTTTCACCATTTTTGCCAGAAACTGAGGCATGGTTTATAGATTCTTTGGAAGAATGGCGTAAGGCCAAAAATCTTACAAAATTTATCTTACTTGGACATTCTTTTGGTGGATATGTTGCGGCTAAATATGCTTTAAAGGTGATTATGTCTGATCAAACTATTATGTTTAACATTTATTTTTTGTTTGAAACAGTAAACTTCACTCATTTGTCATTTCTTTTTCTCATTTGTCGTTTCGATTGCTCTCTTTGCAGCATCCTGAACATGTTGAACACTTGATTTTAGTAGGCCCAGCTGGCTTTACATCAGAAACGGAGCATAGATCAGAATGGTTAACAAAATTTAGAGCAACATGGAAGGGCACGATACTTAATCACCTCTGGGAGTCAAACTTTACCCCTCAGAAGATAATTAGGTAATGCTCTCACTTAGATAATTTTAGTATATGTTACTTATTCTTATGTGCTATCTTTATGGATATCTTGTCTTTCAACTTTCAAAAGAAGTTATAAAGAACAATAAGGAATTATATTTTTTGTCAAATTTGTTATCTAGAATTTCTATTAGATTTTACGTAAACGTTTGTAGTTTATATCTTAAGTGTCCAATATTGAGCTATTCATCGTGTGATGCAGGGGTTTAGGCCCTTGGGGCCCTGATCTAGTACGAAGGTACACTAGTGCTAGGTTTGGTTCTTACTCTACTGGTAATATTCTAACAGAAGAGGAAGCCAAATTGTTGACAGGTGTATTTCACAATCCGTTTAATTTTTGGTGCTCTTTTTTTCGATTTTTGGTGTTATTGTGATAGTTTGACCTTTTTTTCGCATTTATTTAAAATAATTCTAGATTATGTGTATCATACATTGGTCGCAAAGGCAAGCGGAGAACTTTGTTTGAAGTACATATTTTCTTTTGGAGCATTTGCACGGAAACCACTTCTTCAATGGTGAGCAGCATGCAATCTTCACACGTTCTTTTAGTTGTTTGACACAACTTCACATCTATCATGTTGGAAACCTAATATAAGATAATCTTATTCATATATGTTGTGAGACTGCTCGTTGTACATAGCATATCAAGATAATTTTTTGCGGTCTTATTTCATTTATTCTGGACGTGATTAGCCTTTCTTGTTCTGTCCTGTTCTCTATCTGTATTGTACTTCTTATTTTTCAGGAATGTTTTGTGTCTCTTGTTGTTCTAATTCAGTTGAGAGGATCTTTCTTATATTTAGGTGGTCCTTGTGCTAATAGATACATAGCAAACTAGTTTTCATGTGCTTTCCCCTCTCCCGCTATAAATCATGCTCATGTTGATGAATCTAACTTTGATGATAGAGATGAACATGAAGACGATTTTTGTAAATTTATTTAAGATGGTTTCAGCATATTCATGGTTGAGCTCTATTGAGGTAGGAGATAGTCGTCATACATATCCTTAGACTTACTAGTGATTATAGGGAGATTTGCTTTTAAGTAGAGCTGAATGGATAACAGAAATCTGTAAGAGTCAAAAGATTCAGTGGCTTTTTTTGATTGGTCATGGCCTAACCTTATATTCAATTATCTTCAATATTAGTTTCTTCTTTTCTAAGTATTATTGACACTTGAATACACTGTGATTATCTGATATATTTTCAGTGGAATAGTTCTGTTAGTAAAACGTAATTGCCTAGTTCATTGACTTCTTATTGCTGCTTCGGATTTTTTTCTCTTATTTTTTTTGCTTCATATGGAAGCCGGCATATAGTATTCGTTGTGTTTGTTTGGGTCTGCTTCGGGATCTCTTTCTTTATTAATGCTTTCTTTTTTTTTCAGTGTTTTCTGTAATATTAAATTGCTGTAAGCATTTGTTAACTAAATTTGAAACGAATCAATTGATCAGTGATGTAAAAAAAATAGAAAATGAAAGAGACGACATTCAGTGTTTTGATCTTGTTCAAATGTTTTTTGTCCAGTGCATCAGAGTGGAAAGTTCCGACTACCTTCATCTATGGCTATGAAGACTGGATGAACTACGAAGGAGCACAATTGGCTCGTGAGAGCATGAAGGTTCCGTGCGATATCATCAGAGTTTCCCAGGTCTGTCTTTAATTTTTAAATATTATTTATAAGTTTTTTAAGGGGGACTTAATTTAATGTTGTTTAGATTTTAATGTTATTTTTAAATTGCTATTTGTTTGATTCATTGCTATTATATTAAAAATCGATAATAGAAAATTAATTACAACTAGGGTAACATTTTGATGCCACTTAATTTTGAGTAACATTTAGATGTTATTTTAGAGTTGGCAATTTTATAATTTGTTATAATATTACCTAAATATATTATTAAATTAAACAATCAATTTTTTCAAATAAAAGTTATATATATATATATATATATGAAGTGATCTAAATAACTTTATAAATCATATGAAGTTATTGATGTAATTGTAAGCTTTAAATTCAACTAAATGATCATCCACTTTCCCCGCCTTCCTCCCACTCTCTCTCCTCTCTCTTTCTGCTCCGTCCTGTGGGGTGTAGGCAAAGGAGGGCAATTCTGCTCTCCAGCTGGACCTCGTAGGAGGGGGAGAGAGAGGAGGGAGGGAGGGAGAGAGAGAGGGCCCCCACCACTCTGCCAACTCCCTTGTGAGAGCTGGAGAGAGAGGGAAAGGAGTGAGATAAGAGAGGGAGAGAGGGAGAGAGGAGAGAGAGAGTAGGAGGGGAAGAGAGAGAGAGGAAAGAGACTGCTAAAAATGATATTTTAAAAAATTTTATTTATACGAAATTAAAAAACTAATTTAATTGATGTATTATATGTTACTCACGACTCAGATGTTTGAATATCATGAGGAGAGGAAGAGAGAGAGAGGAGAGGAACGAGTAAAAATGATATTTTAAAAAATTTATTAATATAAAATAAAAAAATAATTTAATTGATGTATCACATGTCACTTTAAGGCTTTGTTTGGTAATAAGAAAAAAAAGAAGATGTAATTGGAATTTTTAGTTATTTTTGAAAAATGTGTATGATGTGAAATAAAGTAAGTTGGTTATATTAAAAATTGTGTATGATATGAAATAAAGTTGATTGATTTATTGAGAATTGTGTTGGATGTGAAATAAAGTGATTGTTTAATGTTGGAATTTGTGTGAGATGAGATATAAAATAATTTTTTAAGTTTTTTTAAAGTAAACTTAAGATTTTGGTCATGGGTAATTTTAGCCATGATTTTTAGTCCATTGCCAAACAGGGCCTTAAAGATTCAGATATTAAAAATTATGATTCTGTGTGATATTATGTTCTAAATTTAAAAGCTTGGATGTAATTTACCCTTAAAAAACTAATGAATTTGTATGTAATTATTTTAGATTTTAGGGCTATTGTAACAGCGAGGTCAACTTCAAATTAGAGATTCATGAATTCTCGGATATCAATAGTCAGAAAAGTCTCTAGACGATCAACTCTGAATCACAAACAGGCGATTATTCTGAAATAAAAAGAAATCATATCCCTTTTAGTCTTAAAGCTTGGATCAGGCAAATCTATTGTGAACAAATAGACAGATTAGAATTCAAGGCATCAAAATATGTTGTTACATAATATTTTAAATCGTAAGTAGAGGAAAATTTAACTCGATGAATGTTTAGTTTTTTTATTTATTTATGCTGCAAACACAAAAGGGAAAAAGCAGGAGGGGGTTGTGTATTTCATGAAAAAGATGTACATTTCTTCACCCCTCATGCCTCACAGGGCGGTCACTTCGTTTTCATCGACAACCCTTCGGGGTTTCACTCGGCCGTATTCTACGCCTGCCGAAGGATACTTGCAGGGGATCCACAGGAGCCGGCTGAGCCTCTGCCGGAGGATCTCGCGGCAGCCTGAGTGAGGCCTTCCTTCAGATAGAAGACAAAAAAAAAAGCAGTACTACACCGCACTATACTGTGCCATTTGCTGTACAATTTCTGCACAGCTGCTCTGCATTGATTGCCAATAAGGTCAGTGAATGTAATTTATTACATTTAGGTTACTGTGGTTCTGCCCTCATTTCATATAGGTTTTTATATATATTTATATATTTAGATGTTTTTAATCAGTTTATTTGGTTTTGCCTGATCGTTGAATCATTTAGCTTTATAGGGCTTGCTTCGCATCAACATGGTTTTAGTTGTGCCCTTGAAAATTATAGATTTGTTTTGGGATACATGTGATGGAAAATAAAATCTTGATAAAATTTAGGGCAAATTACATCCAGGTCTCTGAGTTTAATGTTTAATATCGCGCAGGTCCACGTTTTTAAATTTATAACATCGGGGTCTCTGAGTTTTAATAAATTATCAAATGGGCTTTTTTATTTTTTTATTATTAATATTTTTTAAAATTATCAAATGGGTCTCCCTCTCCTCCCGATCCGGCGCACGCGAGCGGGCCAGCGTGACCTGCCGGCCAATGCACGGCCCTCGCGACCCGCTGGCCGCCGCGCGGTCCGCTCGCATGCGCCGGATTGGGAGGAGAGAGACCGCGGTGTGCGCCGGATCGGGAGGAGAGAGAGAACGGCAGGGGGTAAAACGATAATTTTAAAAAATTTTAATAATAAAAATTAAAAAAGAACTCATTTAATAATTTATTAAAATTCAGGGATCCTGATGTTATAAATTTAAAAAAATAGATCTGTGTGATATTAAGCGTTAAACTCAAGAACTTGAGTGTAAGTTGACTGTTTATGTGGATTACATTAAAATAAAAGGTAAATTACATTTTAGTTTTTTAATTTAAGATATAATAGGATATAGGTTCACAAATTTAATTTTTTAACATATGAGTTATTAAATAATATAATATGTTAATTAGGTTTTTTATTTTTTTATTAATTTTTTTTTAAAATATTAATTTTTCTTTATCTTTTTTCTCTCTCCTCTCTCTGGCACTCTCTGTGCGGGGTTGTGGGCGGAGAGGAGAGAGAGAGAGAGAAAGGTGAGAGCAACCCTATGACCTCTCTCTCTACTTGCTCCTCCCCCTTTCTGTCTTCTTCCCCTACAATTTTGTATCCTTTACTCGAGAAGTTATTGGGTTCGGACAGCGCACCATTCGGAACCCAATCAGAGGGCGCCACGTGTGCGATACAGCTGGGTCTGGGCACACATGGCGCTCTCTGATTGGTCGTCCGAACGATGCGCTATTCGCACCCAATAATTTTCCCCTTTACCCCCTCTTATTTCTCTTCTCTCCTCCTCCCTTGTTCTCCCTTCTCCACCTACAACCCTGTGAGAGGGGGTGAGAAAGAGAGGAGAGAGGGCATGAAGGAGAGAAGAGAGGAAGGGGAGATAAGAATAAAATGATATTTTAAAAATTTATCTAAAAAAAAAAAAAAGACTTAGTTAACATAATATGTCATTTATGGATTTAAATTTTAAAAATTTAAAATTATAGATTTGTGTAATATTATGTCATAAATTTTAAGATATATCATTATTATGCTCCAATAGAATCTAACAAATTAGAGAACATATGGTGCTCACCTGACTTTTTGTAACGTTTTTCTTTTCTTCGCTATAAATAGGTCTCGCCTTTGAAACATTTTAACATTTATGTTCACATTGATTTTCATTACAACAAAAGCAAACAATCAGCACGCCAAAAATATTTTTTTTTCTCTTTCTCCCAATACTCCTCATACCAACTCTGTACTCGCTTCTAGCAACTTTTATTTCATCTAGCAGAATTTTTTCTCTGCTTGACTCACACGTGTAGGTAGACCCTTTTAAATCGTACGAACTGTTTGTGTTTTCTACCTGCTTTTATTTGTTCTCTCTACTTCTCTTCCCACAAAGGCATACATTGCAATTCAAGTTTTCCTCCAAACAAAATATTCTCCAAACTCCTTACCTCCAACAATATAATTCATGATCAATATTAAAACTTAAAGAATCTTTAAAATTAAAATATAGGAGTATATCTACAAAAAAAGAAAATAAATAAATTTTAATTATTATGTTGGAATATGTGAGGGATGTGATATAAAGTTAGTTATTATATTAGAATATCTGAGAGATGTAATATAAAATTAAAATTATTATATTTTTTATTTTTACTATTATTTATTAAAAGTGTATTACATAATTATATTTTTAATATTCTAAATTAAATTTTAAAATTATATTCATTTTAAGTAAAAATATTAAATTTATTAAATTTTAACAATCTCAAAAATTATAATAAATGAATTAACAAGTGTAGGGGTGACATCGAGTCGAGTTCGAGCGAGTTTCAGTATACTCAAACTCGAAAATTTCGATTTCAATGAGACTCGAAATCGACTCGAACTCGAATTATTTCGAGTCAAGTCAGCTCGACTCGATTTAACTCGAGTTCGAGTCGATTTCGAATCGATTTTAATTTTTGAATAAATTTAAATTATATAATAAAAAAAACACATTTAAAATAGTTACACACTTACACTTTGATTAAATTTTTTTTTCCATTTTTAGTTTTTAATGTGCCACTCTTTCATAATATAATAAAAAATTTTAATAAATAATTTTATTTCGAGTAAGCTCAATTTTTTTCGAACGAGTAAAGTCAAACTCGAAATCGACTCGAAATAATTTCGAGTACTCTGAATAGCTCAAAACTCGACTCGAAATGACTAATCAATTTCAAGTCGAGTTTTTTATCGAGCGAGTTTCGAGCGAATTTCAACTTTCGAATAAAAATAACAAGTGTGAAGTGTCACATACCCAATTAATAAAACGATATATGAATTTTGATACTTAACCTATTTAATGAGTCAAATTTAAGTGAAACTTAAATGAATCTAGTCAAAAAATAAATAAATAAATAAATAAAGATAACAGCATCCTTTACAATATGCATTTGAAAAACAGAGAATAAAATATTATTACGTTACTGAAGTTCAATAACTGACAACTAAATTTCAATAATACAAACAAATCAAAAACCATAGCAATATTACTTATAAAAAAAAAAAACAGGGCAATATTGCGAAGCTGCACATCAATGGTTTTTTTTTTCCCATGTAGTACACCAAGTTTAGTTAAAACAGAAATAAAGAATTTAAAATCTCGAAAAGAGAAACTCCATTATGAAAAGAAATATTCCTTTGACCGTGCTTATTATAAAAGAGTATGCATGCATATAACAAAATGCACGTAAGATTATCCAAATGCAACATAATATGATTAATGACCGAAAAGTTTCAGTAGTTAATCTTTAATTATATTTTAATTTACAATTTTAAAAAACTTTCTAGTTAATCTCTATTTTAAAAAAATAATAAAAATTTCTACATAAAATGTTTATTATATAACAAATTCATTTAAAATTTCTCAAAGGGTAAATGACACTCAAGTCTCTGAGTTTAAGACTTAATAACGCACAGGCCCACGTTATAACATCGGTCCCTAAATTTTAATAAATTATCAAATGATTTTTTTTATTTTTTATTATTAAATTTTTTTAAAATTACCATTATACCTCTCCTCCTCTCTCAAAAGTTTTAAGAGAGGAGAGATATAATGGTAATTTTAAAAAAAATTAATAATAAAAAATAAAAAAAAATTCATTTGATAAGAGACTTCGATGTTATAATTTTAAAAATTTGAACCAGTAAGTTATTAAGCTTTAAACTCAGAGATTTGGGTGTAATTTACCTTTTCTCAAATTGCAATTTTGGAGGGTGTGAGGCGGTGGCAGCGATGATCAAAGAGAGAGCAAGATAGATATGCAAGGAGGACATTTTTTTATAAAGAAAGAATGAAATATTCTCGAAAATTTGAACAAGTACGAAGGATAAAATTGAAAAACTGCTAGTGATAATTTTGTTTGTAATAATTTTAAGTGATTCAAACCGGATCCCATCTTGCATGTATAGAAACTAGAATATGTTAGGGCAATACTTTGGAAGAATCAACAAAGTCTTTATCCCACCATTAAAAGGATGCAAGATAAATCACAATATACAAAATATATCTAACAGAACAAAAGCACAATGGAATAATAAGATTGCCTATGAATGAATGGAAGTAGATATCATATTGCCAAAATCCCTCTGAAAAAACAAAGGGAGGAATAAAGAGAGAGAAAATGCTCACCTGCTTCTCATGTTTTCTCAGCAGAAGAAAGCATTCTCCGCTGCTGATGCTCTGCGACTTTGTAATCAACCACTTCTCGGAACAGGCCTGGGTTTAGCTCGCACTCTTTGCTTCCATAAATTGCAGCTTGAACGCTTGCCATTAGCTTAGCTATCTCTCTTCCCGAAAAGCCTTCAGTCTTGGCTGCAGCCTCCCATATCAAGTCATCGGTGATGCCTTTGATCTCAATTTTCTGGGGCTGGCGCTTCACGAGAGAAAGCAAGCCAGGCTTTCTCTCCCCAGCCTTCTCAATGTACTTACCCAGATAGAGCTTCAGCAGCTTGAAACGTTCCTCTTCACCGGGTAGAGGGAATTCAAGGACCTCATCAATGCGGTCAGCAACAGCGGAATCCAGATCACCGGGCCGGTTAGTTGCAAGGGCAAGAACAATGTCCTTCGACTGGTCGCCGGTGCGGAAAAGGAGAGCATTCAGAGCACTTCGTTGTGCTTCACTCATATAAGTCTTGTTCCGCCTGAGAAGATAATGAAATGAGAAATAGTTGGCATTGTCAACATTGCATTTAATATGGACCAAGTGTGTTGTTTACATTTTGGGAAAGATGAACTTACTCACACAAGAAAGCGTCGGCTTCATCGATGAAGAGCAACAGGCCTCTGTTTGATTTCTTGGCCCAATCAAACAATTGATGTATCTTAGTAACTGCTTGTGATCCCAATGGTGCGACATCTCCTCCAGTCATCAATGCATAATCTAATCCCTAGTGAAAATCAGAATAGCTGATCATCAGACTGATACCTTTTATGAACCTTGAGTCCTCAAGGTCAAAAATTGGATGAATAACGACGTACAGATTTGCGAGCTAACTCTCTGGCAGCCATTGTTTTTCCGGTTCCTGGAGGACCATAAAACAACATATTACGGAAAGGTGCCTGATGTGCTTTAGTATTTGCCGTTGCCTTGGCGAGCTGTTCAACTCTTTTTTGAAGAGAAGGGTGTAAAATAACATCGCCAAGACTGTTTCCATTCGTTGCGTTTTTCCCTTTGCTCCACAGTGAGACTACAGCACGAGAAAGGAAACCAGACCAGGGATATTTCCCTCTGGAGGATTCTCTGATAAGTGATGGTTGACCAAGTATGCGGTCAATGTAGCCCCATACAACCCGAGCACCTTCTCTGTACAGAAAAAATGTACTTGCAATAAAAAAAATGGATGCTCACGTAGATTTTCTGGAGAGGGCAAAGTAAGAAAACAATTAAATTACGAAACTTCGAGTAATATTGGAAGTTTAATTAACAGAGTACGTAAGTGCAGAACCGCACAAGCAGTCAATATGGGCAATCACTATTTCTACGAACTCATCCGGACCACAGTGATTTTTACATGATTTAAACTTGTATTGAAGTTTCTCAGGCCATCAAGCTGGGAATGCATGTGAGCAATTATCCCAGATTTGTGGTCAGCAAGAACTTGTGATGCTTAATATATATGTGACAACTCTAGCCCTCTAGCCTAAGCATTTGGATTAATGGTGACCTGAACAGGTGGTCTAAGATTTGGTTGAAGAGCTCCAAAAATTTCGCCAAGGCTGGAGATGTAAAGCATCCTTGGTAATAGTGTCAACAATGAAAGTGCATCTAGCTCGGGGACGATCTTCAGTATCATCCTTCCCATTTTGTTTTACTTCAATTTATGCATTGCATTGTATACCCTATTGTGTGAACTTTTATTTTAAGAGAGGGATGTCACATGTATTATCTTTTGTGGGCTTAGTGAGTGGGAAAAGCTATGTAAAGCATCCTTGGTAATAGTGTCAACAATGAAAGTGCATCTAGCTCGGGGACGATCTTCAGTATCATCCTTCCCATTTTGTTTTACTTCAATTTATGCATTGCATTGTACACCCTATTGTGTGAACTTTTATTTTAAGAGAGGGATGTCACATGTATTATCTTTTGTGGGCTTAGTGAGTGGGAAAAGCTATGTAATATTCTTTTGGGATTTTAGGTAAGTGAGGCACTTGGGTTTATTTAGAAAAGTTTTGGGCTTAAGAAGCAATTGGATCAACACGTTGCCCAATTCCTTCATTCCCATTCAAGTGGCCGGCCACCCCACCCTCTTTCCCCTCCATTGATCAATATGATGGATGACTAAGATTAACTGCCTAAAATCAAGGGCTTAGATGATTGTTAAAGATAATGGGTTGGGAATAGAGTAGAGCTCCCATATATAGCATGTGTTGGAGGGATTAGGACAATTATAAGAAAAAACTAATTGAGAAGTTGGAGGCCTCCTTCCTTGCCTACCGCCACCACCGACAACCCCACTTGGCGTTGCCACTATCGACGCGCCAGCTGTCACCGCCAATGAGCCTGTCATGCTGTTGGAAACCCATGAATGGCTCAGGGTTGTCATTTCCTCCACCTGCCAACCCCTATGCCTCTACCGCGACCACCTAGTAGTGGTTCGAACGATATGACGATCTCAAAGTTTAGTGTGACGCCGACTCTCTCATGCGATATTGCCACCAATTGGCGATGAATTATCAGATTATCTCGACCTCATGGTATCCCTAGCTCGTTATTTTACCATTAGATTGATGTATGGCTTAGTAACTTGTTCACATTGAGTTTCCCCTCTCCATTCCTTTTTGATTTGTTTATGTTTTGCTCCCTAAGCTAGATTTCATTTCCCTTTATTTCTCTTAAATTTGGATGTTATTGGGAATGATTCCATGAGTGAAATACAATTATGCTAATTCATGTTCAATCTATGCTAGTTTTCTCCAATTGATCATGATATTTTCACCTGTCAAAAAAATCATGCTATTTTGTGGGTATTCAGGTTTAGGAGTTTTTCTTGTGAATGTGCATTTGATGTTACTTGATTAAGGCCCTAAAGTGTAGGAGTTCTTATACTTCCAATGAGGTTGAGAGCTTATTAATTTAGGATTTAATTTCCCTACACTAATCTTTACATGAAGCTCAATTTCCATCACATTTTATCCCCAAATCATCATTTAGGTAGTTAATCTTACATTACTTAGGAATTAGAAAATTAACCCTGCATCAATGGGTGAAATTAATGTTTGGTAAACATCAGTCAAACTATGTTTGCTTTTTGCTAAAAAGAAAACCACGTTGAGAAATGTATAGCAAACTTTGTCAACAAAGAGAAGGTATAGCAAACTGCATTTGAGATAACTATGAGAGATCTCTTGCTCGGGAAAAACTGCTTCTTCAATTATTTATTGAGAACAAATCTCCTTAATTGAATTGGACAACTTATCACTAGTGAAGAAGAATCTAGACAGTTATGGGGAATGGCCATGTCAACTTGCTAAGTCATCGTCAACCCACTACAAAACTGTTGAGTCTCTGCAATCTAGATAGCAAAGCGTAGAGAATTCTCGGCAACTCACCAAGCATTAATAAAATTAAAAGAGAAGAACAATGTGTAAGGGTGTTGCGGATGCTTAGATTGCTAGTGCAAATCTAGAGGTCAACCATAAAAGCATAAAGATATTCTTCATTGAGAGAAGTCCAATGGTGAAGATTTGAGCATGGATGTCAAGTCTTTTGAGTTTTGCCATTGTTGCTATTGCTAGGGAAGAAGAAGAAGAAGAAAAACAAAGGTATTCGCTTTTGGCACCAACCAAAGAGAGCCACCCAAAACCAAATTCTATACCATTCTAATTGTCGAGCATGTGGCAACCGTAGTTCTCAGACTTCACACATTAAACCTATGGGCCCTAAAAGAATGTTTCTATATTTTACTCTTCTAAGTTGTAGTTGTAGTAGAATATTATAGTAAAAAATTTTGGAAGTTTTTTAACGTTTGTTTTCTTTTTCAATAAGGTTGTTTCAACAACATTTTGGAATTGCGCACTTGAGTTTCTTTGCTTAGAGGAGCAAGTGGTATTAAAGCCTTGGTTTTGGTTGCTTCCTATTAAAAAGAATTGATTCAGCGATGTCTAGCAAGCTAGTGAGCCTTGATTACAAGAACTATGAGCTTTGAAAACAAAGAATTTAGGATTACCCTTGATGGAAGGATATACATCTCCCTCTGCTTTGATCGATTTGGTAAACATTGACCAAACCGAGGTTTGGTTTCTGCTGAAGAGTAACCCTGACCAAGTTAAACTTTGACAACGAAGGCAAGGTATGACAAATCATGTCTGAAATAACTTTGAGGAGAGACCTATGATTCAAGAATAGCTATTTGTTTCGTTATTCAATGAGAGCGAGTTTCCTAAACTAAATTGGATAAGTGGTCACCAATGTCAAAGAATATTAAACAATCATGGAATGTGGCGACATCAACTAGCCAAGTCATTGTGGAGTAGAGGCCACATAAGCCACACTCCGAAACTGACAAGAGGAAGCCCACAATTTTGGTAGACATGTGTAGATCATTCTTAGCAACTCACTAGAGAAAACCATTGTTCCTCCCACAACCTATAAAAGTGGAGAAGAACAGTGTGTGCAAATGTAGGAATGCTGCTAAAAAAGAATATGCTAGAGTGAATCCTAACATCTGCTCTAACAATATAAGGAGATTTGTCGACAGAAAGCATAGTCTTGAGGCGAAAATCTAAGCAAGGGTGTCCAACCTTCTAAGTTCTGCCATTGTCATTGTTGTAGGAGAAGAGCAAAAGTATTCTCTATTTCCACTTAGATAGCCTTAGATAAAGAGCTCCGTAATTCTTTGGTGAGTCACCAAAGAGAGGAGCCCAAAACCAAATCCTATCCAAGTTGATTGTGGGGCTTGTGACAATCATGATTCTTAGAATTCCCATGTTAAACTTCCTAAGCATCTATTTTCAAGTTGTACAAAGGTCCTAGAAGATTGTTTTCGCATTTTAGTCTCTTAGGTTGAATTTTTGTAATCCAAAATTCTAAAGTTTTTCAACATTTGCTTTGTTTTGTTGAGGAGGTTTCTTTGACAAGATTTCGGTATTGGTTGTTTCAATTTCTTTGATTAAAGTAGCACATCGCACATACAAAATCGCATCTTTAAAGAGCAGCTCCAAAACAAAGAGCATGTAATAATTGTTTCCAAGCTATGAATGCTTATAAACAAAAATATGGAAGTTGGTTCTAAATGTTGGAAGAATCTGCCTACACAAGAATGTTGAGTTACAAGTTGCTATCTCAAATTCGTAGTCACCAAGTTAATGCAACGAATCCCATGAAATCATTTTTAATTTCTAAAATATCTTCAAACATAACCAGAATTTTTAATGATACTATAAAAAGACAAGGAACACCTAATCCCTATCATTTCAATTTCACGGACCATTAAGAAATAAACAGATCCACTGTACTGAACACACATAGTACTTTGAGCACAGCTTTACTACAATCCAAATACTTTTAAACATTAAAAGGAATTTTAACTGACATACTCTACTGGGTGATAATCGATGATCAAGTTATGATGAAGAGTGAACAGTTTAGTTATATCAAATTAATCATTCAAAAAAATGATAAAATATATGGTAATGTTATTAGTAGGATTCAAATATGATGGAATTAAGGGAGGAATGCATTTGGTGAGTTGGTGAGAAAATTCTAGCACAAATTTAAAGGTAAATTTTATAAGACAGTAATAAAATAATTGATATATATGATGTTGTATGCTAGTCTATAAAACAAAGACATACAAATAAAATAAGTATCATACGGATAAGAATGCTAAAGTATATAAGGAGATATACACAAAAAGACAGGATGAAAAATGAATACATTTGTGTTGGAGAAGCTTTAATTGAGATAAACTCAAAAAGAGTCAGGTTAAATGGATTAACATATAAATCGTAACTCTGGTAAGGAGAATTATGTTATTGAATCTGACTTGTGCAAAAAGAGAAAAATAAAGGCCAAACAAGGCATGACAGGAAAGTATAAGAAATGATCTTACATAATTGTGACAAGAAAGTATAAAGAACGATCTTGCATAATTGGAGCAAAATGATTAGTTATTATTTGATAGAGTGCAATGAAAATAAAGAATTCAAGTAGCCAATCTTATCTAGTGAGATAAAGTCTTGGTTGTTGTTGTTATACTCTATTGGGTAAATAACAGAATACAATCAATTTTAATTGTTACTCCAATAACAAAGCCAAAACTTAACTTCCTTATTAATAGTTAAATATTCAGTTCTAGTATCTAAGACCATTTTTGGAAATCAGATTTGTTAAAGCAAGATTACTCATGAACACATGTTATCCATAAAAATAGAATATTGCCTTACTACAAATTAAAAGCTGCAATAACAAGACTGAGAAAAGGGTGAAAAACATAAGCACACTAATATAGCTGAAACTATATCTTTGTAAAGGATAGAATGATGATAGGAGGAGACAACAACAAAATTGCTGCTTACCTTGTTGTGTAGACCCCTGCAGCAAGGGCAGTCACACCACCCACAGCTACAATCAACTTATTCTGATCCGTTAGTATTGCTCGCAAACCACCTGGGAATCACAAACAAGACTAAATAAGGATTATCGGAAACAGAAGATCAGCAAACATTTCACTATCAAGCACCTAATAGAATTTTAGTAATTTGCATACATGTCCTTAAGGTCGGGGACTCATGTAACTTAGTTGTCTAATGGCGCTATGGGACATCAGATTACAACCTGAGATAAGCTTTTGGTCAAAAAAATAAACACTGATAGACTTGAGAAGTTAAATTTTGGATGTTAGCTAGCTCAAGTATATTATTAAGGTATTCGGGCTCATTGGTGTAGAGAAATTGAGGGGTTGAGTCCTAAGATGGGAAGCAAGTCTTAGTCAACAAAGACTACAGTAGCAAAGTTAGTCCTTGCAGCAAGGAAAGAATAAACGAAGACAACAGAAAATGAGGCAATACAAAATAAATAGACAGATTTATGTTGTTTCGAAGAGGTTCTCCTACGTCTACCGTCTAACCAAGCCTAAAAAGATCCACTATATGAAGAGGACGAAGAATGGGAAGGAGGTGGAGCTTGATGTCTCTGCCTCTAAACTAAGATTGTTTAAGGGGAAAGAAAACTACATGCTCTCTACAGGGAACAAAGCCCGATATTTATAAGAAGAGAAAGAGCCCAAGGTGTCCAGAAGAGGAGGATCCCCTCTTCCAACTGAAAGGTAGGAATGAGTGAGGTACCGGTATCATGGCGACAAGAAGAACAAGGGCATATTCTGCTAGCCAATTAGGATAGAAACTTCTCTGCATCCCCCTGATAAGCGCCACGTGGACTCTATACTGTCAAAGTTAGTTAGAGGCCAAATGGTAATTTGAGATTCTCTGACAAGAAAGTGATCTAAGTGATGACTATTAGCATTAGTGATTTGTGGAGAACTATTACAATGCATGCTCTCTGCCTTTATTTTTTATGAATAGTGCTTCAATGACTATAATTAATCGTGAATCATTGGAAGGCCCAAAAACCATCAACAAGAATTTCCCTGATTAATATAAGTAGAGAACTATTACTATGACCATTTATGTCTCATGTGATCGCATGCTGAACCAAACAACTGCTTCGATTTACTCCCACAACTGATGTGGATTCATCATTGTGTCCCGTGATTAATTCACATGATCCGATATTAAACCAACATTAGGCTTAGCTCGACACTAGCTTGACTAAGTCTCTGAATTTACTTATTGAGTTGACTGCAATGCTATGTAGATGGTTTAGGTCTAAGCGTCACCTAACCCAAAAACACTACCAAACAACTTTTTTCACTTTAAACTCAACAGCAAGCTCACTTGCTACAATCTGAAACCAATGTGTCATTTCTCTTTAGCTTTTTCACTTTAAACTCGACAGCAAGCTCACTTGCTACAAACCCAAAACCAATGTGTCACTTATCTTCCTTAAAGGATTCTGCTTTTCACCCACATAAATGAGTCCTAACTGAAGCTATATTTATTTTCAGAGTCCCCAACTACAACTCTTTATCCATCCTAAGGTCTTGTTTTGTTAGAATTTTATTTGACTTTCTCCACTTGACCTTCTTATGTTAATCATTGAATGGATCAACCTTATATACATAAAAATAATTTTCAACTTAACATATCAAGACACTTGCGCCATAATTTTTCATGGGTCACAGTATCTTCTGGATAACATATCATATTTTAAAGATTTGACAGTAATAGAAAACCTGCCTATCAACTTTGAACAATGAATGAAAGAAATTAAAACAAAGATGAAATGATACAACTGTTCCTTTTGCATAAACTAATATTCTGTTGACCATATAATAGCAGTTAGCCTACATATGCAAATCGAAAAATGTGAAGACAAGCAAGCATCAATGTTCTTAGATCAACTTGACATAAACTTGAATTAGGGATGACAAATCCAACAGAGAATAAGGCAAAATCTATCTGGAAAATAAACTATAAACACACCGTAAAACTAACTTCAAGGAATGAAAACATCAAATGAAGAAATGAATAGAAACTTTAACAAAAGTTCTAACAAATATAATAAAATATTACACTATATACATATATATGAATAAATTAGCAGTTGTAATAATATGCTTTGTCGGTACCTCCTATATGCTCAAATGTTGTATTTATTGCAGAAACCCATTTCTCTCTCTCTGCATTGGCTCGTTCCACTAGCATCCGCCTATTAACCTCTTCAGCAAGTTTTGCTTCATGTGCTCTCCCTTCAGCTTCTGCCAAAGCCTTCACTCTAATTGTCTCACGCTCTATTTCTGCCTTTTCTCTTTCTGTCTGACGCTTCTGAGCTTGAATTTGCTCTTCAGTAGCTCGTCGAATTTGTTCCTGCCTAATGGATGATTCTTCTTGCATTTTCACGAGTTCCTGATTTCTTGTTCTCTGACTTTCATGTTCCGCCTGGCATCAAATTCAAAAGTTACAGAACTATAACTACTAGCCAGAAAATAACAAACATTGAAGAAGAATGTGAATTGCCTGCATCCTCTTCCGGGCCAACTCATCCTCATAGCGAGCCATTTGAGCCTTTGCTTGAGCCTGCTGCTGAACAAGTTTCTTCTGTTCTTCATAAATCACACGTTGTCTATCCTGGAAAACATCAAGATAACAGTTATTTCAATGTAAATCAACAACATCTAAAATAGGATATCTCAAAATGCAATGCATATAACAACAGCAAAGCCTTAGTGCCAACATCTTGGGAATGACTACATGGATTTCTCTTTTTCATTAAGTGCCATGTAAAGAAATGCTCTTTGCAAGCAAAAGTGATCCAAGGTCACTTATTATGGAATTAACCTAAGTTATTTTTGTCTACACTGTCTCTCTTTAACATTGCGACTTCGATTTACACACATTTACATACAAGGGACTCCAATGATCGACAATAGGTTCTTTCTTTATCTTATTATCTCCAATAGGTGCCACGACAACCATCTCTCTATTGAGCATTTATTATACGGCCACTCAATGTGACCATACATCCACCTCAAAGTCTACATTTCAGCTACACTAATCATATAGACATTTTGGCACATAACTCTCCAACATTCACTCACACAGCATAGCTGATTAGATAACAGCTTTGTAAATTTTTCTTTAACAACCTGATCGGCTTCTATTGCACAAAACTCTTGTCATACTCCATTGGTTTAATCATCATGCCTTTCAACGGTTAACATTCTTCTTTATACTTTTATTATTGCATATAGACTCGAGATACTTAAAGTTCTCACAAGATAAAGCTCTTGTTCCATTTAGTCTGTAGCATTTCTGCTTCTTTAAAATCATCAAATCTATAATCCATATTGTGTCTTTTACTAAATTTCGAATCCCATTCCATCTAAAGTAGTCCTCCAAGATTCCAACTTTCAATTAACTCCATCCCATCCATTAGAATAATATCATATGAAAAAAGAACACTACGGAATCTCACTTCAAATATATTTAGTTAGCACAATTATCACTAACGAGAGATCAGAAACTCAATATTTTTTTGTGTAATGCAATTGTAATAAAAAAACTATATCTAATTGCACCAGCAATCCCACTGCTCAATTACAAACACCCTTGTTGAAAAACCAATATATCAGATCGATGCACCTTCTTTTCCACTGTCCACCAAAGAGCTTATATTGGTACTCTATCATGTACCTTTTCATGAACAATAAGAATAATAAAAAGATCCTGTTTGGCAACTTTATGCTTTTTTATCAATCTTCAAACAAGAATGATAGCTGACATTGTTCACCCTCTAGGCATAAAACAAATAATTTTCAGTTATTGTGGTATTTTTTTCTTAACTTCTCATAGCTTCACGTTATGGCTCATAATTTAATCCATATACAATTACCACATTGTATCTCCTTGTTCTTAAAAATGGGTTAAGAATAACCATTCTATTTTTACAGCTATATATAACCTAACAAGCCTGCTACACAACTTAAAAAATGAGTTGAGCATTGCATTCGTTTTGAAAGAGATTTACTAAATCACAACTGAACCTTTTTTATTTACGAAGAAGAAATGTTGGCTTGTAATCAGTAAGAAAATTTCAGGAATAATTTTATTCTGTTAACAAAGAGTATTAAGAAATTCATGTTATGTATGTAAAATATTAGAATGGATAATTTTATTATGTTGCAACAGTATATAATCTGTCAAAGTGAGTATTTCCATTAGAAATTAGAACATTAAATTTCTTTCAGAAGTAGATTTAAAAGTCACAAATTAACAATTTTTATAAGGAAAGGCATTCTACTTTAAAACCTTATTAGTAAATTTTAGGGGAAATTTAATGAAACAACGAGGATTGCTTAAGATTTTAGATTGTAGAAGAGAACAAAGGTAGCTAGAAGCGATACTTTTCATAAGATAAGATGGTGGACCTTGAAAGGTAGACATTACATATGTTAAAATATAGGTCAATAGAAAAGCGAGTAGATTTTCAAAAGAAAAAAAAAAGAAAGAAAGAAAAGTGAGTAGAACCACAAAGTTAAAGATCTTATAAGAGTACTGGTAAAGAAGTATTTGGTTAACCTAAAAGATTTGTGATGGTTGTTTCCCTGCAGTTGCAGTGATTTCCATCATTCTTATTATAGGCATAAAGGGAGGTGGAAAACTAATTGAAGACTGAATTAATTGCACATATAGAGGAATGCCATTTGGTACCCAGGCATGCATGATCTTCAGTATGACAATTTGGCAAGACAGCATATGTTCCCTTTTCGATTTGCATGGACAAAACTCTATAGGTAGACCTTTCGTTATCTAATTTTCAGCTTGAATATAATAAATGAGATTCCCTCTAAATCTTATTTCTTCTTCCTCCTCTTCCTTATCCTTCTCTTCTGTACTTTTTCCCACACCCTCTCCATTCTACATCCTTTTTTTTTCTAAAAGGAGAATTGTTGGTGTGAGAAGTATCATAACTGTAATATCGATATTCAGATAAAAATGCATGATCACCAAAAGATGTTCAGAAAATTGCATTTTAAGAAGTTGAAGTAACAATTTTTCATGAGTTAAATAGTACGTTGAGTCCATGTCCATTTAAATGGCTTTGTAGCCATGTCCATTTAAATTGCCTCCACATATTTGTCAACCTTTTCCCTTCCCAAAGATTTTTTAAATTTTTCTTTTAACGCAGTTTGGAGGTGTATGTGACATCTTATAAACATCAATAAACAGCTGATAACAGAGAAGAAAAAACAATTAAAAAAACAAAAAGACAGTTAAGTGTATAACTGCTATGAAACTGGTCCTGAACATGATGGAGCTATAGTTGATGATAAGTATACCAATCTGATAACAGGACTTCACAAGAAGATGAGCAACATCAAAACAGGAAAGGAACTTAATACACTTTGATCAACAAATTTGAAAAATGAAACTGGGAAAGGAACAATTTTCAAATGGTCAATTCACTAAACATGAACTTCCAATCACAGAGCTCTAGAAAAGATTAAAGAAAAAATTCAAAATAATGGTTTTAAGATTGTCGGCCATAACTTACAACCTTAACCAATCTCCATTTAAATTTAAGCCAAAAAAAGAAGATTGGTCATCACTGATGTTATATTTGGGTTATATTTGAAAAGTATTTAGCTGTCAGTGAGACAAAATTGGAGATAGATAGTATCACAATGGCAATGATCAAAAGAATATCACTCTTGAACACCAACGATTCCAGCCTATCTGCAGCCCCTTTTTTTTTGCTAAAGAGAGTCTAAATATTTGCCCAAAAAGATCGTATAATTTAGATTCAAAGCCTTACGGTTTCATACTGTGCTTGTAAAGCCTGGAACTTGGCTTTCTCTGCAGCTAGCTCAGCTTGTCTTGTCTCTTCTTGCTTTTTAATCACTTCAAATGCCTGCGATAGGCAAATAGTACCAAAAACCCTCAGGAAACGCAGCCAATCACACTAAAAAAACAAGTATGACCATCATGTAGATACCTTCTTGGCCTGGGGCGAATTGTTGATATCCTTCAAGGCTTTCGCGCCTCTCTCCAGCGCTTCCGGGTCGAACCCCGCCGCGGTAGTCCGGGGATTGTCATTTCGAACCCTAGTCTCCTCGGGCGACGCAGCCTGAGCCGTAGAAGGGCCGCCAGCGACGCTGGCAGGTCCTGCAGTGGAAGCTGCAAGCGGAATAGATTGGGAGAAAGCAGGGAGAAATGAGCTATCGGCGTAGGCAAGCTCCGCAGAGAGAGCAGCGGACGCAATGGCAGAGGACAATACTGCAAGGCGCAGTCTTCCCATGATATCGCCGGAGAATCTCGGCTATAGGAGGAAACTTGGAGAATCCCCGGCAATCGGGGGCAGTGGGAAGAAGACACTGGAGGTCTGAGCCGTAGGGTTTAAAGACGAAATAAGTTTTGTTATAACCGTCGATTCTTAGCGCAAGGAGCTATAAAGGCCGTTAGATGTTTATGCTTGTTGTCCAAGGTAGGCGGCTAAAACCTTTATTAATTTTCATTTTAAAAAAAATGGAAAACAATTTTTTTAATTTAAATATATTTAATTAAGTAATTAACTAATTATCTATATATTATATATAAAAGTCAGACTTTGAGCTGCTAAAATTTTTTTTATCATTTTGTTGATAATTAATCCTAACTATTCGCTCTAGCTTGCATGCCTCGCGCCACGCAATCCTTCCGGTTTCGCCCTAACATGCAGAATGCCACCTGTTATCGCCTCTAATGTTTATCACTATTCTCTGAAAACATTTGCCTACGGTCATCATCGCTGTCATCGCAGCTCCTTCCACAGTCGCCTTGGTGAAAATAAGGTATGTGTATACAATCGACCTCTTTCTTTTACCTATTGTGTTGCTTATTGGCCTTCACGCCTGCGTCCCGGTACCCTCATCCCTCACCGGTGCGAACGCAAGTTCTAGGGTTTCTTTCTTTAAATTCCGGTTTCCCTTGCTTTCTTCCTTTTTCTTCTCCATGGGGGCGACGGATCTGCCGGGGTGGCGGCTGTGAGCGCCGCTTTTTTGGACAGAGTGGCGGCAGTGTGGCGCAACCGGAGTTATCCGATGCTCGGCATCTCAGTTTTACAACTATGGGACGGTGGACTACGAGCGTCGGCCAGCGCTGAAGTGGAGCATGCTGTATCGTAGGATCTTGACCATGGAGAACGTCAGCACCGGCTCCTCCTTCGTGCTCGACCATTGGGAAGATGTGGAGAGGAAACTCTCCAAGTGGGAACTGTTCCGTGTTATCAAGGAACTGAGGAAGTTTTGACGAGTCAGGCGAGCTCTTTGAAGTAAAAGATTAAAATTTCTTTGAAGTTTGATAGCAAAATTTTTAATGCTAACTGCAATAGAATAGCTTTTGTAGTTAATTTATCTGTAGCTAGATGTAACAGGTAGAATAAGTGGAAAGTTAGCTGAATTGAAGATGTGAAATCCTATTGCAGTTATAATACACTTGTTGTTCTGTAGCTTTTGCGGAGTTCTTCAGCTTTTTGATATGATACGTTTTTCTATTATACTCTCGAATGATGTCTTTTTTTGCTCTGATAGCATGCTATATATAGATTTTCTCTTGTGTCCTGTTAATTTTCATTTGTCTTCATAAGCTTCAAAATTCTCTTGTGAAAGTAAGAGTATGAAATTTTAAGCGTATTGAATAATACATGTTGTAGAAGAATGTTCAACTCTTTGTAATTCCTTTCCTTTTCTTGTCATTTTTGTGACTTATATTATCTAAAACATATAAATCTTTACATCAACTATGTTGTTGAGCAATAGACTACAAATAATTGTACATAAAAAAACTAATAAAAAAAGCATGTTTCTGAACTCTGCCCAATATAAGAGGGATTGTGTCTCAACTTTACCTCCAAAAAGCTTTCACTAGAAAAATATCGAGAGCGTAGTACATTAAATCTAAGAAAGTACAAACAACAAACATATTTTTCAAGTAAAGCAAGATTGAATGAATTGGAGCATCTAAATCCAAGTCTATAAGCCTTTTTGGTAAGCACACCTCATACTACTTAGACCAGTGAATGCCTTTAAATTTTGTTATATATTATCATCAATAGCAAATCATAGTTTATTTTAACTCTTTTTTTTTATAAAAGATTTGTTTTAACTCATTACATAAAAGGACAATATTTTGAAGATACTCATGACGTAAATGAGGGATGCTTGCACTATAAATTTGAGTAGAATTCCTTTCTTTCGATCAAGAGCAATCTTTCCTTTCATCCTTCAATATGAGTCGGTAATCCGCTTTTCAAATCAACAAAACTTTCCTTTTTAGCTCTTCTAATCATAGGAGACAACTAAATATATTTCTCAAAATTTCCTTCCACCTTAATCTTCATTAAAGTAATCATCATGTTTCCCTTCTCCATCAAGGTGTTGGAGTTGAAGTAAATCCCTAATTTGTCAAAATTTATTTATTGTTTCAATACTCTTTCATATATGTAGAGTACTCTTTTAATAGTTTCTCCTTCCTTTTTACATGCTTGCAAAAAATAGAATATTATTTGCAAAGAATAAGTGTCACATTCGATCCTCCCTTATTGGTTCTAGCACCTTGAAGCAATCATTTACTTTCTACATCATTAAGAAGCTGTAAGATCTTCTGCACATATGAGAAAAGGGTAAGGTGAAATAGGATCACCCTAACGAAGACCTCTACTAAGACTGATATGCCTATAACTAGTTTCTTTTATATTTTTTCTTTTTTCTTGATAGTTAAGTTCTTTTAATGTCGATCGCATAGATTACTAACAAAATGCATCTCATAATAATAGAAATGCAAGAATTTGCAAAGTCAATTAAATGCATCTTCTCTAGGAAAATTCATTCTACTTCACCATAATCCTTGCTCATATCTAACTTAAGAGGACAAAATCCAACTTTACTTTTCTTGTGATGCTTCAATTAATGTAATAGTTTATAAGCAACAATAATATTGTCCAATATTAATCTATGGAGAACAAATGTGCTTTGATTTTTAGGGATCAAGTTCTGGAGAACTAATTTGATCCAATTTACAAGCACTTTCGCTATAATCTTATAAGAAACATTGCAAAAGCTGATATGTCTAAATTTTGTCATATAATATGCTCTTTGAGTTTTTTGAATGTGGGTAATATTTATGTGATTGATATCATATAGTATTTGTCTATCATTTAAGATTTTAAGATAATGAGAGATTATCTCATCCTCATTAAAACTTTTACTGAGTGAAATTTGCTAGACTTGTTGGATTCCCTTAGCTATTAAACCTACCATTTCTTTGATCTTAATTGGAGTTGAGAAGTGAAATAGATATGAAAAATAATTGATTGACACATTTTCGATCTACTCAATTGAATTATGGACTACACTACTATCATATTTAAGTTGGAAAATATAATTTTTAAACTGTTTTCAATTAGCAACCCAAATTGGTTAATGCACTTCCCTAGATCACGAGTATACTATTTGACGGAATCTATAATATGGCTTAGAAATTAAGTATATGAAAAAAAGTTTTTGTTAGTCTTGAGCTAATGCAAATATGAAGCAAAGTAGTGAGAATTTGGTGAAAAGATTAGATCAACTAAAGATGACACTCACGACTTCGAATATGAATGGATTTGGGCATATCCAAAGCACACTCCAGCAGTTACAGAATTAATTTGATGATCTCTAGATGCTAAACTCAGACGCTATCATCCTATAATAAATTAAGGTTCTGTTTGGTGACGATGAAGTAGTTTAAATTTAAGTTTAAGATGCTTAAACTTAAAAATCATCTATGCAGTTTTTACTTTTTACGCTTTAAGCAGTTTAAAATTTTTAACTTAATTAAAGTTATTTTAAGTTTTTCAAAATACAAATAATGAAAATGATAACTTAAACTTAAAGCTGCTTCAAAATTTCATATAGTTTGAATTTTTGAGCTGTTTATATTTACTTAAAAGTTTAAGTTATTATAAACAAAGTTGTTGACGTAGGATGTGGGGGTCCCAGGAAACACCGAAGAGAGAGAGTTCCGGAAGACGGCGGCGCCCAAAAAAGGGGGGGTGAACCTGTTAATAGAGGCTCAGGGAGAAGATTCTGTCCAAGGCAACCAGAAAAGCACGCAGAGATTTAAGGTGGTTCAGGGAGGAAATCCCCTACGTCCACCGGTCGATCAGTAAAGAGATTCACTAAGTGGGGGAAAGATAGCCCTGAGACAGGGCTTATACAGTGTTTTTTCCAGAGGAAGAAGAAGAAGGAGAAGAAGAAGAAGAAGCTCCTCAGTTGGGGCTTTGTTACAAAAGAATGAGGAAACTAGGGATCTCAGAGTCTCAGCCCTTCTCTGCCCCTCTTGCCTCTCTTTTCCCCACCTCTCTC
>JAEMOT010002863.1:272144-285379 GCA_019297695.1 Apostasia ramifera | reverse complement strand
ACGATGGTTGGTTGAACCCTCGTGCCTGAGGTTTGACCTGGGTCAAGAGTCCTGCAAGACCTGAAGCTGAGTCAGCAAATCAATCAATCAGATATAGCCCTGTCGGGCGCCACGCGTTCGGCCAGGATGCAGCGCAGGAACCACGTGTTAACAAAAGTATAAAATAATTATAGTATAAACAAATGAGCTGCTTGCTCGCAAAGAAGAGCTACTAAGGCACTGTTTGATGCGAAGACCAAAATTAAAAGCAAAATAGTACTAATTTAAAAAATAATAATAATAATAATAATAAATAAATTTTTTTAATTATTCTACATAAATTTTAATATAAAAATATTATTTTACTTCACATACTCAATAAATTTTAATAAAAATATCTACTTTATTTTACATCCTAGACTAAAATATTCGAATCCAGTATTTGGTCTAGGATGTGAAATAAAGTTGATATTTTTTTTAAAAATTATTGAGTATATGAAGTAAAATATTATTTTTATATTAAAATTTGCGTAGATAATTAAAAAATTTATTAATTATTATTATTATTATTTTTTAAATTAGTATTATTTTAGTTCTCAAATTAAATAAGGCTTAAAAGTTATATGTAGTTAGCGGTGATAATAAAATTGTGTTAAAATATTTTAAAATAAAAATATAAATTCTTGAAAATAAAGTTAAATTAGTGATGTTATATATTTGTAATAAAAAATTTAAAATTTTGAATTTAATTAAAATTTTAATGCGACAATGTTGTTATGTGGGTCAAAAAAAATTATTTATTTTTTTGATAGTCACTAAAATAAATATATATTTACATGACTACTAAATTTAAATTTTAATTGAATTTAAATTTTGAGACCACTCTCTCTATTTCTCTGCACAAATATAGCTGGGGCTGGTGGTGTAGCCTAGGCTTGTAGGCTATTAAATCTTGATATTGACCGTGGTGCCCGCCTGCCCGGATGCCGCCTGCCCGCTGCCATTAAAGCCATCTTCTTGGAATGCGTTTCCTCGAGAGCCGTGGCTAACGGTAAAAAAAAAAAAAACTGATTCCAATCAAAATAAAAAACGGGTAAAAAAATTTGAGGATTAATTTTTTAATTTTTGGTGAAATTAATTTTTTATTGATGGACTTATGCGTTACAACTTTACAGCGATGCCTAAATTTTTATTATATTATGTCATCAAAAGTCATAATGGCGTGCACTAATCGGTCAATACGTCTTATTTATTTGATCAGTAAAAATTAACTTAATTTAATTTTAATAAAATATATCACATTATAAATAAAATTTAATATTAAAAATTAATTTTATTTCACGTCCTACACACATTACTAAAATAATAATTAACTTATATTATTTCTCTCATATATTCTAACATAATAACTAATTTTATTTCACATCTCTCATATATTCTAGCATAATAACTAATTTTATTTTATATTATTCACAACTTTTAATAAAAAATTGTCTCTATCCAAATTTAATTTTGATCTTATTAAATTTAACTTTATAAACAAACAGACCCCTAAAGTTAACAGAATAATCCCTGCAATTATTTAAAATAATTACATAAATAACATATTTTGAAATGCTATGTCAAAAGATTATAGCTAATACTTCTGTGAGGGGTGTAGGTACGGAGAAATTATTGGGTGTAAATAGCATGCATAGTTTAGTATTCAATGGGCACCTAACAATTTTTATGTTGTCGACATACCACGATATAATAGAAATGATTTGATTTATTTATTTATTTTCTATAAGTCCTACATTCATAATGAGAACGATCTCACAAGCTAATTTTATAAATATCGAAAGAGAAATTATTCAGAAAGGTAAATAGCAATTAGGGAATTGGTCCCTACTAGATAAAAATAGCAATTGGATTCCTATTGGATAAAAATAGTAAATGCGTATTATTTACATAATTTTGAGAACCAATTTATATAATTTATAAACAGTAAGGATCTAATTGCACAACAAAGGGAAAATTGGGACTCAACTGCTATTTACCCTATTTAAAAGTGATATTCTCATTTCAATTTTACATTATTACTCATGTACAATATAGCATTAACAGTGCAACTGACTTTTTGATAAATTATACTACGTTCGATAATTTTGTTGAGAGAGGAGTATATCCCTCCCCATTACTTTTTTGCAATATTTTTAAGAAAAATATTAGTTGATTTTTGTACCTTTGTATCTTACGTAGTGTAATGCTGAGGTCACATTGAACAAAAATATAACTTCTGAATGAGATAAGTGAATTATTGAGTCAATATTAATCGTGTTAGGCACATTAATTGTAAAGTCCTATGACCCAAATGTAGAATTATTATCTGTCTTGGCTTTTAGGTACTACATGACTTGAGTACTTCTTACGAGGCCACTTTTCTCGTTACTACTTTCATCCAAATATGTTTAATTACAGAGTTTTTTATCATTAGACTTATAGCTTTTTTCCAAAAAATATATTTACCATTTTGCATTATATTTTTATATATATGCTACATAATCTATCTCTGACCTGTTCATATGAGATTATTCTATTATGTTTGTTTGTGTGAAATTGCCTAACAATACTCTTTTGGTATCCCAATATACATATACATCTACATATATATATGTATATATATATAGAGAGAGAGAGAGTGAGTGATAATTGTGTATATATATTTAATGAATTTTGATAAAATTTTATACAAATAAGTTAATGAAGTATTCGATTTTAGAAATCAAACCAATTCAATAATAAGATGATAGGGAACCAACTCATGTGATCTATTTGTTGATTGAATACTTTGTTTTTATTTCTACACATTTATTTTTATTAAAATCATTATGTCTTAATTATTATGTAATATATACGAATTTATGCGATAAATTAACTATACTGCTTGCTTGTTATGAAATAATGTGATCACATTAAGATAATGTTGTTGGATGCGTTATTTTTTATTTTATTTTATAGGAGTATTTTACATATGCAAAATTTTAGTATTAAATTAATATTGTATACAGAAAATAATAAAAGTGAGAACTTACAGATATTGTGAATTCCTGGCTCTAATTATATTATGATATTATGATTATATTGTATAGATGCTTTCTCATTATATTACTAAAGAAGCTAAGTGCTCAACTGAGTATACAGTATTCGGGCTTTCTCATTACACTAGTAATAGAAGTAAGTTCCCGAGTGACCACAGATTGATACTGATATTAAGAATGACCTAAGATTTTTCTATTACATTATTAACGTAAAATTTTCGATTAGGTTATAATTGAGGGATTGAATAATAGTCTAAAGTAGCTCTAAGGCTGTACCTTAAAAAAATATAAAATAAACCAAAAACAAGAAAAGATATGCTATAGTCATAGTTATCGATACCACTTTTGTATTATTGCTATTGTTGTTTTGGTATATTAAGCACACAATTATTATTGATATTATTGCTAATATGTTATCGTGTTGATGTTTTTATACTGGCTTGGTTAAAAATTTCAAGTTGTAGGGCTTACCACTTCAAAAATCTTCAAGGTGCTAAGAGAGTACTTTTAGACAAATCCTACAAGAACAAATACGATAGAATAATCTCACATGAATAAATTAGGGTAGATCTTATAACATAGATGTGAAAATATGATACCAAATAATAGAGGTGCCTTTTGAGAAAAAATCGTGAAACTAATGATAAAAAATTCTGTAGTTAAACTTGCTTGGGCAGAGTACTGAGATATGTAATTTGTTAGAAAGTGCTCAAATCAAGCAGTTCTTAGAAGTTAAAGTATACAATACTTCTATATTTGGATCATGTGACATTATAATATGGTGTCAGAGACAACTCTGACCTCTGAGCCATGGTGGGGCAAACCTCAGCGAGAACTCTTGAGTCTCTTAAGGGTGGGAAAATGGTACAAAGAGATTACTTTTAGGCAAATCCCATGCGAACAAATAAAATAGAATAATTTCATATGAACAAGTTAGGGGTAGATCCTATAGCATATATGCAAAAAACATGATGCCAAATGATAAAAATATCTTTTGGGGTAAAATCATAAAGCCAATAATAAAAAATTTCGTAGTTAAGCGTGCTTAGATATAAATAGTAATATCGTAGAAAGTACTCCAATCACATAGTTCCTAAAAGTTAAAGCGGACAATACCTCTATATTTGGATCATAAGATATTACATTAATAAATACAAATTTTTTATCATATCAAATGGCCGTCCTCAATGTAAACTGCTTATGAATTTCTCATTCACAACAACAATTTGATTATCTTCTTTGACATTCCAATAATTGGTGCCAAAGAGCATCTTCCCCACTAGAAATTTGGGGACTCTTTAAGATTTTTTTTGAAAGTTTTTTTTTTTTTTTTTGAAAGGTGACTCTTTAAGATTTTGCCATTGTGCCCTTTCATCATCAGAGACAGTAGAGAAAAAGAGGCAAAAGAGCAAAGAATTAGTGGTTTACATTAAAAAATGACTAAAATTATCCCTCTTTAGCTAAACTCAACACCTTGGAATGAAAATTTTGAAATGGTTATGTATTTAATTGTGCCTAACTTATTCATCCTTGAAGCACACATATACCTATGAAAATTAAACTCTATTATACAACTCATAAAATAGACACAATATTTTCTTAAAAAAATATTCTTTGATCTTTACAATAAAGTTATCTACTTTAAACAAAAGCCACATGCTTTCTTACTATAGAAAAAAATTTTGAAAGATTTTTTATGAAAACTACCATAGAAAAATTTTTAAAAAATCTTCTAACAACAAAATTATTATTTTTTCTCCCAAGTTCGTTGGGAACGTTTGATCCCTAGATTTTTTCTCTAGTTCGATCTGCTTTCATTTTATTTTATTTTATTTTTCTATTACTTTAAAATGATTTAATCCTTCCACTTTATTTATCCCCTCTTGTTGGGTATATCTTAAAAAATACTTAAAAAAAGTTTTTTTTAATTAAAAAATGTTTATCTGCCTTGAAAAAAAGTGGTTTAAAACTAAACAACGAAAAACATTAAAGCGAACTCATAGCAAATGTTTCTTCTCTTTCCAATCCGATCACACACAAAAAAAAAAATTACATAAAATGAAATTAAAATGTTCCCACAGAAACCAACAAAAAAATTCGTGCAACGAGGGCATCAGAGTCCACACGTGACGGCGCCGGTCCACCACCACCACCACCACCTACCCGCTGCCGGAGATCACCCGAAATCCGCCACTTCCGCCGCCGGCAGCCACGCACGTGATTTTGCCGGCATCCCCACGGCCCTGATCCCCGCCTGACGACCGGTCTCTGCTATTCTGCTCCGACCACCACCGTCCACCGAGAAAAAGACACCGCATGGCTGCAGGCACGGAGACACCCAACGGCTATTTTTTTATCTGCTCTTTTGTTCTTTTTCTGATACCCTCACACCCCATTTTCCGCTGTCTCACGCCTGCGGTCCCCACTTCCGGTCAAACAGACGAACAGAGAAAATTCAAAAAAATTCAAAAAGAGAAAAAGGCGCGGCGCGAATACCGAAAAGAAGAGAAATTGAACGGCGGCCAACGCGGCGGGGGCATCGCCGGCGGCAAGGAAAGATCAGGAGGGAGAGGGCTGCGCGGTGGGCTCGGCGGAGGAAGGGATGTCGGGGCCGACGCGGCATCCCTCCAGCATGAAGACGACGTCGGCCATGGTGGGCCGGTCGAGCGGGTCGGTGGCGGTGCAGAGCAGCCCGACCTTGACGCCAAGGAGGAACTCCTCCCACTCCGCCGACTCTGGGTCTAGCTCCAGCAGCCCCGGCTCCAGCAGCTCCGTCATCTGCCCTCGCTGCAGCTGTCGCTTCACCCACTTCACAATGTCTTCCTCCTCTCCGGCGAACATCGCTGGGCGCCGCCCCGTTAGCAGCTCCAGCACCACAGTCCCGAAACTGTAGACGTCCCCCTCCCTCGTAGCCTGCCCGGCCGCCGCGGCGTCCGGCGCTACGTACCCCAGCGACCCCACCGCTGACGTCGACGCTGCTGCCTCCGCGGCTGCTCCGGCAGTGACAGCCAGCTGATCCAGGCCGAAGTCCGAGAGGTGGGGCTCAAAGTCGGCATCGAAGAGCACGTTCTGCGGCTTCACGTCCCCGTGGACGACGCTCGCCGCGTGGAGAAACGCGAGACCCCGCGCGACGCCGAGGGCGATGAGGTGCCGCATCGGCCAGTTGAGGACGTGGCCGTCTTGGTGGGAAGCCTCCTGGAGAAGCGTGGCAAGATTGCCGTTGGGCATGTAGTCGTAGATCAGTAATCGGACGTCCGGCGGCGGTCCGGCGTAATATCCCCGGAGAACGGTGATATTTCGGTGCTTTACCTTCCCCAATGTCTCCGCCTCCTTGCGGAAAAATCCCTCCTCCACCACCACTGCCCCATCGGCAGAGGTCGAGGGCAGCCGGAGGATCGAGAGCACCGTGCCGTCGCTGTAGCAGGCCTTGAAAACCAGCCCATGCCGGCCACGGCTAAGCACGTTCTCCTCGTCGAATTGGCGAGTCGCCTCCACCGTCTCAGCGTACGTGATCTTGTTTTGGAACATCACCAGCTTAGGCCCGCCGTTCTCGCCGCTGCTGCCGGCGCTGGATCCGCTCCCACGGCCGGCGCTAGATCCGTTCCGCTTCTTCGGCCCGTCGCGCCGCTCGAGGAAACGCTGCCGCCAGCGGAAGAGGAAGCAGATGCAGCTGACATAGAGGAGAGTCAGGATGATGACGGCGAGCGCCGCCGCAAGGGAGATGACGACGATGGATCGTGCCCATGGCTTCTTCTTTCTACCGCAGCTGTTCTGCAATGGCTGGCCGCAAAGTTTGGGGTTTCCGGCGAAGAGGGAGACGTTATCGAAGCGGGAGCCCAGAATAGGCGGAATCTGGTCCTCCAAATTGTTCGACGATACATTGAAGTAAGTCAACCCACTAATCCGGCCAAGGCTGGCCGGAATCGAGCCGCTGAGGTTGTTCGATGAAAGATCAAGCGTCCGCAGTTTCGACAGATTGGAAAGCGTCTCCGGGATGTCGCAAGAGAGATTGTTTCCATCAAGCCGGAGAGTTATCAGAGACGAGCACAGGGAGATCTCTGACGGGATTCTACCAGAGAGTATATTCTGGCCGAGGTCGAGCTCTGCCAATTTGGGAAGTCGCGAGAGATCCGCCGGAATCTCGCCGGCGATCCGGTTCGCACGGAGCTGGATGGTAGTGAGATTCGAGCAATTGGCAAGCTCTGCAGGAATGGCGCTGGAGATGTTGTTGTTGGAAATGGAGAGAACTTGCAGAGACTGGAGGTAGCCGTAAGTTGACGGAATGGCTCCGGTGAAAGAGTTCGCCGTGAGATTGAGCAGCTGCAGGCCCCATAAGCTGGAGAATCCTTCAGGAACATCGCCGGAGAATGAGTTTTCAGCGAGTGAGATCTCTTGAAGATTCGGCATCCCAAAAAGCTCCGCCGGGAGATCCCCCGAGAGGTTGCCCTGCGAACTGAGATCGAGTAACTTCAGGCGAGAAAGCTTCCCGATAGACGACGGAATGCTTCCGGAGAAATCGTTCGTGCTCAAATTCAAGCTCTGCAACCCTGCAAGATTTCCAATACTCGCCGGAATCTCGCCGGAGAACCTGTTAACGGAGAGATCCAACGACGTCAGATTGCCAAGACGAAACAGCTCTTCCGGAATCGTACCGGTTAGGTTGTTCTGCCGCATTGATAGGTCGTCAAGATGGGTGAGACCGCTCAAAGTCGCTGGAATCTCACCGGAGAAGAGGTTTCCACCCAGAAGAAGAGTCCGAATTTCTTTCAGATTACCAATACCCGACGGCATATTGCCGGAGAACCGGTTCTCCTCAAGATCAAGAAAATGAAGTGAAGTGCACATTCCGATCTCTGGCGGAACTGGCCCGCTAATTAGATTTTTCCCTAGACGCAGCTCCTGCAGAGCCGACAGACTTCCGATTTCCGACGGAAGTTCACCGGAGAATGCGTTGCTGCAGAGATCCAGAACCGTCAAGGTCGAGATGTTTGCTAGCCACGCCGGGAACGGGCCAGCAACCCTGTTTTCTCTAATGTCGAGCACTTGAAGGACACTAGAAGTAGCCGCAGCTGTGGCCCGTTCCTCCGGCAGCGGTGCCGGGAAGCTCGAGAGCTCATTAAACCCTAGCTGCACGATCCGCAGCGACGGCGGGCGATCGGCGGAGGCGTTGTAGAAGACGGACGAGGGAACTGGGCCGGAGAGCCGGTTGTGAGAGAGAGACAGGACCTGCAGAGCCGGGATCTCGCCGACGGCAGCCGGAATGATTCCCTGAAGCTTATTACCCTGCAAACTGAGGTGAAGCAGGGAGGAGCAGTTGACAAGAACAGCAGGGATCGTGCCTTCGAGCTCGTTCCAGTCAAGCCAGAGGTAAAGCAACATTTGCAGCCGCCCAAGGTCCGCCGGAATGGTGCCGCGAAGAAGATTGAAGGAGAGATTCAGGAGCTGTAGCCGGGGCGCCGTTGATGACAAGTTGTTAGGAATCTGGCCGGTGAAGGCATTCGAAGAAATGTCCAAGAACCTCATGTTAGGTAGGAGAACACCGGGGACGACGCCGGAGAGGCGGTTTCCGGCGGCATTGAGCACCTGGAGGTTAGTGAGGTTGGAGAGCAGAGATGAAGGAATGGGGCCATTGAGGGAGTTGTACTGGAGGAACAGAGATCGGAGGTTGGAGAGGTTGGAGAGAGAAAGGGGGATGGAACCGGTGAAGAAGTTAGAGCGGAGGCTGAGCTTACGGAGGAAGGTAAGGTCGGCGAGTTTGCCAGATATCGGGCCGGAGAGGCGGAGGCGAGGGAGACGGAGCTCGACGACGCGGCCTTGGGCTGCCAGCGAGCATGTGACGCCGCGCCAGGAGCACGGGGCGGAGGGCGCGGAGCGGTTCCAGCCGGAGAGCGCGTCTAGGGGATCGTCGAGCTCGAGGCGGAATGCCGTCAGCGCGTCGATCTCGGACTGCGTCGCCGGAGAACGGACCGGCGGCGGCGCGTCTGCCGGGGAAGGATTCGAGGGCTCGCCAGAGAGGGATGGCGGCGAGAAGCAGAGGAGGAGGAGCAGCGCGGAGGCGGCGAAGGCTGGCGGCATTTCGAGCCTCCGAGACTTCTCCTTTTCGCTTTCTTGTTGGTGTTTTTTCAGGGAATGATTTCTTGATGTCGGATCAGAACGGAAGATGCGCTTCATTTCATTTTAATGAAGACAACAGAGACTGAGAGAGATGAATGAGGGAGAGTGAATGAAATTAATCATTTCAGAAAATTAATACTAAAATAATTGAATAATTAATTCTCAAATTATTTCATTTAATTCAATTTGAACGAAACGAATGATTATAATTCCTCCATTTATTCAAAAATAATAATTTCCTCATGTCGGATAAATTATATCAAAAAAAAAAAAATTTTTCACTCTAAGGTTCTGTTTGGCAATGAGCTAAAAATCATGGCTAAAATTAGTCATGGCCAAAATTTTAAATTTATTTTAAAAGAACTTAAAAAATTATTTTATATCTCATCTCACACAAATTCCAACATTAAACAATCACTTTATTTCACATCCAACACAATTCTCAATAAATCAATCAATTTTATTTCATATCCTACACAATTTTTAATATAAACTGTTAGCCCAAAGGCTTCCTAAGAGAGGGGTGAATTGGGAATAATAAAATTTATAAGTTTTATATTAAGGCAATAGACTTAAGAGATAATACAATTAATACAGAGAGGTTGATTTAGCAAATCGGACTGCAGAAGAAATAGAACAGAGAGCATGCAGAAATAACGCATTTAACAAAGGAGAAAAACAAACAGCATAAATATATCACACAAAAGGCACAAAAGATTTATAGTGGTTCGGCCTTCCGCCTAGTCCACTCCCCACGCACCTCGAATGGGAATTTCACTATAACCCCGGCTTTTTATGGGAACCAAAGCCGAACAAACCCAATACAACCCTATGGCTTTTTCAAGGAACCAAAGCCAAGCAAACCTCCAAACCTACAGCTTTTTATAGGAACCAAAGTTGAGCAAACCTACAAACCTCCACAAGGGAGATAGAGTAAGGAAGGAAAGATTTTGCTAGACTAGCTAGCTTAAGTTACAATGCATATACAAGAATTAATATTACAATGAGGCACTCTATGCACATGCAAATTAGCCAAGGGTCTACTTGAATAATTTCGAAAAGGCTAACGTAAAAACAGTGAGCAGAATAGTTTGAGAGAATAAAGAAGAATCACTTAATACGAGCTTTCAACCGGAAGAAAAGAGGAAAAACAGAGTTTTAGTGAATCTCAATAAGTAATAACTCAAGAAATAAGATTCACAACAAACCAGAAATCAAAAACTGCAGCAATATAAATTTCTGAAGCAAGAAACAAAATAGAACCAGAAAAATTTCAGCTTTTTTCCACTTGAGAAACACCACAATCTCCTTCTTTGAAATCTCCTTCAAATGTTTTGCAAATATGGCTTAGGGAGAGCAAAAATCGAGTGAGAGCTTGAGAGGAGAAGGTGAGTTGCTGTTCTCCAAAATCAGAGTGTGCAGAATGAAAAACAGTGTTGGAGAAAAAGTTAATGTATAAGAAAAATCGCATAAACTTAAAAAGATGCAGAATATTTCCGTTGGAAAGAGAGAGAAGCAAACAGCCCTTTTTGTCCTTTGTGATTGTAGGCTAGTTGTACTTAGCCAACACAAGGAGACAAAGCTGAGTGGATTAAGAATAAAAAAAAGGTAATCATAGAATCATACCTCAATATTTTAACATGGTGGCCATCAAACACAAAAATAAATCAGGCTTTTCAAAGACAAAACAGTAAGCTGCAGGAAATCAAAACACAAGCCAAGTTGTCATGGGAGAAGCAAAACCCAAGTTACAAGGAAAAGAATGATGGCTCTTGATTTGGATTGATATGGCTTATGCAACTTTTAGAAAATACATGAGTATTAACCAATAGGTTATGTGTTGCCATATACCAAAATAGAGGGTCAATTAATAACCATGTAGGCATCTATCATAGGCAAGAGATTGTGTTAAGCTAAACCAACTTTTAACCTAATATATGATAAGAATTGAGTTTTGAGTTAAGCTTCAAACTCAAATCAATAGATTGAGTGAGCTACACTCTCAATTCAGATTACTTAACATTAATAGGTGGAGAAGATTTTTGCTTAACCAATCAAACACTACAAATACGAAAGAAAGTAAGATTTTCTTAATTAGAAAACCAAAAGAAAAAATCCGAGTAAAAATCTTGGCAAATATGCACATGCTTATATAATAGTCCTAGAAAAGAAAATAATAAAATTCCAGTAAGATCCCGCTTTTCTCTGGACTTTAATTTGGACTACATCCTCAAATGAGATAATATAACCTGTTAACACACTAAGCAAGAGGATTAGTCTATAACAACTAAATTAATTATTGTCATCAAAATCAAAGAGTTCAACATAACCAACTTACTTTATTTCACATCATACATATTTTTCAAAAATAACTAAAAATTCAACTAAATCTTCTTTTTTTTCTTATTACCAAACAAAGTCTAAAGCACTGTAGAAGCTCTTTTATACTACTATATATAATCATCTTCCTCCTCTTACGTTTTGCTCACCTTGAATCACATACTCAATCTTTTTATCCTAAATAATAGAAAAAAAATACAATATAAAAATAGCGTAGAGCAAAACAAAAAATTGAATCACGAGAATAATATCATATTTATTATTCTTATAATTGATTTAAGTGCGAGAAGAGAGACACGAATTACACTTTGAAGTTGAGCACTAAAACTTTGAAAACTTAGATCACTTACCTAAGGAATAATGAAAAAGCCTAAAAAATAAATTAAAAATGGTTAGGTATAAGTTAGCTCAAAAAATAGTTGGTCAACTAACTTGGTCAACCATCCTCACACAAAAAACAAAATTGCCTCCCTCTCTTTGCTCATAGTGAAAATTTTTCTCTAGCTTAACTCGTGAATATAGTTTTACTCTTGATTCTCTTGAAAGTCTTCGATAATATTGCCAAATAAAATTAAGTAGCTAAATATTAAAGTGATAAATTCATGTGGAAGAGCCACACTAAAGGTATTTATTAGATTTTGACTTCTTTTACCAAAGTTTTTTTTTTCAATTTTGACACTTGCTTGTCATATATATTGAGAAATTGTTGTGAGATTTTTATGTTTACATTCGTCTTCTCCTTCATCAATATTTATATCCTGAAAGGAGAAAGATAAAAAAGAGAATAGGAGGAGAAATGATAAATAAAGTAATAATAAAAAAAAAAAGAGGAAGTGAAGATTGAATTCTTAATTTTAAACTATAAAAGTTAGTATATATACAGAAAAAATTTAAACAGGTCATATTGTAATGAATTTAAAAACTCAGGTATTTCTTTATTAATATTTACACCCTTAAAGAAGAGAGGCGAAAAAGAGAATAGGAGGAGAAATGATAAATAAAAAAAAGAGAGAAAATGAAGATTGAATTCTTAATTTTAAACTAAAAAGGTTAGCATATATACAGAAAATATTTAAATAGGCCATATTGTAATGAATTAAAAAACTCAGGTATCTTCATCAATATTTATTATATTCTAAAAGGAGAGAGGCGAAAAAGAGAATAGGAGGAGAAATGATAAATAAAGTAATAAAAAAAAAGAGAAAGTGAAGATTGAATTCTTAATTTTAAACTAAAAAGGTTAGCATATATACGAAAAATATTTAAGCAAGCTATATTGTAATGAGTTTAAAAACTCAGATATTTCTTCATCAATATTTATACCCTGAAAGGAGAGAGGCGAAAAAGAGAATATGAGGAGAAATGACAAATAAAGTAATAAAACAAAAAAAAAACGATGGAGTGAAGATTGACTTCTTAATTTTAAACTAAAAAAGTTAGCATATATAGAACAAATATTTAAACAGATTATATTATAGTGAATTTAAAAACTCAGGCATTTCTTTGTACAAAATTTGATAGAAAAGAACATAGTGTAAAGTAATAAAAAAATCAAAATGAGGAATAATAGTTTTATTATTATTATTATATATATATATATATATATATATGAATTATAGATTAAAGTTTAAATAACTAGATATAATTATTATCTCACATATAAAATAATGAGATATACTTCTTTTGTCATTCTCTATTTTTTTATTTTATGACAAAAAATTG
>JAEMOT010002863.1:239627-272069 GCA_019297695.1 Apostasia ramifera | reverse complement strand
ATATATATATATATATATATATATATATATGATATTAGAGCCATATTTACATAGAACAAAACTCTAATTAAAAAGAGATAATATTATGAATTTAATTAATGTTTATATTTAAGTTTTTATTGATCGATAAAAAATGATGTAAGATAATAAATTTTTGACAAGGATAGTAAGTCATAGTAAATTGTTAATAGTCGAGTAAGAATGTAAATATAAATGAAAAATTAAATTCAAAATAATCTCTCAAGATTGATTAAAGAAAAGTGAAATATAAATTAGAGAATTCTGATTTATGGATTAATTACTTCAAGAATCTCAAAAGGATGCTTAGGCAGTTTTTTAATTAAAAACTCTAAAAGTAATATAAAAAATTCAAAAGTAATAGAATTTCTTTTTAATAATAAAGAATTGAATAAATGAACAATTACTATAGTTGAGAAGAAAATAATTTATAATATTAAAACTTTTAATTTTAAAGGTACATCATCTACTAAGATTATGAAATAAACTAATACAATTGACGACAGAATAAAATATTAGTTTTTTATCAGTAAATAATTTGGTAGAATATATGCTATAATATAAATTTATTCATATAGAATTAATTCAAATTGTATTAAAATCGTTAATTTTAAGAGAAATTTATTTTAATATTTTTTTAAATCTTTAATATCTCTTTATTAGATGTTTATATTTTTGAAATTGCAAAATTAAATCTACAGCTTCACGGATATGAATTTCTTCTTGGATCAGAAACCATAACTATTAATATATCAAATTCATTTTAAAATAATAAATACTTACAACTATCAAATAAAAAAAAAGGTACATTTACATGATGAATATAAATCTCAAAATATTATAGATATCATATCTAAAACAACTATTTTTTCGTTTTTCACATCTTTCAGTGAATTCTATCAGAAGATTTTAATCAAAATTAAATCTCAACAAAATCTTAGCCATTGATCACATCGTTTAATCATCGACTTTCATGTTAGGGCATCGCGGAGCTGCATTGGTTTCGATGTCAGCATATTCACGCGAGCATTATTATTTGCATCTTCTTCTTGAGCGGGCATCAAACCTTTCTGAGATTTAACTATACTTAAATTTTCTGATAGAATTTACTGCAGGATGTGAAAAATGAAAAAATAGTTGTTTTAGATGTAATATCTATAATATTTTGAGATTTATGATGAAATTCATAAATTAGGCTAATTTCTGTGTCCTCTATGTAAATATCCCTAAAAAAAATATTAATTGAAATAAATTTGTTAACTTCACAAATAGCAATAAATAAGATAATAAAATGACAGGAAGTAATTTTTCTAAAATCATGAAAATTAAGTGAGGCAATAATCCCAACCATAATTCAAAATCAAGAAGTAGAATAAATTATTCAAACCTCAGAATGAGACATAAAAATAAGATTTAATAGTACCACAAGATTCACTCTCTCAAAAACTTAGATTGCTTCTACCATTGTGTTAAATAGAGTATTAAATAAATCAATATAAGGAATTAAAATATCTGAAGCACAAATACCACATCTAATTTAAAAAAAAAAATTCTACACAATTTGAAATGAAATTGGGATATAATAAATTTTAAATTAAAGTCCTATTTGGCAACTGGCTAAAAAAATGACTTATTTTAGTCATGGCCAAAATATTAAATTTATTTTAAAAAAAAAATAAAAATTATTTTATATCTCACCCTACTAAAATTTTAATATTAAATAATCAGTTTATTTCACATCCAATATAATTTTTAATGTAATCAACTCACTCTATTTTACATCATATATATTTTTTTAAAAAATTTTATAAAATCTTTTCAAATCATCTTTTTCTCCTCCAATCAAACAGAGCCAAAGAAGTTCAGCTAGCATTTTTGAAAATAAAGAATTCTTGATTAAAAGAGATGAAAGATTTAGAGAATAATATTTAAAATTTATTCCACAAATAAATGTCAAATTCATAAACAAAAATATTGTGAAGAAATGAAAGACAGTTTCTTTTATGCAAAGGAATTAAACCTTATGCTATATAATTTTTAGAAAATTGTGTAATTGAATATGAAGAAAAATTTTAATAATATTTGAATCTGAATTTTTAGGAAATCATTTAGCTAAAATAGATTACAAAATAGATAAAATAATAAAAATTAAAGATATTGTTAGAACCTTCTTTAACACCCCTTGCCGAACAACAGCTCAAATCGAGCAGCTCAAGTCGAACAATAGCTCAAATCGAGCAGCTCAAGACGAACAACAGTTTAAAGAGATATCACCAGATCGTATTCTCTGTACTATTATGTCAACTCAGTATTTAAGACAGTATGGAGTCCACTTCCTAATCGTTTTTTGCAGGAATAGGTGTCAGATGTGTCAAAATGTACCTATTATGTTCCCTCATCTCCAGCCTATAAATAAGGGGAAGGGAGAGGTCTCTCTCTCTATCCTCTCTTGTATTCATTTGGTCTCCCTATAGAGACCCTTAAGTTTTGTAAGAGAAGAGATTTGATTAATGAATTCAAATTGCCTAAACGGCGTCATGGTTTTTCCCTCGTACACTCGGATTTCTACGTAAAAATTATTATCTCTTTTTTTTTTTTTTTTTTTTTCTGTTGTGATATTTTTTGCATCAACAATAGATATAGATAACAAAAATCATTCAGACTCACAAATCTCTAGGACACATGCTCCTTTGAAACCTCTTACCTCAATCGCATTTAATTTAGGAACTTTAAGTAAGAAAATCGTTAAAATAATAAAACATTAAAAAACATGAAAATCAATACTGTATATTAAGAATCTTCATTAATAGAAGATAATAATCTTTTTGAAAATAAATTATTTATTAATCAAAAAGATAAATTATCATTAAAAGAATTAGGAACTTAATTCAATATTTTTAAAATTAATAAAATAAGATATAACCTAAGACAGCTTGATAGGTTCTAGTATAAAAAGACATATGCCAGTAAATATAATATTTCATCGATTTTTTAAAGTTGGTAGGAAAATTATATTTACCCACAGCAAAAGTTAAAAATAATTGGAGCACTCAAACATGAAATTAATCCAAATATCAGTCAAACTAAAGTAGAAGAAGAGGCTGTTTATACTCGATTATTAACTATTCTTGAGCACTCTACTCATCAAATTTTAAATAAAGGCGAGAGAATTAGATCTTTTTTATAAAAATTAAGGTGTTCGACCTTAACGCAATTTAGATAGAACAAATATGCATTTTTAACTCGAGTTATGAATATATCAAAAAGAAACAAAAAATTATTGAAAGTTTACCTAAACTTTTTAGCAAAATGATTAAAAAATCTCTTAGGCTCTGTTTTAAAAAATTATTAAAAAAAATTATTAAAATAAATTTAAAATTAATGATCATGATTAAAATAAGGAAAATATATGAAACAATATCTTCGAGAAATTTCTGAAAAAATAATGTTGAGATGCTTAGAATAATTTAAAATCATTTTTTAACTTATTTTTGAATTGTTCTTGAAAAATAATTTTAGAGATAATAATTATGTCAGCAGTTCAAGATCAAAAATGAAAGATTTAATCATGGAGGAATATTTTGACATCATAATTTTTAGATGATACTGCCATGTGGGTCCACATGCCATGTGGCATGTGCAGAATGGGAGATGAAAGTATGAGCTGGCGTTCTCTTATGGTGGGTCTACGAGTGCCACGTGGCACGTTGCTAATAGTGCGCAGACAGTCGGGTTGCATCTTGCATGAAATGTAATTTTTATTTAATTGGACAGTTTAAATATTTTAATAAGAAAATTATTTTATTTTAAGAATGATTGTGAAATAAAATTAACTTTTAAATTAAAATTTATATTAAATATTAAATAAATTTTATAATAAATTAAAATATTAATAAAATAATACTTCATTTTTGGCAATAAATAAATATTATTGTTTAAATTTGTAATTTACTTTAGTTATATCTGAATTAAATATAAAATATTATAATTTTGCTATTTTAATTTTAAAATATTCATAATTAAATTATCAAAATAATATTACTTTGGTTATATCTGAATTAAATTTATTATTTATTAAAACTTTTAATATAACATCTCAATAAAAAAAATTACATGTGGATAGCAATTAAGTTTTTTTAGTACACGTAAATATGCGACTGAACAGAAAAAAGAAAATATATTTTACATTATCAGTATTTAGAATTTTATAATTATAATAATCTAAAATACATTTATTAAAATAGTCTAAAATAAAAAATTCATTATATTAGGTAAATAATTTTTATTAATTATTAGTATTGAATATCAAAAACTTATTCCTAAACTAAAAGCACGAGTTTGTACAAATAAAATTCTAATCTGAACTCATCGAAGTGGTTAACCAAACGATTTGACTTATTCAGATTCAATTCGATTTTTTCAGTTTTTCATTTTTTTTAGTCAAATCTATTGGGCCTGTTTGACTGTGAATTCAAGTTCAAAATAAACAGAATCAAATTTAAAGTTTAAAGCTATTTCAGATAAGTGAAGCAGCTTTAAAAATTAAATTCTATTTGGATGAAAAGTTGCTTGAAATTAATTTTGAATCTACTTTAATTTATTTTTATTTAGATGAATGTTAATTTAAAAATTATTTTATCTCACCGTAAAATCACAAAAATAATAAAAATCAATAAAATTTATAATAAAAGTAAATAAAAAATATTTATTCAAAATTTTATAATTTATTTGAATATTTATTAATTTTAAATTCTCATGAAGATATATATCGAAATTGTAGATATTTAAGGAATGTGGTTAAAAATTAAAAGATGATTTGTTATTATTTTTAAAATTTTGAATTTATCAGATTTAATTATTTCTTAATTTTATTTCTATATATGCTTTTCTGAAAATCTGGAAAAAAAGAAGAAGCAATCGCAAGTGTGAAACCACATTTTCAATGATTTCGGCTTCGTGGCCTCGAAGCCTTTCACACTTCTGAAACAGAATAAATCAGAATTATTTAACTAATTAATTTTATTAAATCGGTTTCATCCTGCTTGAAACTACTTGAAACGGTCAATAAAACAAGCCCATCACTAATTACAAATTTATAGTGAAAATCACTCGCAAAAGCTATCAAATTTTAATTTTGATTGAAAAATCGTAAGTTTTGATAATTTTGATATAATTTTAGGCAAAACAGTTGAAAGTCGCCATTTTAAAAAAAATTAGTATTCAATAATTAAATGTTTAAATTTATTTTTAAATTTATAAAATTTAAATAATTTATTAAAAAAATTTGTCGATATTAAATTAAAATTGCTTAAATTAGGAAATTACTAAAATCGGAAGCGCATATATGAGGAAACAAGTCAACCAATCAAAGAAGAGCCCACGGATATTGTGTTTCTTGTTGTCTACTCTGCAGCGTTCGATCAAACGATATCGGGCCGTCCATTTCCAACAACGGCAGACCGCTTCAGGCTCCTTTCTCGTCTCCGCATCAGAGCATATATAAAGTGCTCAATTAACATAGAAATTTACATTTCGTCGCTCTGTACTCCAGAAACTTTAGCGAATTCTCGCCGGCGATGGCTCGTACGAAGCAAACCGCTCGCAAGTCCACCGGTGGCAAGGCTCCTCGCAAGCAGCTGGCTACCAAGGTAGCATGCTCTCCGTAACATTTTGTTCTTCCTTAACTCCTCATCCTCCTCCCTTTCCTGTTTCCTTGGTTTCTCATATAGCTTCGTTTCTCCCTGGAATTCGTTTAGGCGGCGAGGAAGTCCGCTCCGACTACCGGTGGAGTCAAGAAGCCCCACCGCTACCGCCCTGGAACCGTCGCACTCCGGTGAAGGCTCCCTCCTTCCCCGTCGCGCTGAAAATCTTTCTGATTGTTTTACGATCTTGATTCGAATTGATTTGATTTGTACTGCAGCGAGATCCGGAAGTACCAGAAGAGCACCGAGCTGTTGATCCGAAAGCTTCCGTTCCAGAGGCTTGTGCGTGAGATCGCTCAGGATTTCAAGACGGATCTGCGTTTCCAGAGCCATGCTGTTCTTGCTTTGCAGGAGGCCGCGGAGGCGTATCTTGTCGGTCTCTTCGAGGACACGAACCTTTGCGCCATCCACGCCAAGCGCGTAACCATCATGCCGAAGGACATCCAACTTGCGCGTCGCATTAGAGGCGAGCGTGCTTAGACTTCTCCTTCCTCCTAGAAATTGTCTTTGTCAATTTAGGGTTTAACTCTCTTTTAGCCTTTTGATATCTTTGGGTTTTGTGCATATTTGTTGATGGTGAACATAAAGTCTACTGTCCAGTTCCATATATTTCATCTTTGTTTTTAAAAATTGCTTCCTTTCTTGTGTTTTTTGATTTGATTAATGTAGATTACTGCTATTAGATCTTGATTTGTTTTGGGTTTTTGTGATGCCTGAATTGTTATTTTTTCTTCATTCTGATCTAATTGTTGTATTTGTGCAGTTCGAATTTTGACCTTTGGATCTCCAAACCAAACGATAGTTCAAAAATTTTTAAATCTTTTGGTGTAAAAAAACTTTGCTAACAGTTAATATTGTTTATTTCAAACATCGATGGCCATTGTGTTCGGGCACCTCATTGTTCTTTTCATCAGCAACAAATTTATCTTATTCCATCTTAAAAAAAAATTATTTCTCATTTAATAAACTGATGTCTCATGCATGAATTTTCTAAATTTTTATTCTGGTGTAAGATATATCAATTAATCATAGAGTTGTGTAAACAATGATTTAAATAGAATCAATTAAATTAACTGTTTTGTTGGTTTTGAAACTAACGAAGGTGATAGATTTTATATTTTGTGTATTTTAATTGTTGAGGCTAAAGATCAACCAGAAAATTAGTAGAGAGATTTGTGTGGAAACCGATTGAGCTGAGAAATCAGGGCGCGGACTATGGTTTCGGTCATGCGGATCGTATCGATCAAACAGGTTGACCACCCTCTCTTAAAGGCGGCATGGGGTCTCTTATTTTATGTTGTATTTTATCTTATATTTGAGCAGTTCGTTGTGGGTTCTTTGGCAATAGCTTTTTGCCTAGAGGTGTTGTTTTGATCTTTATTTGTCATGGAGTTCTTCTAACATTCACTCTGCGTAGGCTTTCATGTGTATTTTCTAGATGTGTCAGTGTGGATTTAGATGTAACATGCCATTCTGTTAGTCTGACATGATGTGCATTGATGTGTGTGCCTTCTTCTGGGATTGCCATGTAAGCATTTGGACTCTATAAATAGCCTATGGGCTAACATTGGGGCGCCGCCATTATGATAGACGAAAAGATTGTGCTCAACGGAGGAGCTAGGGGTATACTTCGGGTCGGCTTTACCCTGTGGTGTGGGTGTTGGCCTCCTTAAGGGCGGCTCATGATGTTCTGCGCTTGGCGAAGGAATCAACTGCTCGAGAGGTAGGGCTAGAGCTGAAAGATTGGTGAGGAAAGTGTTCATTGTTTGGGAAAGTGTGACTTACCGTGTGTGTAAGGATTTGAAGCTGACGGTTGCTCGCGAGGGTGACATTCTGAGGTATTAGTGCCGCTCATTGGGCGACGGGTGGCTAGCTTCTTTCATGAGTGGCTAAGGGCATGGAGTTTGATCATGCGTGAAAACACTAAATTTGTTGAGTCTAAAAATCAATTAGAAGATTAGAAGAGAGATTTTTGCGTGAACTGATTGAGCGAAAAAATTACGGCGCCGTCTAGACGGCTTCCAAAGATTTATACTGTGTAGTTATTGCTTTTTACAAAAACAGTGTTGCAGTATGGGAGAAAGGAAGAGGGAGTGAAGCAGAGTGTCATCCCCTCTTTTTCTTTTATTACAATGAAATTTTTATAGTTTAAATTGATTCACGAAGAGTTATTTTAAGGGAATGGTCTCCATATTTGGCGTCACGCTAATGATGAATGTTAGATTGGCGCGTGATGATTTCACGCTAATGATGACTGTCGTAGGTTTTTTGGCATGAGTTCTTCTCCAATAGGCTTGGAGGTGTTTTTTCAATCTTTTATTTATCATGAAGTTTCTGTGATATTAACACCACGTAGTTTTTATGTATATGCTCTAGATGCTTCAGTGTGGTTCCGGATGTAATAGTAATTAATTAATTTAAGTTTAGCTTTCCATGTTTGAAAATCAAATTGGTCAAGATAATTGATTATTAAATAATTTTATATAAAAATAAATTTTATTATAAAATTTTGATTATGTCGTGAATTTTGAACTATAAATATGTATGATTGAATTATTTTACTTTGTTATTAAAAATTAAGGTAAATTTTTTATTTTGTTATATTATTTTTTATTTTAAATTATATATTTTAAGAAGGTTTTAAAAGTTTTTGGAAATAAGTGATGCAGAATTTATAATTTAACAAATAAAATTTAGTTTACTTAATTATTTTAAAAGTTAAATAAAAAATAATTTATTAACTGAATTAAGTTAAATTATATTAATATTTATTTGAAAGATTTGAGTTAATTTATAACTTAACTAGATTGATTTTAGTTTTTTTAATTTAAAATTAAATTAAAGTTTTATTTTTATTTGATCATTAAATTGATCAATCAAACTGAGTGCACAAAGCTGCTCATACTAATCTAACTAGCTTTTATATCGAAAAAAAAGAAAAAAATCTAATTTGCTTCAGAATTTTCGATGACTGAATCAGTTAAAATATTATCATTTGCGATATCTCTAAGTTTTTAAGTAAATTATTTTTATTTTAGACGTAGACCTCTCAGTTTAAAAAATTATCCAACTTTTTTAAAAAATAATAATAATTGATTCATTAATATTTTATATTTATTTAATATTATACATAATTTTAAAATAATTGATTCATTAATATTTTATATTTATTTTATATTATATGTAAATTTTAATATTTAAATTAATTTTATCTCATATTATTTATAATTTTTAATAATAAAATAATTTTATTTTATATTATAAATATTAAAACAAAATATTATTTAAAAAAATTTAATTTTTTTAAAAAATATATTTCAATCAAAAAGCTTGTCACCTCGGTAGATGATTTTTTTTTTTTCATTTAATCCCTGGATGATTAAACCAGAGATGAAGTGTTCAATTTTTTCACATATATGAAAGCAATTTAGTTTGTACTTAGATATTTCATAAAAAATATTTCTAAAATGTGTTAACTTTTTTTAAAACTTTTTGTAATTTTTAATAAATTAAACTATTGAAGGATTTTCAAAAAAATTGTTAGTTTCACGTTAAATTTTATTAAATTTTATATTTTAAGCCTAAAAAATTTTAAATTTGAAATTACTTTAATATTAAAATTTGAATTTTAAATCTTAAAAATTTAAAAATAATTATTATTTATTATTAATTAAATTTATGCAATTTACTTTAAATTTAATTTAACAATATAAATTTTTTTACAAAATTATGAATCATAAATATAAAGATAAAAATATTTTCAAAAAAAATTAATAAAATTTTTCTTATTTTTTAAAATTTAGTATAAAATTTGTATTTTTCTTGTGTTCTATACATAAATTTCTCTAAATTAGTTTATATTTTATTATGTATTTATTTTATTAGGATTTGATATGCATTTTTTATTTTAGAAGTTAATAATGAGTACCAAGTTGACTAAATCTTTTCATTATATAACCTAACACTAAGATCTTTTAAAAATATTATATTTAAATTTTTTATAAAAGTTTTTAAATTAATTATAATTATTTAAATACTTATTATTGTAATATGTATTGATAAAAAATTGAAGAAAATTTTTGATGTATTTATAAATATTTAATATCATAAAATAGATGTTAAAAATATAATTATATAATTAAAAATATGTTATTTATTTTTTTATTTTGCCTCCAAGCATCATAATTTCTGTCAATTATTTTGAAAGTAGAGGTCCATGATATTAACAGAATTTAATTCATAATTAGATCTCTGTATTTAAGGTTTATTAATTGAGTCTCAATTATATATTTTTAACGATCTTATTCTCTTTTTTCTCTTTAAATCTTACTAGAAATTAAATGTTTAAAGTTATTTTTTGTGTGTTTATTTATTTAAAAATAATAATAACTTTTTTATTTTAGATTTACAAAAAGTTTGAAATAAAATTATTTTTATTTTAAGATATATTTTAAATGTGAAACAAAAATAATTTAATATTTTAAAATTTGTGTAGAATGTTATTATATTTAAAATTAAAATTTATCTAGAATTTGCCATATTATTAATTTTATATTTAAAATTTATAATTATTGTGATATAAAAGATTAATTTCACAGAAAATTAAAGTGATGAATTGTATTTTTTTTATATTAAGAAATCACATAAAAAGTTCCAAATCATTTTCTTTTTTTTAATTCAAGAATCAGTGAAATAAAATTTAAATTTGTTACACCACTCACTGGCAATGATTTGTTAAAAATATAAGACCATAATATTATGTAGGAGCATTTATATAGAGGATTTTTTAATTATAAAAATTATATATTTAGACAAAATATTATATATATTACACTTAAATTTCATAAAATTATAAATTTCATGCTGTTTACATAAGATTTTATATAAGCTAAAATATATTTTGTAATATAAAAATTTATGTATGATATGATCATTCCCTAACTTCAATTTCTTTATAATAATTAAGAAATTTAAATTGGGGCAAGAAATATTCAGACTATATAACACTGAAACACAATTAAAACTCAAATATAAGTATTTATATTACGAGTACAAGTAGTTCTTGGTCTTTTGAGAACTTATTATAAACATACGCTAAATTAAAGTACAGATGGCTAAATAATAACTGAGTGTTAAAGTAGGTCATCGAGTTCTAAGCGGATCCATTCTACTTTTGATTTTTTTTAAGATGTGAGATCATCGAACAAACGGGTTAGCTGATGGCAGCTAGTAAATGGTTATCTTTAGAGTATATATAACAAAAAAAATTTCAGAGAATATTCTCAGGTGAATTTTGTCACAATATAAATAATTTGAACCACACAAAAAGGTATACTACACACATTTTTCTTGAATTATATTAGGAGTATGAATTAGTATTTTTGAACAGATTAACAGTTAAACAAAACTTTTTCAAAAGTTGCGTAAACGGCATAGAAAAAACTACTTAATGATGTCAAGTCATTCGAAGCCTTAGCTTCAAAAAATCAGGATCCTGATACAAAATATCAGAAATTACCATAAAAGTCATAAAAAACTACTCAAATTGACAATCAAATATTATTTTAAAGAATCAAATATCGTTCATATTAAAAAAGTGTGAGAACATATTTAATTAAATAATAATTAATTTATTAAATTAGACTTAAGAGAGAACTATATAAATTAAGAGATTTAGATGTGATTATTCATTAAAAATTTCATTGATTAAATGCTATAGTTGTTAAGGAATAGTAATTTTAAAAATTTTTAATTTCATTTAATTTTTAACATATTTACATAAATGTCTAATTCCTAAATTATGCAATAGAATATATGATAAATTTATACTAATAACATTTGTGGTTATTACATTATAATTTTTATATAAAATTCAACATCACTGGAATTTTTTTTAATTTATAAATTTTTAATTTAATAACACATTTAATTTATTTGCATATTTATCTAGTAATTTAAATATATAACAGATGTCAATTTGTAATTTTTTGCTGTTATTTTTTTATTTTAATGAAATTTGACACATGTTTGAATTTTATTTTAACTACAAATTTAGAGTTTACTAAAATATTTAATATATTTACATAATAAATTTTTAATAATTAGCTTAATTTATACATGCTAAATTCAAATAATTTATTAAAAGATAATAAGAAAGTTGTTATTATGATTACAATTATTGCCAAATGAATATTTAAGCTTTAAAATAATTTCGATGTGAAAGCATAACGACTTATCTGACTCATCCTCATAAATACTTTAAAAGATGAGGAGATATTTTTGATACGAGTTAAACGAAAGAGAAGAAGGGTTCATATAGCTGTCAAGAAAAAAGAAAATGAAAAAATTGAATTTATTGAGTAGTGAATTGGTGTTAGAAGATTGATGAGCATTTAATCTTATTTATTTAATCTTGTTTATTGACATTGTTTAGACAAAAAAAATTAATAGAGAATATTTTATATCTGAAAAATTTTAATTAAGTGTTTATAATTTATTTATTTTTTTAAATAAGTTATAAAAAATGAATCATTTAGAACCAGGTTCTTCATCATCTATCAACAGAATAAATGATCGGAGTTTAAAAATAATTTATTAATCAAAATTATAATTAAAAAAATTTAAAAAAAAGTTGCAATTAAGAATTTAAAAAAAATAAAAATTTTCATTTTAGTTCTGAAATTTTCGTTTTATTTTGGATATTACTATCATATTATAAAAAAATTGTATATCAATTGAGTGGAGTAAAGCCGGGTGAGAGTTGTTCCTATCAAAAGAAAAACAAATTAATTTGTTAGTAATTATCGTCGAATGATTGCATCGAATCATTCCAAGTTCGATGTTTTAATTTGATTAAGAGCATATTTAACGACCAAATATTAATATCTTTGATTATATGTTGATCGTTGAGCCGTTATTGATGTGATCAAAGATTATATGTCTCTTCAAATTAAATAGTAGTTCATTTTTTTCTTAATTTATTAGTAATAAAATAATATTATATTTCATTTGAATGAATTTAACATCGGGCATCCGTGTGCCGAGATCGCGAGGAGAGAGAGACTAAGAGGAGAGAGAGAGAGGCTGAGGGTGTAATGGTAATTTTAAAATATTTTTAATAATAAAAAATAAAAAAAGAAATATTTAATAATTTATTAAAAGGTCTGATATTATATTTTTAAATACGTAAATCTTTGCGTTATTAAGTATTTAATTTAGGAATCTGGGCGTAATTATCCTTTTTTTTGTTTTTTTTTTTTTTTGGAGGATTTGTGCTTAAGGTGACGTCACAGAAGAACGTTGTGATGGGCCGGGTCGGGTCGGGTCGGGTATTTTCGGGTTGAACTCCAGCGAATCTGTTAATGCCTATCGATTAGCGACGTCCGTCGACTTCAATTTGGCGAACTGTTCCACCTCTTCTAGGTTCATGTCAGCAAGGCGAAGATGATGATAGAAGCTCCGATCAGCCGCCTTTCTCTGTCTTCTCCACCATGTCCCGCTTCCAACTCATCTCCACCACCTCCAGGATTGTTTCCCTCTGCCGCTCTGGCCTTCTTTCCGCTGCCCGCCAGCTGTTCGACGAAATGCCGGAGAGAGACACCGTTGCTTGGAATGCCATGCTCGCCGCCTACTGCCGCTCCGGCTTCCCTTTCCACACTCTCTCCCTCTTCTTTTCCATGCGGTCTTGCTGCACTCCGCAAGACCCATTCTCCTTTACATCAGCCCTTGCGGCGGCCGCCGACCTCGGTGATCTCCTCGCCGGCGAGAAGCTTCAGTCCCTCGCCATTCGTTGTGGGCTATGCTCCTTCGTGCCCGTTTGCAATTCTATCGTCGACTTGTATGGCAAGTGCTACCGCCCTTCAGAAGCCATGAGAGTCTTCAAGGAGATAGTTGACCGCAACGAGGTCTCTTGGTGCTCTCTTCTCCATGGGTTTGTGGTATCTGGATTGCTTGGAGAAGCTTGCAAGGTGTTTAATGAAATGCCCACGAGAAATTTGGTCGCTTGGAATGTAATGATCAAGGGTTTCGCTAGCTGTGGAGAACCCAAGCTTTCTATAGATTGCTTCAAGGAGATGTTGGTATCAGGTTGCAGTGGAGACTTCCTCACATTTTCGAGCCTCATCAATTTCTGTGCCGAGCTCTCTGACCCCCTCTGTGGAAAAATGATCCACGCATTGATAATTCGGAACGGTTGGATTGATTCAGTTGAAGTTAGCAACTCTGTGCTTAGCTTCTATGGGAAATTCAACTGCTACCTTGAGACAATGAGAATCTTCAACTCTATAGGAGCTCGAAGCCTGGTCTCATGGAATGCGATGATTGATGCTCACATGAAGTTTGGCAACATTGAAGGAGCTGTAAGCTTGTTTCATGAAGCACCAGAGACCAATATCGTATCTTGGACGTCAATGGTTTCAGGGTTTGCCAGAAATAGCAATGGAGAAGAAGCTCTTCACTACTTTGTTAACATGATGAGAAACTCACACAAACCCGATGATTTCACATTCGGCGCAATCCTTCACGCTTGTTCTCTCTTGACTGTTCTAGCAAATGGAAAAATGTTTCATGGATTGATAATTCACTGTGGATTTGAGCGTTTTGTCTATGTCTCCAATGGTTTGATCAACATGTATGCAAAATGCGGTGATATCAAAAGCTCAAGTGAAGTTTTTGACGGAATCGCTACGAAGGACATAGTGTCTTGGAATGCTATGATATTCGGCTTTGCAGTTCATGGTTGTTCTCAAAGAGCTCTAGAAGTGTTTAAAGCGATGGTTGCTTCTTGTATACAGCCTGATAAGCTGACCTTCATTGGCTTGCTGATGGCTTGTTGCCACTCAGGGCTTTTGGAACAAGGAATGGGCTTTTTGTCATCAATGGAATCAGTTCATGGAATTTCACCTGATTTAGATCATTTGACTTGTATTGTTGATATGATTGGGAGGAGTGGGTATTCAAGAAAGTTAAGTAATTTAATTGAAGAAATGAATGCTGGATATTCTGAAGCTTTGCTGAATGCAAGCAATATCTATGGAGATTTGTTGGTAGGGAGGAGGGCGGGGGAGTGGCTGATGATGTTGGAGCCATTGAAGGAGGGAGGATATGTGATGCTTTCAAACTTGTATTGCTTCAATGGAAGGTGGAGGGAGGCTGAAATTGTGAGGAGGTTGATGGTGAAGAAGGAGTTGAGAAAAACTCCTGGATGTAGTTGGATAGAGGTGGAGGGAATTGTGACGGTCTTCGTGAGTGGGAGTTCTCTATCTCCAATGGTGCATTTGCATAACTTGTTGAGTATTTTGGAGTCTGAAATGAGGAATCCGAGCTCTGTTGGAGCTGAAAGTGGTTAATGGTGACATTCCAGGAAAGTTTGACATTTGGGGAAGTGGTTAATGGGGATTGATCAATAGGGAAAGCTGCATATTTTGTATTGTATGTTTTCTTCATTGAGTACTGTAAGTAAATCAATTTTAAAGGAGAACAAAGCACACAGAAGAGTTAGGATTCAATGCATCTCTAAAAGTTTCCGTGTGAGATGGTTGCTTTTAAATGCTTTGATAGATCAAGCATAAGAGAAAAAATGCCAGTTCGTTTGGACTAAATAGAGATTTCTCAAGAGATGGCAAGAATGATGAAGTTCATATTTATGTGGTTTGGTGAATTTAGCGCACGTTCACTACTACACTGGTTTCTTCTTATTTCAAGAGATTTGCTCCCACTCTCCTTTTTATAGTGGAGTGTATGGGCCATAGGTTAGCTGATTTACTAATGGTGACCTTACAGTTTAAGGAATCTTTCAATTTAGTACTTGTTTTAAAGATTTCCTACACTAGGTTTCTATAGTTCAGAGTCTTTTTGTTATGCCCTTCCATTAATATATTCGATATTGAAAAGTATGCTTCCTTATTAATCTTAGGGGGCGTTTGGTTCAGTGTTATCTTAATGTTATGTTATGTTATCTTTAGAAAGTAATTGTTTGGTTTAATGACATGTTTAAATAATATTATAATTAATTACAAAAATGCCATTATACATTGATATCTAGATGTCACCCCAAATTGGGCGACATCTCAAGATAACACCATCAATTTGTCATTATAATGTTAATAACTTCAACTAAATAAAAATAATTTGGATAATATTGATATTTTCTAATATCATAACATTGAACCAAACAAATATCCATTGATGAATGACAATGACATTTAGATAACATTACATCTAAATAACATTGACATTGAGATAACATTGAACCAAACGCCCCCTTAGTTTATTGGTTTGAAGTATAAAATGAATTCCGTAATCTATGAACTTTGAAAGTTTCAAAATCACTCAAAACTTATAAACATATTCATGGAAGCTTCACTATTTTCCTAAGATTATGTGATCTGGCTTCTTTGCTGTATTGATAAGAACTTAAACGATATTTAAGTTTCTAGTGATCATTTCTATATCAGCTTGTAAACTGGCGATAATTTTGTTGGGAATATTTAGCCTTTCTTGTTTTGTTTTTAAACTTTAGAACTCATAAGGCAGGAGTTTGAGAATAATGTAGAAGTTTTTAGAAGTTGTTCTGTGTAATTTTTTTTCCTATCCTGCTTGTTAAATGACTCGCCTAGCTGTCTCCAGTAGTGAAGGACAGATTATAAAATGGATGATGTCACCAAGAACATGAATGATGTCATGTTTAGTTGTATTAATGAAAATTTGATGTTCTCTTTTTTGTTTAATTGTATATCAAATTAATAATCTTGGATAGAGTTTCTAAAAGCTGATGTCATGTTGCATTTTGCTAAGGTATTTTTATGTAATTTTGATTTACAATGTTTTTTTTTTTGATAAGTGATTTACAATGGCTTTACTAATGGTTGATTAGGATAAATGCAGGTCTTGATCAAAGAGTTGGTGTTATTGTCATTGTAGGTGCTAATTTTCTCACAAGATCGATTAGGTTCTTTCAAAACTCGATCATCTTATTCATCTTCACGGAATCTCATTCCTTTTCCTCAATTTTCAATCACATTACTTTTATCTGTTTAATAAAATGTGCCCTTAAATTCTGCATTTAATTCAATATCGTGAGCTAACATGATGGCTTATGTGTTTTGATCTGTGTAGGACGCTTTTAAAAGATTTTGGATGTTAAACTGCTGGATGAGATGGATAGGGAAGACATTTCAGATTCATACATGTAATATACCCTATGGTGCTGATGTGAGCTTAAAAGAACTTGCTTCTCTAATGGTGGAATATATAAGTGCTGATATAAAAGCTTAGTTTGCAGGGAGTCAGCTATTGCAGCACTAAAAGTCTAAAAGTATGTTTGCTTTTTAATTTTATGCTTTTAGTAGGATTACTTTTGTGACAATAATTTGTTTTAGTTTTACAGATTGTAAAATAGAGGTCATTAATTATGTCTATCAGCTTCAAGATTATTTGTTAGAAGGAAATACTTTAAAGATCAAATGAGATAATGGTTGTGGTTTTTGAGAGTCAAAGGGTAAAGGAGAATAATATGGCTTACCAATCTACTCAATAAAATGTTGAAAGCTATGAAACTGTTAATAGAATGGAGGAAAAAGTATGTTTTTTAGTACCATTGTGCAAACATTTTTGTGATATTAAACTGCACTATTTATAAAGGGAAAAAGTGTTAGGCATGAGAGTCGTAGAATAAAGGCTAGGGAATATCACCTTGATATCAGAAAAACGATTTGGATTTGTTCTTAGAAGATAAAATGAGAGATGTTGCTTATTTATTGAAACAACTAATGGAAAATTGTAGAGAGTAAAGAAAATATCTTCATTTGATTTTTAATGATTTGAAAAAGAAAAATGATTGACTACTTGAGAAGTGATTTTGGTGGGCTTTGAGAAAGAAAGATGTTTGTGAGAGATAATATTTAGGTAATCGATCGTATGTCTGATGAAAAAGAAGCTCCAGTAATAGTAGGTCTACACTACTTATCAACACCAGTTCTTATTTGTTTATATTATCTTTCTACGTGTTATAATGTATTCAAAAGTAAATTAACTTGATGTATATTCCTTTGATGATGAAATAGTTCTATAGGTGATCCTTGATGAGAAGTTCATCATAGACTAGAAAATGTGATATTTAATTTTTTAAATTATTTTGAATAATTTATATGATTTAAAGGACCATTATATCCCATCTATCTTTATATTTTTTTAAAAATTTAACAAAAATATAAAATTTAACCTCATGTTTCTTGTTTTATCTATTCTAAAAATTTATAACTACAAAATATAAATATTGCAACAGTCACCTAGCTTTTATCCTACTAGGCGGGGTCAGCTAATAAAATATAAAATTAATATTTTAAAAAGTTAATATAATATCCTCTCCCGAATATAGTAGAACTTTGAATCAAGGCTGAATTTTCTGACCGTAAAAGAGCAGGAGCCTTTTAACAAGTGGGTAGAAGATTTTGAGAACTCTGCGTGATTAGGAGCGAGAATGAGCCGAGTTTAAGCTGGGTCAGTGTGGCTCAAGTTCAGCTCATATCTATTCGATTCGAGTTTAAGCTGGCTCATTTTAATTTTGAGTTAGCCCAAGCCTTACTCAAGCTCTCAAAAATTGTTTTTTTTTTTTAAAATGCTCGTGCTAGGATTTAAAAATGGGTTTGCTAGCGCATTTGTGAAATCATTTGCGAAGAACTGATTTCATTTGGGTTCTATTTAGTTGGCTCTAGTGGTGGTGATTTGTATTTTGTGTCGGTAATAAATTTTATATATTATAAGTGGACTTTCATGTTTTTTACAAATTTTTGAAAACGTCGATGGCTTGCATTGTGCCGCTTGGCTCACTTGAACTCAGTCGATTTCAATTTATCCAATAATGTAGATTTCTTTGAATTAATGTGAAAATTAAATTTGAGATTTAAAGATCAAATCAAAAATTTTCATGAAGATGTTGAATAATTTTTAGTGCAGAGATTTTATGTAGAGACTTGCTAGCCTCTGTATTCAATGAGAAAGAGAGATCAAATTTATCATTTCTTGTGCTATCAAAAAAAAAAAAAATTCTTGGTATTTGAGGCATGATCAGAAAAAGTAGGTATATGATTTGAGCCTATTATTTTTTAATTTTTCATTAAATTTCTGTTTGGTTTAAGAAAAAAATTTAAAAATAAAATTTTAATAAATTTTTTTAAAAAAATATGTATAATGTGAAATAAAGTAAATTAATTATATTAATAATTATGTTAAATGTTAAAAAAATTAATTTTTAATATTGAAATTTATGTAGAATGAAATAGAAAATAATTTTTAAATTTTTTTTAAAATAAATTTAATATTTTAATCATGACTAAAATAAGACCATATTTTTAATTAGTTGCCAAATGGGGCTTTATTTTCATATTTATGTCATAATTCACCGTCTTTATTTATTTCTTTTTTTATTTTATATTTATTTTTGTCATCACACATGTAATATCACCTTTACAACATTAATACCCAGATTACATATAATATAAAATGACCTCGTTTAAAAAAAAAAAATAAATAACCTCGTTTAGTTCGAACTTTTTCTTTAAATATAAAAAAAAAATTATTTTATTTTTTATATTTAATAAGAGAAAAATTAATTTTACTATTAGAAAGTGAGTAAAATATGAAATATTTTCAATTCTAATATTCGTATTTATATTGGAAGTGAAATAAAATTGATTTTTATAGTTGAAATTTGTGTTAGGCAAAAATCTCTCCTCGAACCAAACGAGGCCGAGTTTGAGCTTACATAACCAAGCTTGATATTTTATTAGCTTATAACTAATTTAAATATATCATCAAATATTAAAACTTGTGACTAACATTAATCTAAAAGGGGAAACCAATTTGATCATTATTTAGAAAATCAGTAAATTTAATAAAGGCTATTTAGGTGTAAAAAAAATATTTATTGGCTTTTTTTTCCTTAGAAAACAATGGGTAGTTGTTTGAAGATTAGTATTTTTTTTCTTTCAATTTTCTACTTTAAATAATTACAAAATAAATTAGACTGAGCAGCAAAGTCTTATGTACTTCTAATAAATAATTTAAAAATTCTAAATTTTTTCATCGTTATTTTTGTTTATCGATTTAGTATCATTACCCGTTGAGTTCTATACACATCCAATGGACGAACATAATATCTCAAAATTCTAAAATCTTTTCGGGCTACACTCCTTATTTTTTTTTATAACATGTTATATATTCTTTCTACTGTTAATGGAATATAAAAAAAAATTAAGGAAATTATTTGCTGATTTTTCGCTATTGTATAAATTGAATTTGATTAAAAATCAGATTATTATCCAGTTCATTGATCAGACAATAACAAAATCAATCAGAAAAAATTCTATTTTTTAAAATTTTTAAAATAATAATAATAATAATATCTATTAAAAAATTGGATATATATTTAAAATAACAAATATGTTTATCATATTAGTTTATTATTTATTATATAATTTAAAAAAATTTAACTTAAATTTAGATTATAATTATTTATTGAGAGCTATGTTTTATATAAAATAAAGTTAATTATTATGTTAAGATATATAAAAATATGATATAAGTTAGTTATTAGTTTGATGTGTGTAGGATACGAAATAAAATTATTTTTTTATTTTAAAACATACATATAATATAAAATATAATTAAATTTAATATTAAAATTTATGTATAATGTGATATATTTAGTAAAATTAATAAAATTAATTTTAATTTGATAAACAAATAAATCAAAGACTAAATATCACATAATTAGAATATATTTTTATGATTTGATTTGATAAATATTATTCAAATTCCTAAGATTAGGGGGTAATATCAATCTATAATTTTAAAAATCTTTTAATACGGTCTATCAAGTTGATATTAATATTTCAATCAAGTATTTTTACTTAATTTGATATTTTTTATATTTTTTTAAAATAAAATTTATTTTTAATTAAAATTTCAAATATAAAATAATAAAAAAATATCCCATCTATTTGCATGCATGTATTTAGCCGTTCATTGCAATAAATTTTATTTAAAAATAAAAAATATTTAATTAATTAAAAAATTCTATTGAATTTTTTTTTTGAAATTGTGTAACTATGTGATATTGCCCGAAATGATATTTATTTGTGTTTTTCAATAATTTTTACGACGCAAACAAAAAGGGTACGCATGGAATAACTTTGGATTTGACATCCAAATTTGTTAAGACGATCACGAATATGGATAGAGACGCGTCGCCAAATGAAATGAAGATGATGGACCACATAGAAATGAAATTGAAATTCATTCCTCTCTCCTACACGCGGATTCCCAAAGACGAGAGAGAGAGAGAGAGAGAGAGAGAGAGAGCGAGAGACCGGGGGCGGCCATGGGAGAAGGCAGAGCTCGCTCCGGTGCCTCCGCCCACTCGTGAAGTCAAACAGCCGACATTTTTCGTTCTACATTTGGCGCCGATCTCAGCCGTGGAGCCGCTGCCGGCGCTCCAGTTCCAGGTCCCGTCCTCCTCCTCCGCCTCCTTCTGGTCCTTCCCAGAGTAGCCCCATTTCAAATCTACGGCCTTTTCTTTTACTTCTGCTGCTTTTTCAATGGAAGAAACGGAGGATTCTCGGAGCGATATGATCCATAGGTTGAGGCCATGCACTAGTGCAACCTTTCGTTCTCCCTCTCCCAATCTGCCCAATAGATTGGATATTCCTAATTTCAGCTCGACGGCTGGCAGCCGTGGGTTCTTCGGGCAGTTCTCTCCTACGCCGAGTTCGGACGTCCCGAAGCGCCCGGGCATCCCGCCCGTGCATCCCTTCAGCGCCACTGCCGCCGGCGGCGCGATGCAGCCTCCGGCTGCGGCGGCACTGTCGCGATCCCCCTCCGGCGGGTCAAGCCTCAGCTCCTTGCCATCACATTCTCGCTCCCTTTCTCAGCCCTCTTTCTTTTCCTTAGACTCGTTGCCGTCTTTCAGTTCTTTCCCATCACTCGCTGACCGGACGGCGTCGAGTGACGTTATCATGGACGACCGTGCCGCCGCTACACCTCTCCCTCCGCCATCCCCGATCCCTGTCGCTAAGAACAACTCAGTTTCTCCCTCCATCGCCGGAAGGGCAGGCGCTGATGGGATCCCTCCACGCAAAGCGCACAGGCGATCTCAGAGCGACATCACTTTAGGGTTCTTCCAGTCTTCTCCACCTATGTCTGGACTGCCCCCGCTGCCGCAACAGTTCCATGGGTTTCCTGACCTTCCTGCGGCATTGGCGAGGGAGAACCTTCCGTTTGGGTCTCTGAAGCCGCAGTCTCCGTTCCCAAAGCTAGAGAATGAATGTGATGTAAAGGGGGATAGTGATCCCAAATCCGAAGGAGATACGGGAGATGATCTTATCAACGCTTACATGAATCTGGACAGCATGGATACTCTCAACTCTTCTGGCACCGAAGAGAAGCGCGAGGACTTGGATAGCAGGGCAAGTGGCTCCAAGACGAATGGTGCAGAAAGCAGTGAGAATGAAGCTGAGAGTAGTGTGAATGAAAGTGAGAACCTATCTGTGGAGATGAAGGAGAGGAATAAGAGGAGTGCTGTTGGTGATCCGGGTCCGGTAAATCTGTCTTCAAGGCATTGTAGGAGTGTTTCGATGGATAGTTTTATGGGCAGGATGAATTTTGGAGATGAGCTTCCAAAGGTGCCATCTTCCCCTGCAGCAAGGACTGGCCAGCATTTGCGTGCTGGGTCTATGGATGGGACTACCAGTGCATTTAACATGGAGTTCAGCAATGCGGAATTCAGCGGCACCGAGCTAAAGAAAATCATGGCCAATGAAATGCTTGCCGAGATAGCAATCAGTGATCCTAAAAGAGCCAAGAGGTGTGTAATCTGTCTCATTTTTTGTTCATGCTAACATCTTGTAATTATGACTTTCTGTTTGATCTGTCAGGATATTGGCTAACCGCCAATCAGCTGCTCGTTCTAAGGAACGCAAAATGCGTTATATCTCAGAATTGGAACACAAGGTTCAGACTTTACAGACAGAAGCAACCACATTGTCAGCTCAGTTGACTTTGTTACAGGTAGTGCAGTGCATCATATTCTAAGCTTTATTCGTTTGGTTAGTCTTCTGAAGAATATCGGTAATAAACTTATTTCAAAACTGTTTCAGAGAGATTCAGCTGGGCTTACATCTCAGAATAATCATTTAAAGTTTCGACTGCAAGCGATGGAGCAGCAAGCACAGTTAAGAGATGGTAACCCCCTTCAACTCATTCAAACAATCCTTGAAAGGACTTATTCAAGCTATTCTAGCATAGGTTTTCTGATGTTTTAGTGAAAAGGTATTAGAAGTTTGGATGGTTACTCATGAATGCCTGATAATCATGTGGTTCGACACGACAATCTATTATTGTTTATATTAGCTCTAACTTGCTTTCTTTATTTTTCTTAATCTTCTTTTCAATATGTGCATATTACTAGGGGTGTTAAAAAATATCCGAAACTCAAAACTCGTTCTGTTTGAATCGACTTGAAATTGGTTCGAAATTTTTGAATTGAATCATAAGCTAGGGACTTTGGCTCAAAATTCATTTCGACACGATTTTGAGTTCCTAGCTTGCTCGAAATTATATATATAACATAAATAATTTTGATATATATATATATATTGATAAAATATTATTATATACAAGTTAGCTTAGTGGTCTAGTGGTAGAGTGAAAGAGGTTTAGAACTTATTTTCTCCAAAGTCTAAAGATCAAATCCTCTTAGATACATAGTATTTTTATTTTTTTAGAATTATGAGCCGATTCGAATCATGGTCAATTCGAGCCAAGTTGGCTCAAATCATGTCCTATTTCGATTTCAAATCGATTTCGAGCTGAGTCGAGCTTGAAATTTTTGATTTCGAGTTACCTTCGGCTCGCTCGAAATCGGACTGATAACAGTCTTACATATTACTTATGATTGGCTTGCTAATCAGGATTTTCATGATTTAGTACCCTCATCATACTTGCAATGGTGATTATAACTTGTAGCATAAAGTTGTAATCCCAAATTTCCATAATTAGGCAACATGGAGTTGCAAACTTGTCGTATATTTTGAATAGTATAAAACCTTGAAAGGATAGGAGCCACTTGGAACTGTTGTGCTTCTAATGGATATAGCAAGAATAGCATTGTCCAAAAGTGTCAAGTATTCGTGCCAAAGTTAGTGAAAAAAAAAATTTGCATCAAACAAAACATAAATGTTGCTTCCTGTCAATTTTTGTTACAACTTATATTTTAGAGTCTGATGCCTCTGCTACTAATGGCATACAGAGTGTTAAGCTCTTTGAGATTCCTTGCCTCCTTGGTCGCCTTTTTGTTCTTGATTTTTTCTTGGTCGTATTTTTGAGTTGACAGAAAATGAAACCTTATCTTCGTGGATTCATAGCCTATTTTTCAGTTTTTCTTTACATATACCTCCAATAGATGGAACAATTACCACCCATGAGTTGTGAGTATATATTAATTAAGCGTCTGAAATCTCAGCTCGAATTCTTTCTTTTCATTTTCTATTGTGTTGAAAGGTTCCTTGGCCCGAGGGAAAGAACTTTTGACCATTTTCATTGTTAGGGGATCTATATAGATAATTGGACTTTGATAATCTCTTCTCCAATATATACTTATTTATGAGAAGTATTTTTGTTACTTATAGAAACTTGACTTCATTACGGGTTGAATTAGCTTTTCATCATTACGGGTACGAACTGGGAAGCCATTAGTGTTTCCTTCTACATTTTTATGATAAATTAGGCAATGATGAAAAGCTAATTCATGACATATCATATGTAAGATGTTATTCTATTACTTTCTCTTACTTTGAAAGCTGCTACTTGGCACTTCATTTGTGCTGCGCAAATTATCGCATACGCAACGATACTATTTATCACGCGTAAACAATAATATGATTCCCCATTTGTTTGATGCTGCTAGACGTGATTGCCAAAACTTTGGTGAACTTAAAATTTTGAGCTTCTGGTTTGATGCATGATCATTACCTTTTATTACTCTTCAAAAGGAATAGTTGAGTTTTACAATGTTATTATACTTTGACTTATCTTGTTATCTTACTGTATTTTTTGAACCTTATTTTTCCAGATGAATATTCTATTTCAAAGTTTAAAATTATGTTTTTCAATAATTTCACATGAATATTCTTGCCACAGTTTTTTTTTTTTTGATAAGCATACCCTATTTACAGATTAATGATTCAAACAACAAAATTTACATTGTACATATAAATGCAAACATTATCATTTCAACACAAAGGTGGTGTTTCGGCATATTCCTTTCAGAAAAAGAACATTCTGTTTCTTATTCTAACGGGATGGCGTAAATATTCAAATTTAATACGTGATGAATGTAAACTTTGTGGATCGGTGAAAGGCTAAATCTCTTCCATCCTAACCATGATATCATAAGCTCATTTCCGTTTCCTGTATTGTGTCTAAATATATATTTGACTCCATGTATTCGATGTTTAGCTCTTAATGAGGCGCTTTCTGCCGAGATCCAGCGTCTGAAACTCGCGACCGGCGAATCTGTCTCTGCTAGCCTAAGCCCACAGCTTCATCTGAATTCTCAGGTGTTTCATCTGCAGCAGCATTTTCACAAGCATCAGCAGCCAGCCTCAGAAATGCCTCCTCATAATCTGACTACTGAACAGCATGAGCAGCAGCAGAAGGCTGATGCTTCTGAGAATGGTTTGAAGTGATCATCTTATGAAGCACACAGAACTTATATTCCTACCACAAATTTGAAACAAAATAATACAAAGTTTGCATATATGTTGAGTTATGGTTTCTGATATTCTTTCTGGAGATGTAATTTAATTTTTTTTTGTTCAAGCAGATAATATAGAATATGAAGGCTCTGTTATTTGTTTTGTAACTACAAGTATTTGTTGGCACAAAAATGGAGATTTGATGCAATAATTGTTAAAATGTGATTTAAATAATAATTAAATAATCCTAATTATAAGGATTATCTGTTAAGCTGTTCAGATTTTTATGAAAATTAGATACATGATTTGTTATAAGCTACTATTATAAATACGGGATAATCAGGTAAGCTGAAAAAATTGGAGAGAGAGAAACAGAGAAGAAGGGGGATTAATTTTTCTTGGATCTTCCGGCTACGGAGGTGATTTCGTAGGAATCTGGAGGCAATCATTTGAGGCTCAAGGAGCAATTAGATTGTCTAATTTGGAAGAAGAAAAGATCCAATTTCTGTCCCGTCTGAGATCGAGAACCAGGTGATTGGTATAAGGTTCTCTTTCTGTCTGATTTTTTACATAATAAAGTCTCTCTCTGCTCTCCCCGTGGATGTAGGAGGAATACCTCCGAACCACGTAAATCTGGTATTCTTGTGGTTGCTTCGTTCTTTTATTATCATTATTTTTCATACTTATCTGGCACAATTTATTTGATTAACTACACGTCCGGCGATCCGAATTTTTCGCTGCGTATTATTTCTCAATAATAATGGTATCTTGTTTTCATTATATGATATATTTTCATGATTATTCATGATATATGCAGGTGAGGAATTTGTTTATTGTGGTCTATGCTAATTTTCCTTGTAACATAATATTTTTAATGTGATTTTTTTTTGATAGTGATGATTATTACAAGTTATGCATGTTTAGTTACTAGAACTTATAATCTGAGCCAAATTTTCTTCTTATAAAAAAGAAAGTGAAAATTGTTATTTTCAATATCTTTTTGGTAATTTTGTTATTTTCATATGCTGTAGAAATTTATGAATACAAAAAGGTCTAATGTTATCTTTTTATTGAACTAATATTCCTCTTTGTATGATGCTACTTAGCTTTTGGAGATTTTTTTTGTGATATTGAGTAGTAGTAGTAATAATAATATCAGCCAACTAATTAAAAAATTTAAGCCATAAAAATAACTCATTATTTTTATGGCTTAAATTTTTTAATTAATTTAATCTTGAGATTATATAGGATCTGATTGATTAAAAAATAAAAAATATTATATATATATATATAATTAAATTTAATATTTTAATTTTTGTAATATTTTAATGAAAGATTTCATTAATTTTTTTTAAAATTTTTATTCAAATTAAGTTTATTATAGAATATTTTTTATTTTTATTTTTAAATATTAGATCAAGACGAATGATCAAGGTTTTAAAAACTGGACTGGACCGGCCGGTTCAACCGGTCAAACCGTGAACCGGTCAGCTAACCGGTCCGGTTTTATTTTATAATCGGATCCGCTTAAAACCGGTTAGAACCGGTCTAAACTGCGGTTCAACCGATCAATCGGTGAACTAGTACGGTTGGACCAGTTGAATTTAAAATTTAAAAAAAAATTCCTAAATTCTGGGTCCCTAACTCAACCTCCGTTCTACGGCCTCTACTCGCGCGACAGTCACGAACTCGCGATTTCTCTTGCCTCGCACTCTCCTCTTCAGCCCCCATGTTTTCGAAATGATTTAGTATTTTAGTGATATGAAATGATGAAATGATTTTATTATTTTAATATTGATAAAGCACACATTTGTTCAGATCTTTTAATGATGTACTAAATATTATACTCAATTTGTGATTTGCGAATATTTTGTTGGGTTATTGTTATTTCGATTTGCTTGGAATTATTTTTTGGGTTATTGACATAAGATATTATTTGTTAAATTTAATTATTAAACATTCATTTTATGTCTAATTATTGTGTTGGCGTGTGAATAATATATATCTTAACTATATTTATATTATTTTTTTTAATTTTTACTTCATTCCGGTTCGATCCCGGTTCGCCCCTGGTTCGACCATTGAACCTTGAATCTTTTAGTCTATCGGTTCTGAAGCCGGTCCGATTTTCAAAACCTTTCGAATGATCATATTGAATAAATAAATATATTCATATATAAGATTTGACAAAAAATTCATAAATTAATTAAAAGTTGAATCTATTTTAATTCGAATTGAATTTTAATCAATAACAAATGAGTTAAACTTAACTCAAAGCGAGATCAAATTGAATTTTTTCGTTCATTCTTTGGATCGACTCTAGATCGAATCAAAAACTTTCAATTCAATTTTAAATTGAGGTCGGATCGACTCAAGATTAGATCGTTAACCGCACTATTAGATAAAATTAAAATTTGATTTAATTCAATCACATAAAAGCAGGGACTCTATTTTTGTCAATTTAACTTACGTATTATCGCATATGTGAATTTTTTTGACGTAATAAAAAATTATTTTGAATATTATGATTTTTTTCATTCAAATTATCCATCTTAATTATCATCATCATCACAAGAAAATTGGATTTTCCTTGGGCAGTTTTTCTAATAGACAAAATCCACATTCTTTATAAATTGAGGGTAATTATTTTAGAATATCATAATTTATTTTCTTTTTGATAATTTTTATATTGGAAAAGGACCTCCATATGGTCATATATTGAATGAAATTAAATGCTTTTCAAAAATTAAATGCTGAACCAAATTTGGCAGCATACTATAAATTACATTTAATGAGAAAAACGACAGCTTTCAATCTTATCCAAATCTAAATTTAAAGATATAGATTGAACCGATTAAATCAAGATTTTAAAACTTAAGCGAAATCATCAAAACACCATAATTTCAGATCGATTTCAGTCAAAACTGCAAAAACTTGGTAGTTCCAAATCAGTTTTGGTCGAAACCGGTTCAAAAAAACTACCAAATTTCGGTTTCGACCGAAACTCAGTAGTTTCAGCAATTTCGGTCGAGTTTTGTTGAAATTGCCAAAACTCGATCGAAACAGTCAAAACTACTGAAATTGCCAAAACTGTTGAAACCGATACTTTCATCTTGCGATCGAAATCAAATTGAAATCGAGTTTTAAAATATTGGATTAAATCAATAAATTATTATTTTTAAAAAAATTTAAAAAAATATGATAGTATCTGCTAAATTAATAAATTATTATTTCATTAATTTATTATCATTAAATTGAATTCTATCGAATTATCATTAATCGAGTTTTACAGCACAAAAATAAATTAAAAGGCCACCACAATAAATATTATATAAATATATAATGTATTGACCACTGTTAAAGTTGAGTAAAAGCTTGGGGACCCACCTGTAATTTATCCAATATCACGGGCTTGGATGTGGTCTTTAAAGAATTAAGGGCCGACATAGAGCCCCATTTTTGTAAAAAATCTATAATATAAAATATTTGAAAATAAAATTTCCATGATTTTAATGAAAGTTGGCCATCAATAAATCAAGAAATGAGACTAACGATAAAAGATTCAGGTCGATTTATGTTGTCGAAGTATTCAGCTCTTCAAATAGAGACCTCAACACTGGGGTTGATAATTTGTACTTGTACTCGATTAAATCGCTCTGCCCCGCCCCTAATGAAATGGGTATGAGTACTAAAACTTTACCCGTGACCTGCAACCCGTTCCGCCCCATTCCGTTATGTATATATTTTTATCTATTTTTATATAAATTTATATAGAGTGAAATAAAAAGAGTGCATTAAAAATGAAGAAATATAAGGTCTTACTTTCATAGTGTAATATTCACTATGTGACTACGATTTTTATTGTTTCAAATAGAGTAAAATAATTCGATTTCTATTAACATTAGTGAGGAAACGGGGCGAGGCGGGGCAGGGCGGGTACGAGTTTGTGAAAACTAGAATAGGGACGAGGCGGGACGGGGCGAAAACGGGTATGAGGCGGGTATGGATAATGAATAATATATAGTGGGACGGGTATGTGTATATATAAACCCGACCCAAACCCGACCCAAACCCGTCCCGTTGCCATTCTTGCTCAACACTCATTGAATAGGAGCAAGCTCTCATCCCTAGGGGTTGGTCGTACTCGGTTAACGGAATATTTTCGATACCATATCTTTCAAATCCATCACGAAGTAAAAAATACCATAAGTAAACCAGACGGAGTTAGATCAAACGAGTTGATTCAAATTAAAACTGATAAGACAGACGAGTCGAGATAACTCACAAACTATTTTCAACTCATTCACGTAATTATTAAATTCAATTAAAACTGAGCATGACATATTTTTGAATCAAGTAAACCAAAACTATGCTCAAAATTTTTCCTATTATTAGTAGTGTTGGGGTCTTGTATCCTGGTTCACAAGATTTGAGTTATTACAGTAAGATCCTTAAATTTCAAATATTATTATTATTATTATAATGAATTTTATTATTATTTAATCCAGTTGTTCCACAATATAATACATGATTGATGATAAAAAAATATTATATATATACCAGCAAAATTACCTAAAAATCTTCTTTAATCTCTTACAAATTAATGCATAAAATAAATGAAGGTAAAAAAAAAATTTCAAAATAAAACTAAAATAATAAATAATAAATAAATCAAACAATAACAAAACTAGAAATTCCACAAGGTGGAAGAGTATTCAGATTCATTGACAAAATTATGTATAAATTATAAATATATAAATCCTTATATTATATTTTAATTTATATTTTTTGAAATTTTTTATTTATATATTTAGAATTTAAAATAGAAACATAGCAAAACACATACCTAATAGCTTCTGATATTTTAAAAGTAAGGATCTGATAAAAAAATTTAAAAAATTATAGATCAAAATATAATTATAAATAAATTACAGTGAGTAATCAATAATTTGCCCAAATTTTATTTATTCAGGCACGTTGATAAAATTTACTAATAAAATTTTCAATGGACCGTACACATACGGCACGTGCTTTTCTCACGTAATTATTTCTACCACATGTGCGTTGACAAAATTAATGGAGCGACGAATAATGATAAAATATTTCATTATTTATTTATTTTTTATAGAAATTTCATTATTTAGTTCCTCATAGACTTCAAATTAATTATTTCAATATAATTAAAAATTTAAACTGAATTTAATATTAATTAACAAATATACATCTATGTGCCAGTGTGCCACCTTGCCCAATAGGCTACATGAGGTCTAACATTTTTTCATGTAGGTTTTATTTCTTTTTAAAAATTATGTTAAATTTTTTCCACTAACTTTGATTTATTAAAAACATAAATATGAGGTGAAGAAAGTTCAATAGAAGTTGGAGAAATCACCTATTAGTCCGTCTGTTTGTAAGTTTAAATTTAATAAATTTAAAATTAAATTTAGATAAAAATATTTTTTTATTAAAAATTATGAATAATATAAAATAAAGTTAATTATTATATTAAGATATGTGAGGAATGTGATATAAAGTTAGTTATTATGTTATGATATGTGAGGGATGTGATATAAGTTAGTTATTAATTTAGTCATGTGTGTAGGATATGAAATAAAGTTAATTTTTAATATTAAATTTTATGTGTGATGTGATATGCCTAATTAAAATTAAATCAGATTAATTTTTGAGATGAAGATAAACGGAGCCTTAATGTTTTATAAACGTGAAAATTAAAATTTATGAAACCGCAATGGGAAAGAATTTATTTGTATGAAATCTTATTCGATTATATCACATGCAAATACCACTTTATGATAGAAATCTGATATCATTAAAAAATTATTAATAATTTGACAAAAAATATGAAAAAATTTCATAGTACATATATTTTTTTATTGATGAACTATTTAGGCACGATTTTTTTTTAAATATAAGTTCATCAAAACTTAGGATTTATCAATTTGTTTTTTGAAATATGAAAAAAAAAATTCACAAACAATAATATAAGATCTTAAGCTCGCATCTCGTAGTGTAATTTTAGAGATAAAATCATAAAGATCAGCTTGGGGTTGGGCAAATACGGATAATTTCATAATAGTGTTAGGCCGAGTTACAAAAGAGTCAGTCTTAACATAAAGATCAGCTTAGGGTTGGACAAATACGGATAATTTCATAATAGTGTTAGGCCGAGTTACAAAAGAGTCAGTCTTAACATAATCAAATTTTTTTTTCCAATGAGATTTGATTTAAATAAACTGAAATTTAAATACGTTGAGTAATTTTCAAGTTCAACCTACCGTACAAAAATTTTGAAGTTCAATTATTGAATTTAACATTTATGCAAATAAAATATATATATATTTTATCCTAAGTCATATACTTAATTTATAATCTAGTGAAACAAGATTTTTATTAAAAAAATTGAAAATACTTCAAGGAAAAAGATAGAATATTTGTCACAAAAAATTAAGCTATTGGATATTCTCAAAGTTAATTTAAATATTATATTAAAAAAAATTAATTTAAAATAAATATTCTCATAGAAATGTTTTATCCAATTAGACAAGCATTAGCTGGTGCTCATTGGCCTCATTGGGCTGAATAATTACATTTTCTGGGTAGTATAATTATAATTTTTTTTTTATTTCTTGGGATCTATGATAATTAACAATTTTATAATGTTACATGCAATTATTGCTGTCTATAAGATGCAAATTGCTATTCCCCCGACAGCACTCACGGGCCCCACCACCTCCCCTCTAAAATTTCAATTTTTTCTCTTTTCTTTAAATAATTAAACCCCACCTCCCTTCTCCTCCCCCTCTAAAATTTCAATTTTGTCGTCTTCCCTTTAAATAATTAATTATTTATTAAATTTATTTAATATCTTTTTTTTATTTAATAAATTTAATTAATTAATTATTTTTAATATTTATTTCTACTTTATTTATTTAATATTTTCTAGTTCACTC
>JAEMOT010002863.1:86127-237317 GCA_019297695.1 Apostasia ramifera | reverse complement strand
AATAAATTACACTCTGGTTCATATATTTTAGAAGGTAATATTTTTAACACTCAGTCTCTCATTTTTAAATATTTAATATTTTAGTTTTTGATTTTTAAAATTTTAACATTTAAGTTTTTTTTTATATATTTTTTTATTAAATTTTTTAAATTCTAACTATATTTTTCCCTTTCTCTCTACGTTGGCGCAGATATAAGGGACAATATAATTATAATTTTAAAAAAATTAAGTAATAAAAAATTTTAAAAAAATTTAAATTTTAAAATTTTAAAAATAGAAATTTTAATATTAAAATTTTAAAAATATGAACTTGAATATTACTTTACCTTAAACTCAAGAACTCAGATATAATTTATTCTATTTTTATTTGAGATAATTAACTACATGCCACACCATTTTACTTTATTTATGTATTACTCATTCATTCTTAGTTAATTACGCTATGCACACTCAAAACATTATAAAATTTTACATACACACACTTTCACTTATTTTCATTATAATGAGCAATTATAATTTTTCAATCACCTAACTATAGTTAGGTTACAAAAAATTTGAACCGTTCATCATAGTATTTTAAGGATAGTTAAATATATTTTGAGTGAAAATCTTAAAACTTTGATATTTAGGTAGTGGCAAGGGAAGGAGACATCCGCGATGTGAATTGATTTTAGGACAGATCAGCGCTTTAGTGTGGGCATCGAGGAAGAAAAAATATATGTACTATTAAAGATAAAAATATAATTTTAATGATTTATTAACGAAATATTTTTTTCAAATAGATTTTGACTGAGTTTTAATTTAAGTGTGTGTATGTAAGATTTTATGATGTTTTTAGTGTGTATAACGTAATTAACTAAGAATGAATGAGTAACGCATAAATAAAGTAAAATAGTGTGGCATGTAGGTAATTATCCCTTTTTATTTTTATTGCATTTCAGTCCTGTGAGATTTCAAGTAATTTCTTTCCTAACTTTTTTACTTATGAATATCATGCATTTAAATTTATCTTTTTTTTTTGTTGTAAACAAATTTTTTTAAAGCTTTAATTACAGCCAACATTTTCATCATTGAATTTATGAAATGGAATAAGAAACTGATCATTTGGGAGAACACTACAAAACTTTTAATATAATAAATTATTTTATTTTTCATCATTAACATATATTAAATTAAATTAAAATTATTTATTTCAAAATTTAACTTTTTTTCAACAAAACAAACTTTAGTGGGTCCTTGTGACCGGAAAAAAAATTGAAATAAAAAATGTTGATTTTTTAAACAATATGTACATAAAGAAAATAGAATTTTTTTAAAAGTTGTATTTTATAAAATAAAATGTTTTGATATAATAAAAATTAAATATAAAAACTGTAATATTTACTAAATATATTATATTAACTAATATTGCCTTATTTTTATTTGATGGATAGAATTCTTGATGTTATTTGTATGGTTACCAACGAAAAATGGTTACCAAAATATAATAAATTATTATAAGAAATAAAAAATGTGTGTCAGCTCTAATAAAGAATTTTCTGTCTTTATTTCACCTCTGAAAGCAATATTTATAATATTTATAGACTAAACTGCAAATTGGCACATCCATTAACGAGCCATCATCTCTGAGCCCAAATCGGATGCGGTCAGCACGCACCGTCAATTAGAACACGTTGCGCAAGCGTGCAAGCTTTACGCACAATGCTCCGCCTGCAATGACTAGAAAATATTATTTTGTATTACTTTTTTATCGTTTTTATTATTATTTATTTTTTTTAATTTTTTTTTATAATACTCATTGCTTGATTTATATTTATATACACAGTTCAAAAAAATTAAAGTGAAATAAAATTCATATAAAATAAAAAATATACATATAATATGCCCTAAATCTTAAATCTTAAATTTTAAATCTTAAATCTTAAATTTTAAATCACTCTGAATTCTAAATTATTTATACTATTTTTTTTAATTTTATGTATGAATTTTTTTAATAGAATTATAAATATAAATTAAGTAAAAGATAATATAATAAAAAAATTTAAAAATAAAAAAAATAATACTAATAAGTTTCCATTTATTTGAAAGCTTATCATATTACACATAAAATTTAATATTTAAAATTAACTTTATTTTTTATTCTAAATACATTACTAAAATAATAAATAATTTACATCACATTCTTTATATATCCCGATATAATAACTAACTTATATTACATACTTCGTATATCCTAACATAATAACTAACTTTATTTCACAATATTTATAATTTTTAATAAAAAAAGTTTTTTATTTAAATTTAATTTTAATTGTATTAAATTAATTTTTATAAATAAATAGGCCTTAAATAATAAAAATATGATATAAATTTTTTTTTTTTTCGCTGTGAGCGTGGCATTGTGTGCGAGACCTAGCGAGAGGAAAATAAATTTTCTTAATCTCCGTCGGTTCAACCAGACCGGTCAACCCAACAATTTTTTCCAGAGGAGTCCAGCTTCCAAGTTCCGTACGTCTCGTTATGCCAATAATACCCTCAGCCATGTACGCAAAACTATTACAACGATAGCGAAGCAATGGTGGGTTTGTTCGTCTTTTTACGTCGCCTTCCGCCCTCGTTCAAATTACTCAAGCCTCCCCTCCCCTCCCCCCTCGCGATTTCCATCGACAAATCCGCCATGCGGAATTCTCGCCGACGGCTTACTTTTATCTTCGGTGCAGCGCTGCCTACGTCCCCGTAGCGCCGGGACGGGGAATCTGGCAGGTTCCAGAGATTCTTTTCTTTTTCTTCTCTCTCTATCTCCCTCCCTCCCTCCCTCTCTCCCTCATACAACAAAGGATGAATGAGGAGATTGACATGGAATTACAGTTTGAAGTAGGCCTCCTTTTCGTTGACGTTGATATCGACTACGAGTTCGATGCTCCACGGTATTTTGAATTGGATAGGGAGGAATCGCCGTGGGAAGCCCAGAAGGCGGAGCTCTGGTTCGAGATGGCCGGAAACTACCCTCCATCTCGTACGTCTTCTTAAGACGAAACTAGGGTTTCTAATCTGCAATCACTTTTGGACCTGTATTGGATTCTTACAGTATATTAATACTTGTAGGCCTGTTTTTTCACTGTTCTATCAGTTTTCATGTCAGCACTTTTATCATTGAAAGGGGAGAAAATACACAAGTGAATTGACACTTAATAACTCAAAAGCCTAGGCTAACAGGTTTGGATCACTGCTTGTATATTAAGAGCCCATTCAAACATGTGATGCCACACTCGGGATTTTCTGTAATTAAATTTTTTGCTTAACCATAGTTGAAGTGGCTATAAACCATGGCAGCACAACCTTTATGAACCACTTGCTCCTAGTAGAATTATCAACTCTTATCACTTGTTAGAGGAGAAATACCCGAACAAGTGGATTTGAGAAGTGATTTGGGTTTCTTCACATTAACTCGAAGAAGCTCCATATGATTAGCAGAGGGTTGACCTTTTGTTGTTCTTCTTTAACAAGAAGGCTTTAGAAGAAACGAACTCCATATGGATGGTTGGTTGTCTTTTGCTTACCTTCCATACTGAACTTAATCATCGAATTTCACCGTTGCCGTGGATCTTCCAAACTCCAGTGTGCTCTCACTGTGATTCTTCACAACAACCTCGCTTCTTTTGTAGTGTCTCACTTTTTAAAATGTAGCAAATGATAGTAAGTATAACACTTATAGCAGTAGCTCACATAGGAGTTCCAAGTGACCTTTTTACAGTGTGAAGATAGAGTAACTAATTCTTCATAAGCTACAAAAAGGACCCTCACTTTACTTAGCCACTTGCATAACGGCTTCTGCATAGGAGGCTGACTTGTCCACTCCTTACAACTTTTACTAACTCTGCCTTTTTTTCGAAGCAAGTAGCTTTCTAAAGAAAAGATTCCTTTTCAAGATTTCTTTATCTTGAGGATAAGCTCACACTTGAATTATTGAATCTTGCCTTGACTGTCAAAATCTATCCTCATCAAAGTTTCCTTCTCACGCAAGAATCCAAACCCCAAACATTCCATCAAGGTTTCTAAAACCTTGGGTGTTGTTGCAAAACATCGTTCTTCAACAAGACTTCACATTTTAAACTTTGAAAAATTGTCTCTTCGACTCCTCATCGAACTTTCTCCATCTATCTCTTATATGGAGGGCTACCATAATAATATCCCTCTCTCGACTTATGAGAGAGCTCCAAATTTTGCTGCTTCCCTACAAGCATCTAACTTGGATTTGATTGTTGGCTTGGTGAGAATGTTGGACCAAGTCTCATTAGTGTGTATTTTCTCTCCAATTGCAAAGTCTTCATTTCTAGGTGTGCTCCTAATTCAGTGTTAATGCACTTCCAGGTGGAATGGAAACTAGGATTTTTTCCTAGATGGATAGCATTTTGTATAACAATTCAAGGAGTACCCATTTTGATTATGACCCAACTCTTCGAGTAGCTTCTTTATCCAACGTAACTCCGTGTAACCCTCGTTTGCAACAATGTACTTTGCTTTTGTTGTTGACAAGGTTACACATTTCTACAACTTAGATTGCTAGGCAATTGAACTTTCTACAAGCTTAATGAGATAGCTTGAGGTTGACTTTTAATAATTCAAATTCTTGGCTAGATTAACATCAACATGGCCTACTAACTTTGGCTCTTCCTTCTTGAAAAGCAATGCTATTTGACTTGTGCCTCTAAGATTGCACGAGATCCACTTCATTGTGGTTTTGTGCTCTTTGCTTGAATTGAAGAGGAATCAATTAACCACTTCCACAAGCATGGAATGTCTAGCCTAGTGTAGGCCATTGCATACATCAAGCTCCCAACTACAAACAAGTTTGGGATTTTCATCATATCTTGCTTTTTGATTTTAGTGTTTGGACACTTCTTCACCAATAGTTCAAGTGAGCTCCTAGAGGGGATGTCATCGGCTTAGCTCTGTTCATGTTGAATCTCTCATTATCTTCTTAGCATAGCTCTCTTGCGACAGCCATAACTTAGCTTTGTATTCCCTCTTTACTTTATGTTGAGTATTTGCTTAGTAGGACTCGAGTCCTTTAGGTCGAAGACCTTATTGTGCTCTTCCTTCATCTTTCCGATCTTTTTGACATTTTTGCTAACAATTAACATGTCATCCACATAGTGCAGAAGGGTGACAAAATTTTCACTTCAGAACTTCTTCACATATACGTAGTAGTCTGAGATAGTTCTATGGTACTTATGTTTGACAATGAAGGCATTGAACTTCCTGTACCACTACCATGTAACTCGCTTTAGGTTGTACAAGCTCTTATTCAATTGTTAGACCACATGTTCTTGTCCTTTCTTTGCAAAACCTTTCGGCTACTCCATTAGGTCTCATCTCTAAATCACCATGAAGGAAGGTCATCTTCATATCCAGTTGTTCGACTTCAAGGTCTTGACTGGTAGCTAAAGTAAGCATTGTTCGGATGATGTCATTTTTACTGTTGGAGAGAAAAATTCTTTGAAGTCAATTTTAGGTTTTTGTTCAAACTCCATCACGACTAATCTGACTATGTATCTAGGCCATGAGAGACTCACTTGTCTTCCAAAGTTCATCTTCCTAAGAGTGGATTGATTTTAGGCCATCTCTTCAACATGAAGGCTTTATTGTCTATCTCTGGAATCTTTCACGTTCATTGGTAAGGTCACATATTAATTTGGTGTCATTCAAACTATGGACTTTACCTTTTCCTAACAAGGAAACTACATCATTTTTGCCTCTCCACAGTACTTGCATTTTAGAATAGCATTTCCCAAATTTGTGGTTAAATAAATGTCTTTTTGCTTTATTATTTTCTGTGGTCCTTTTATTAGTCTTTGTGGAGAGATACAGTTCAAGAAACTGAATCTTTGCAACCACGTAAAAGCTCAAAAGATCTATTTTCCTTTTAAAAAGCAAAAATAAACTTGAAAAATGAGTTAAATTGACTGATTTATTCTGCCAGCTAGTGATATGCCAACTCTTTTCCTTGATGGACAGCTTTCATCTCAAAATTGAGATCAAACAAGAATGTAGAGCAGGACAATGTAGATAATGATTCTGATGTTCCAAAAGATGCATATCCTAGCTCTGCGCCATCTTTTGGTTTTGTAAGTTTCACAGGTATCCAGTTCTCTTGTTTTCTCAATCTCTTAATTCACTTCTTATTCTACTTTTAGCAATATTCTTTTTGGGTCAAGACAACAATGCTCTCCCCCTCAACTGTCTCTTTGCTCATCCATGTCAGTAATTGCTGACATATCTCTGTTTTCATGTCCCTGTTTTCATATGGCAGCTGTAGATAACACCAGTCCGTTGTTGCTGATACATGAAATTGTTTTCAAGTTGAAGTCAAGTTTTGACTTGATCTGAGATGAATTACATGCCTTACATTTTAAACAATTGTTCATTGCTCATAACGTAATTGTGTTTATAGCTTAATTTCTTTATAGGCTCTCTTGATAGCCTTTATATTCGTACTAAAAATCTTTTATATTCATTTATGTAATTGTAAATATATCAATCTGCATATATCAAGTCAACTTTAAGTTAAAGCAGTTTAATTTCATCTATACATCGAGCTTGGAACATAATTGCCAGCTCTACTTTCATCCCTGGTTTCTCTCCCTTCTCCTTATTTCTCCTTATATTAAAACGAAATTCTTCCTGTATTTTACTGTAGGGAGTGCATTTGATGCGTTCACTCAGCACGATCTTCAAATGGATATCAAGCATAATACTTCAAAAGAAACGGTTGCCAGAAGACCAAATTATATGAAGGCAACTGCAAGTCAATTGGCTAAGCAAAAATTAATCCAGAGAAACAAAATTTCTAGGTTGCCAGTGCATCAGAAATGTGCAGCTTTGATTTTCTGAAAATCAAATTTTGCTTATGCATATTTTTCATTTTTATCTGTTTGTTAATTAAGCATGAATTTTGTCCTATAGTTTTTGTCATTTAAGCTAGGAGTTTGCTTTGCGAAACTCAGCTGCTGCTTCCTTTGTTCTTTAAAAAGTTTATTTTGGTGCCAGAGGGGCCGTAATGCCTAAATATTCACCCTTCAAGAATAAATTAACCTAATGGAGAGAAATAATTAATTAAACATAAGATAGTGTTTAAATATCCTTAGTGTTTAAATATCTTATTGAATACTGTAAATTTATATGCATTTTTCATATGAACACTGTAAATAATGGAAGCTAGTCACAATATCTTATTGAATACTCTAAATATTTTTCTGTATTACTTTATTTTGTGACTATATCGTGGTCAATCACGCTAGATATATATGCATTTTCCATGTAAATTCCCTTGCTTTTGGTATGAACACTGTATTTTATGGATCAAATATGTTAAAATCTGTTGTATTGAGTTCATTGGATTGAGAAATTATTCTAATGGTTGCCTTTACATAGATGTTATCACCTCCCTACTATAAACTTGTAGAGTACTTTAGGAATTCATCTCCCCTTGTAGGTTTCAGAAACCATCATCTGTGCAAAAATGGAATAGTGAAGATTCAAGTCATTGGTTGCTTCATCCAGCCAAAAGGCTAAAGTTAGCTGGAGGGCATATATACCAGGTTCTGGCAAGAATCTTTTTATGCTGTTGCATGTGTTTATTTTATATGATTAAGCATACTGTTTAACCAGACATTTGACAATTGCTGCTAAATTTCGTACCTCATGTTTCGTGGTTGGATGATTACACAATCTTTTGTATAATGCTTTTCTTATTTGTTTCTTTGAAAACATTAGGGCATCACGAGTACTTATTCAAATTTTACTACTCTGCTTTAATTTCCTCTATCTTTCCAGAACGCAAATTTGCAACACAAATACGACTTTCTATGTACTCATGCTGATGTTTTAGTTTTAAAATTGCTCGTTACTCCACTTTTGTTTTTGAAATAATTTAACAGAAGTCCATATCCCTCTTATTGTCCCTATCTGCATGTCTCTCTTTGGACATTGAGAAATTTCACAGTTTCATCTGAGTTCTTTGTTCAAAAATCCATTTTACTGAGGGATTGTTTGTTGTCGGTTGTTTGTTGGAATCAAGGAATGTGTTACTCCAGATCATTCAGGATTTCATTTTCTGTACACCTTGTTATGGAAAAGAGGATGCTGCTCTTGAGCTTATGTTAAAGCAGTATACCTAGTTATCTTTTGAATGTTAACAGTCATTTACCTGATTTTATACGAAAGCATAAGTTAGTTACTACATGTTTATGAGCTCTACTTTAATGAACGTTTGAAACCTGCATCTGAATAGTTTTATCTGTGGAAACTTAGGTGTTTGGCATGACACAACAGAATGAGCTACGACACAAAACTCTTGAGAAGGTAATTTCCTCCCTGTAGTTTATAGAAATTTTTAGTGGGCAATAGTTGTTTGCATTTATATTTCCTTTTAGTATGATCTACCAGCCTAGATTTAAGCGGCATACATTTCCTGTACTTCCTTTACTGGTTATGGAAAATATGTTCTTGGAGTACATAAGTTATGCATATATTTCAGTCTTTCAGATTGCTGAGAACCTGAGCTTCATTAATGATACAGAAGTGTGGTGCTAATTGCAAATCTAATCCTCCAAGAATGAGGCTCACAATTCCCAGGGAACCCGTGCTTGAAACTTCCCGACGTGCACAAAATTTTAGGGCTCAAAGGTCAGCCTGCAGAGCTAGTTGGTTTCTTATTTCTGATTATGAACGAAGCTTCTTTCCTTGATAACGAGCAAAATAATCTTTTGCCTTCCCCAGGTCTAAGAATTCCGAAGGGAGCATCGTGAGCAGATCGGCATTCAAAGCACGACCTTTGAACAGAAAAGCAAGCTCTTCTGTTTTTGTGTTTTGTTATTTTAAACTTCTTTCCATCTTATTCACATATCTTAACAAGTTGGTATTGCAGATTCTTGAAGCTCCGAAGCCGCCTTTCCCTCAGAAGAGCGTACCAAAGTTGCCTGAATTTCAGGTTGGCAAGAAATTCCACATTCTAAAATTGGAATATAAATAAAGGCTGATAGGCAAGCAAGCTGCTTTCTCACCTAACTGCTTTTCCTCATTTATTTTTTACTTTTTAGGAGTTCAACTTAAAGACTTCTGCTAGAGCTTTCCAGCATTCACTGGCTGCTGCTGCATCAGAGGTAGTGTGGTACTTTGCACCTAAATTACTTAAGCGAAAAATGAGGCACAATCACAAACTCGCAGCTACAATTTTACATATACTCCAAAAGTCATGCAGATAGGTGTTGGGCTGGTTGTGGTTGTGTCTTGTTATTCTGAGGGATTCTCAGTTTATTGATTATTGGGAACTTGTTTCAGGTTGAACGAAATTGTGCTTCTACTTCAATAGTAAAAGATTTTAGGACAGGCTCCAACAAGCCACAATATTATCCTTTAAGGTTTACATGAAACCCATATTTAACTATTACTATCTTATAGGCGATTTTTATAGCATAACTTCTTTGATCCTTGTATTGAAATGATCAAATATATTTTGCAATATTTTCCTCATGATTTAAGAGACTTCAGCATGCTTTCTAAATAAAGGCCTTTCAACTTATTATCCTATTTTCGGGTTTAACTAGTTTTGTTGTTTACGTGGTGAAATTTCAAAAGCTTCAGCTCACACACATTTATTTTGCTCCAGTTGTCCACAATGGTTGGCCAATTCTATCAAAATTTGTTGACGTAAATTCTGCCAGCATGTTATGCTAGATCCAACTACCATTTTTTTTGCGATTGCCTGGGAGTTCACCATGTTCATTGAGATATTCGTTAGAATCAATGTGAGCCAGCTCACCTAAAAGCTGAAGTTCAAACACAAGCAAATTTGCTTTGCAAACATGTATTCTAGTCTGCATGGGCCTTTTTTTCAACATTATGTTAGAAATAGTTGGAGATCATTAGAACTTGAAATTTAGATCTTTGGCTTTGAAACCTTGCTAATTCTCTGATTATCAATTTATAACTCAAATAATTTTATATTCTTATATCTGTCATAACATCTAGCTATGAATCTGGATACAACTTTGTCATGTCGAAAATGTGTTGTACAAAACTGTGATATCTGGCTTCCCAAATTCCATCTTTACTTTCATTTGGCTCTTCTTCATTTGTAGTTTAATTGAAACTACAAATGCAAGTAATATGCAAAAAGGGAGCATCTTTGTGATTTAGGCATTTTTCACTCAAGTGCACATGTTCAAATAATATCCCCATGTCCCCCCTTATAGTGCATACTTAAACAACATGCTAACTAGAAGTTTGATTACAGCAAACTCTAATTTAAGTTTCTTTTGTAGCCAAAAGTCAACTAGTTTGAGATTAAGGCTCTGTTGTTGTTGTAAGCAGCCAGGTATAGGAAATCTGCTTTGACAAACATGTAAATTGACAACAATTGCAATAAATTTATTGTTTGTTCGGTTCAAATGTGCTTACAACTCTCATGAGTTTCTTATCTAATATATCAGCAAAGATACGATTGCAAGAAGTGCGCGAAAATCCAAGGTTCTGAACCAATATGAAAAGGTAAAACTTACTAAGTGCTATTTCATTGTCTTTCTGTTTTAGAAATTTGAGGTACTTTTCCCAATAGGCATAAAAATATGGTCTTTATTTTTGCATTAGAATTTAGTCAGGTAGACATTGTTCTTTTCTGGTCTATCTTTTACAATTAAGGATAGCAACATCACATTCATTTTAGGTTTATTCGCAGGAAATAACCATATAAAATGTATGACTATTCCAATGGCATGGTAGCAGTATCTGATGTATATTTTAAATGTTTTTAGCAATGGAATGCTCTAAACTAGGACATGCCTTCTTGTTTGGCCCGCTGATTGAAGTTTGAGTTTCCAATATGAAAATGGTGTACGCTATCTTCTTACTTTAAACTTTTTTGTTTAATATGTTCATATAACTTGTTTACAGGAACTCGCCTTTTCAATAACCAAAAGGTGTCAGCAACAAAATCCTCTTTCAGAACTTTTCAACAAAGTATGATTTAAGTTTGGATATTAATTTACCTTCTGCGAGCCACTATCATGACAAACAATTCTGCAAGTATTACATGACTCTTCTTTGATGAATGTTCCTAAATCTTGCTCCGCACTTTTTGCTGCCGATTGGAATCAGCTGTCTTTATCTTCAGAAGCACGGCAAGTCAATGAGCATCACTCAAACTTTGCAGAGTCCACTCATTTGCAGGTTCCTTTTCTGCTCTTTTTCCCTTATAACAAAATATTTATTGCCAAATGACTGCCTCTTTTGCGTGTTTTTTTTACCAAGATAATGATAGTTATATAAATTTCAATTTTTCTGTTTTGCAGGATTCAAAAGAGAATGTAGTGATCGAAAACACTTTCATGAAAGGTATCATTACATATTCTTAATCTTGATGCAAAGACAACCTTAAATACTCTTCTTTCATGTAGTCATATTAAAACTGTAGGTGAGTTGCAGACATTCTGCAGATGATGCCTGTAACAACTTGAAAAACCAGAAACCAGAGGCAGATTATTTAATCCATGTTGGAGAGAATTTGGCTTCACAACATGATCAAATACCCTTTGGTAAATTCTGCTAAAATTTTGTAAAATTTCTGTAAACCCTTTTTCTATATTCCAAATGCCTTTTAATGTTTTGACGTATTTTTACTTTACACAATAATGAGAAGTATAAGCACTAATCAAACGGGAGCAGAAATTTGTGTTTGTTTAGTTGACTGACTTTAACAGTGTCCCTACATCAATCTCAACTTGAAACTGTATCTCTGGATAAGGAATCTGTATTTCATGTCTTACACAAATAAACTTTACAATCAAACTTTATTTTGCAATCCTACATACATTCCAATATGATACACATAGAATATCAAAAAAATAATATGATGCACATAGGTATATGAAATTTTATTATTTCAGTTTAACTTTATCTAGGTTAAAGTAAACAATCTAAACAAGTTCTTAGAATCCAAGTGGAAGCTGTAGGCCAAAACAAGCATCAGTACAAGATGTTTTAAAGGATTAGTTGAATTGCAAAGCATTCAAGCAGCCTGGTCTATAATTGGGTTCTGGTTGTTGCTATTACCTTTCGTATAATATTCTTTTTAAAAGTAGTTTATAGAAAGTTTAGCATCAATGTACTCTCGTTAACTATTGCAAGCTTGACTCATATATCTTTAATAGGTCTCAATTGCTGAACATTTCTTATATAAATTGCATTTTCCTTTGTACGTTGTAAATAATTGCTGATAGAAAGTAGAGTTCTCAAATCATATTTCAGGTTGAGTTTGAACTGCACCAAACATTATCAAGATAGTTTTGGCTGATCCATATAGAGGCAGCTCAATTTCTGGAAAGATTAAAACATGACCATTAAATCTGAATTGAGACAATTGAACCTATAAAGGAGATAGTGTAAGTTAGCTTATAATTAACAATTTTTTTTAAAGTTTTGTTAATCTCGGGAAATATTAACTGTTATCAAGTTAAAATAGTTTTCGTTTAAAGCATGGACCTAACTGTAATATATCAAGAATTTGGAGCTTGATGACCTTATTTATTTTTTGTTGTTACTTATTTCCTATAATTTATTGCTCTTCTATATCATAGGTTGAGTTTTAATTGTGTTGAAGTTGGGTATATAGAAGTTTGAGTACACAATTTTGTAAAACTAATATTCCTGCCTTTGATTGATCTATTGATTAATTAAATTGTTTGATCGATCAAAGTCGGTAAACTATTTCTACTTGATCAATCAAAGTCAACAAAACTTTATATTTATACTGATCCTACAGATAGTACTTCAACATTCATCACTTGACTGCATTTTTAGAGTTCATGATCAATATTTCATCTTATATGGTGTCTTTCCCGCGCATAAATCAAACTTTGTACATGTTCAATAAAAGGTCGGATGCATTTGGGCACGTACACATTGAGGTGATTTAAGGGGCATTTGATTCAAAGTCATTGTGATATTTTTATTATATTATTTAGAGAAAATACTTTTTAAGTTTGTAGTCGTGTTTAGATGGCACTACAAAAATTACCAAATTTCTGCTCTAAGTTGAAAAAATTATTGAATTTAGGCAATGCACACATTAGGATTTTCAGGAGTTTATTCGTGTGTGACATGTCAACATGCAGGACCCTGCGATAGAGCAGAGCGAGAAATACTGTTGACTACTATTCTACTTTGTAGAGATTTTTTTTGCTTCATATAGTTTTTTTGCTTTGTATAGGTACTTTGTTGTTATTTAGGCATCATAAAAACCAACCGGTTTGACTGGTACGACTGCAAATTGGTCTCTAGTCTGATTCGATTCTTTGTTAAAATTGAACAAGCCGTTGAACTAGTTTAGATCGGATTGAATCGATCAAACTGGGTGAACTGGTCAAGCCAGGTGAACCGATTGAACCAACTAAATGTCAGTCCAATTAAAAAATTTATGTTTTATGTTTATGTTTTATGTCTAGTTGGCTGATGATTATAAGTAAATAAATTTTTAGATACAAGATTTATATTGGATTCATGTTTATAGTTAAATTTTATATTTTAATGTAGATTTATGTTGGATAATTTTATGTTCACGTATGCTACTTAATTTTTGTTAGTTATATTGAGTATTATATAAATGTGTTCGTTAATTTTTATTAGTTATGTTGGATATATGATAATTAATTTTTATTTGTTATGTTGAATATTAGTTATTTAATTTTGTGTTTATGTAATATAATATTTTTTTACATATTTTTTTATATTTTTAATATTAAATGTGTATATAATTATATTTTTTCATTATGCTGATATAAGTAATTGGATTGGCAGGTTAGACTGGTCCGTCTGTGAACCGAATGCTATTCTGGTTAGATTATCGATTTAATTTTACAATATATTTCAAGCTTCTTAAAAGTATTTTTTTTGCTTTGAATATGGCTTTTTCTTATATAGGCCTTTTTTTTGCTTTATGTAAGAATTTTTCTTCTATTTTTTTGCTTCAAATTTTGTTGCTTTATCTATACAAAGTAACAAAATGCCTATATGATGTAAGAAATGCCTATACAAAGAAAAAAATAGAAGCAAAAATGACAATTAACAGAGTTTCGCGCACCTTTCTCGCTCTGCTCTATCATTAGATTCCTCACCTATCATACCCTATAGGGCCTTGAAATTCTAGTTGGTGCATTGCCTAAACCCAATAATTTTCATTGTAAGTTGTCATCTAGATGTCACCTCATCTATGAAGTGACCAACGATGACAAAAAAGTAAGAAAAATCAAAACAAGGGAGGTGGAGTATGAGGATTTTATTCCATGGTAGATGGTCGTGAATTTTATGGGTAAATGTTCTTTAGGTCCCTTAATTTTGATACTTATTACACTTTAATCCACAATATAATAACATCAAACCAAACATACAACATTATAAATAGCATAGATATTCATATAACATTGACATTTAAATAAACTCTAACATTTAGATTTGCAATAAACCAAAACACCCCCTTGTTTGTCTTTATGACAACAAAATCTATTGAGAGAATATCCTTGTCTTTAAGAACATAATGAGAAGTCTTATTTTGGTGACTGTGGCTGGAAACTCTGGTATAGCCAAAGCTCATAGATGTTCAAATTGAACCGATGCTGATGCTTTCTTCAATGCGACTCTCATAATTTTTGGAAATCTTCTGGCATCTACAACCGTGATTAATTTCCCAAGATGAAGTCTGTCAGATTCTTAGCTGCTTTTATTTAGATTTATCAATTTTCTTGAATATCAGGATACTAACAGCGGAAGATGAGAAGCATATACTGGTGAATATACCTTTCCATGTCCTGAAATACACTACTATTTAATGTTTTTAATGTGACTTTTTATAAATTTGAAGTTGTATTCTTGTAATAGTAAACTCCATTGTATTGTACTCAATGTTGCATGTTAGCTTTAATCTTGAACAATAAATAAACCAACTTGTTTAATCAGGAAAGACTGATTGATGAAACCAATTTGAAAACACAACTGTTGTGATCCAACGGTAACCAACAACTATGATCAATTCATACAACATAAAGTAAAACCAAAGCAAGACAAACAGCAAGATACTCCAAGAGCATTAGAAACCATCAGAAAGAGAACATTTCTCCGCCTTTCTTCAGACCCATTGGAACTCCAAAATAGCCATCAAAGAGTGTTCTTAGAAATCACCTCCCCAAACTTCACAAACCATTGACCATCAGAAGAGCTGCTGTACTGCTCATCATGGTCATCATTTCCTTTTGTCTTCTTTTCTGCAGTATTATCATCAATGATCTTTGTGTAATCCTTCTCTTTCAGAGGCAGCAAGCAGGGTTTTAAACTCGGCACAGGCATTAAGGAGACGAGGACCCGAGAGACCTCATGCATTGATGGGCGGTCTGACGGATGCCTCTTGGTGCAAAGCAGTGCGAGCTGAAACGCCTTCTTCACAAGCCCGAGATCCATGCATGTCACTGATACCTCTGAATCTACTGCCTCCATCACTGTATTGTCATCTGCTTTTGATAGTATCTAAAAGTTTCATGAAAGGTTAAAGATTATCACATCAAACATGTTTGGTACATGGTTAAGGATATAAGCATTCACTTACCAGTTGATGCAAGTTAGACTCATTGTCAACAGCCTTTTTTCCAGTCAACAGCTCTAGGAGAACAATCCCAAAGCTGTAGATATCTGACTTCTCTGTGAGCCGGGAGGTTCGAGCATACTCAGGGTCGATGTAACCAATTGTGCCCATCACGAAGGTTGACGAATGAGTTTTAGCACAAGGGATGCACTTGGCAATGCCAAAGTCAGATAAGTGAGCTTCGAAGTTATCATCTAGCAAGATGTTCGAGGACTTCACATCACGATGAATGATCTTTGGGTCGCAGTCATGGTGAAGGTAGGCTAGACCCTGAGCAGCACCAACTGCTATCTTCAAGCGTGTGTCCCAATCCAACTTTACCTTCTTAGATGGTCCTACCAAACCGAAAGAGATTGATAAATTTTGATTTAATGAGATAAGAAGAAGAGAGATATAGAGCTTGTAAAACCAACCATGAAGGAGATCCCACAGTGATCCATTTTGCATGTAATCATAGAAGAGAAGGTTCCCATGAGGAGAGAGGGAGTAGCCATGTAGGGTTACAAGGTTTCGGTGCCTGATGCTGCCAACGGTCTCTAATTCCGTCTCGAATTCACGTAGATTATGAGGATACTGAGTATACAACCTCTTGATAGCTATAGGTCTCGAGTTCTTTAGAACACATTTATACACCGTACTCGAAGCTCCATGACCAATTATGTATTTTTCGTTAAGGTTTTCAGTACTTCGCATGATGTCTTCGTATGTATGGATTGCAAGGTCCATGTGAAGGACTACTAGCTTCAGAGGGTCTAAAGAAGACATGTATATGAGAAATTATGTCAAGCTATTGAGAGCAAACAAGGTCTAGTTCATGTTCATTGCTCACCTTCTGCAGTTTTTAAGGGGCCTGTAAAAACTTTTGGTTGATTTGATTTATATATTGCTAGCATGATCATCAGTATAAGTATCATGAAACCCAAAGTTATGCAAACTGCTGCAACTGGAGAAATGATTACTGCAAATAAAGCAAAATGCAGGTTTTAATATGCAAAATACCTCATATGATAATTTCAGGACTCAAAGCTTACCTTTTGAGGCATGGCCATTTGAAGCACAAAAGGAATCAGGCCAATTTCCACACAACAAAGGATTCCCAATAAAACTGAAAAAGAGACGATGAAGATGGGGATAAATATCAAATTTCGAAGAGAAAAGTCGAAAGAGAATTTTCTTAGTACCTCCCAGAAGGGAACCTTGAAAAGTTCTTTGCTGAAGGGATTTCACCTGATAAATTGTTGAAAGAAAGATCCCTGAACATGAAAAATTACAGCAGAATGGATAATGAGAAACAAAAATTTAAATTTGTAATGGCAAAAAAGATGGTTCACTTACAATATAGTTAGGCTGAAGCAGTTGGAAAGTTGAGATGGTATCACCCCATAAAGATTATTGTCATTCAGGATCCTTCAGATACTCCATTGTTTTAAGACCAATTTAATTTATAGAAAAACAACCAACAATGTTATCAGGAGAAATAAGTAGGGCTGTAAATGAATTGAGTTGAGGCAAGTAGTGATCTTTTCAAGTTCATGTTCGTTAACTAAAACTAAGCCCAAGCTCAAGTTTGAGCTCATCTCGAGCTTGGCTCACAAACAAAACGGTATGTTTGGGCTTGGTTCATATAGTTTGCAAATGAGTTCACGAATGAGCTCATATATATATTTGAGTTTACAAATATGAAAACTATAATCAAGCTCTTATACATCAAAATATTAATGTGCTTATGAGCATGCTCATCATCATAATTCATGATTTTTTTTATTAATAAACAATATGTACTAAAATCTTTAAAAGAGCATCACATCGAGCATGTTCATGAATATCACATGAACTGTTCACAAATACTAATGAGCCGAACGCTAGTATATTCAAATTCGTTCGTTACAAATTGTGTTTTTAAAATTATGTTCAAGTTTGTTTGTTAATTTTGAAGAACCAAATATGAACAAGCTGTTGTCGAATAACATCGAGCTGTTCATTGAATGCTCTGTTCATTTACAGCCCTAGAAACAAGTAAAGAGAAGGTATACAACTTACAGAGCATCAATGTTCTGTAACTGACCCAATTCTTCTGGAATGAAACCAGAGAGCTTGTTGTATGATAAGTCGCTGCAAAATCTAAAGGTTTTAGAGAATAATGTGGGATGCATTGATGAATGATTTGGGTTGTCATCAGAATTGGCCAGACTTACATTTTTTGTACGCTTCTTAGATTCCCAAATTCACCAGGAACAGGTCCACTGAGATAATTTCTACTTAAGTTTCTGCCATGTCAAATAGGAAATTAGATCACTGAAATTTGAGCTGAATGATGAAGTAACTAAAAGGCATGGGCCAGTGCTATAACCATTCACATACAATACAAGGAGGTGTTCGAGGTCACCAATGGAGTCTGGAATCAGCCCCGAAAAATTGTTGCCAGAGAGGTCTCTGTAGAAGGAGATGATTAGTGATGAAAACATCATATCAATGCTGAAATTGTAGAGATCATTCGTCAATTTGCAGTCTTACAATGTATCGAGATTAATGATCCGTCCCAGTTCGAAGGGAATCTGACCCTTGAAAAAGTTTGATGAAAAGTTCCTACATCAAGGAAATCATATTCAACATTCAAAGAAAAGTGATGATGTAGAACGAGAAAGAAAAAGGGAAGGATAATAATAAAAAGACAGGCGGAAAATGAAAGAAAGAAAGGAGAGAGTAGAAAGAGAGACTTTTGGTAGGAAAATACATAAAGAAAAACATTATCAAAACAATAAGAAAAATGTTAAGCATTCCCAATAACTAACTAATAAATTGGACAATCAAAATTTAAGCTTTTAATTTACTTGTAGTGGATTAAAACTTAATCTAACTAGATAATTCAATCAATTAAAACCTTAAATCATAATCAGTCAATTTATTGGTCAGTTATTGCGACTATGTAGCAGGGCTCTAACCGAAAATATGAAAAGATAAGAAATGAAAAGATGAGCACATTATTCCTACTTCTAAAAAACTATTTCATTCCCATAAAAGTTTTCAAACAAATCAAACATTCTCAAACTACAATTTAGCTGAGTGCTACGACTCACAGATAAGTCAGGCTTTCTAGCTTCTGGAACTCCAAAGGAATGGAACCATTTAATAAGTTGCCATGCACATTGCTGGAAAATAGAAACAAGAGGGATCAACATTATCATCGGCACCGTTGTTTTAAGTCTTGAGCAAACTCACAGTTTATTTAGAAAGGAGCATGAGGTAATGTTTTTCGGAATGGGTCCCTCGAGCTTGTTGTTGGCAAAATTTCTGAGACATGAATAGTGCGAAATAAATTAGTCTGATCAATCAAGTCAAACAACACGCAAGATCAAAAACAGAAAAGCTGTTGAACATACAACTCGAACAGATCCTCGAGTTTTCCGAGCTCAGCTGGAATAAAGCCGTCTAAGTAATTATCATTCAACTGGCTGAATAGTGAAATAAATATATGGTTACATAAATACAAAGATTACAAGAATCAAAATATATCTTTATAGAGTGGGATCTCACAGATAGCTGAGCTTTGACATGTTCCCTAGTTCAGGTGGAATTGCCCCAGTAAATTTGTTGCCATGCAGATACCTGAGAAAAGAAAATTAAAATTTTTTCATAGTACAAAGTTCTGGCATATCATTAAAATCTAATTATTTTACATATTTAATTTTCAAATTTTTAATATTATATATTGACAACTAAAATCATATGAAAATTATAATTTTTATTACATATATGCATGCTACAATTTTGTGGCATGAGTTGATGATTTTAGTGGCTAATATATAATATTAAAGATTTAGATATTAAATATGTAAAATAGCTAAATTTTAGTACTGCATGTAATTGCTCTATATATATTTTTAGGGATCACAGCTAAGGACTTACAGCTTGCCAGTGTAGGTTAAATTTCCAAGTATTTTTGGAATTGGACCAACCAGTTCATTTTCACTTAAATCCCTGAAAATTTAGCTGTCAATTATACTAAACTTAACCCACTAGATGAGAAATTAGAATAAAAAAACAGTCAGAAAAAAAAACAGATTAAAATTACACAAAAAAACATAGAATCAGGACTAACATGAGAATATAAATAAGGGAAATTTACATGTCAAGTGCAGAACTTACCATTATTACTCATTTAACCCTCAAATATTACATCAATCACCTCCATCTTTGAGAAATAATTGCAGTTCACCGTGAGGTTTTCAGAACTGAATCGAAATTGAATAGGTCGAATGGTCGGTTTGTAGTTTAATGAGTTGTTTACCTGATCTCGTAATTACATTATAGTTATTTTCAATTTTATGAATATTACAAATAAGTTTTCAAATTTTAAAATTAATTAAAAAAAAGAAAAATATAAAGAATTTTTTTTTCTTCAACCATTAGTTAATAGACTATCAATTAAATTGTACGAATATAAATTTAACTAAATTATCAATTCACATAAATAATCAAACAGATTATGTAGGAGAATATAAAATGTTAATAAGCACTTGCCAAATTTACTCTACATATTTATGAACTTTAACTGGATCGACCCATCCATCCAGTTCAACAGTCGAACTGGTATTTAGCCAGTCTAATCCGGTCAAACTATTATCAAGATTTTATGGATTAATCAAAGCAGTATAGTAACCTGATCGAATCAGTCCAACCGACCAGTCTAGTCCTTTTTTGAGAATCGTAGACTTCTCCACAAAGTTTATCTATCACCCCCAAAAAGTTCATATTTTTCCCCCAAATAAGGGACAGATTATAATAATTCATCAAGGTTGAGAGCAAAATATATAGCTATTCATCTTTTTAACTGTTAAATGAGTAATATGAACAACTTCGAGGGTAACATGTATTTAAACATAAAAGAAAAATGTCAAATATAATAATAAAAAGAGTAAAAGAAATATTTTTCAATATATTTCAATATATTTCAATGATATAAATTTAAAAAACAAAATTTCTTCTACAAACAAAGCATGAAATTTGTAGATATGACTATGAATGAAATACAGTAATGTGGACTTACAGAACTGCAAGGGCTTGCATGAGTCCAATCACCTCCGGTATCTTTCCTGTGAGTCTATTCCCTTGAAGGGACCTACAAAACATTTTTGTAGACCCCACAAATTCTAATTTATTTTCAATTTTAGCAAATATAATAGAAAATAGGGTAAATTACATCCGGGCCCCTAACGTTAGGAGGGCATTACAAATTAATCTTAATTTTTTTTTAAAAATCTCGTCGATTTTAATCTCTAAAGTTATAAAAACACTATAGTTTTGATCTCCTTTTCAGAATTTTAACTTTTTTGCTACTCTTTCTTGATAAAAAAATGTAACATTTAGTTTAAACAATTTATATGTTTAAAAAGACTATTAAACTCTTCTGTTCTGACTCTTCTTTAAAAATTTAATAAAAATTTAAAATTTAATGTCTATATAGATGTAAAATTTAAAATATAAATATTATTATTTCAAATAATAATCCCAAAAAGAAGTGAAAGTTAATGATTGAGAATAATCTTATAATATAATGATAAAAAATTAATAATTATATCTTAATTGACACTAAATGATAATATTTTTACAAAATCAAGGACCTAAATCAACGTTTCAAAAAATTGGGGCTAATTTACAGTGCATTTTTACTCACAGGGACCCAGATGCAATTTATCTTCAAAAATAATATTAATATTTCGGAAATAATATATGACATAAATACAGTTTTACTGTTTTGGGAACGGCTTTTTCAGAAAGATATCACATTAATGCAGCAGGCTTTATCACGTGAAAGGAGCAATGGAAACAGAGTAAGCAGAAGCTTTTCCACACCTCTCTCTCTCTCTCTCTTTTAACCATTTAATGAAGAACGGCAAAGAGAAGCAGGAATGGTGGAGTGATTACATACAGGGTAGCAACTTGAAGGAAGCCAATGTCGTAGGGGATCTCTCTCTCTCTCTCTCTCTTAACCATTTTAATGAAGAACAGCAAAGAGAAGAAGGAATGGTGGAGTGATTACATACAGGGTAGCAACTTGAAGGAAGCCAATGTTGTAGAGGATCACTCTCTCTCTCTCTCTCTCTTTTAATCATTTAATGAAGAACAGCAAAGAGAAGAAGGAATGGTGGAGTGATTACATACAGGGTAGCAACTTGAAGGAAGCCAATGTTGTAGGGGATCTCACCAGTGATCTCATTATATGATATATCCCTGCATTAAATTATCATACATATATATCAACCTTTAAATGAGCACTAGAGAATAGTAAGAATTCCATATAAAATGTGCATATTCGTATATTTTCAAATACGATTGAAGTCCAAGAGATTATGTGAGAAATCGTATTTGAATATGATTTTAGTGCCCGCTACAGAAACGTGCCATGATGGAGGTTTCTGAGAAGTTTTTTTTTTCATTTTAGTATGCAATCATATATGAATACCACTGCAATAAAACTTAAAAAATAAAAAACTTTTAATGCAATTATGTTTATTAGCTTAATATTTTTATCTTGAGATATAATATATTATTTGGCTTATGAACTAGAAATTATAGAGGAAAATATAAAATCATAAAATGTATTAATAATTGTAATAAAAGTTAATACACAAAACTATATAATATTCACTTAATAATTTTTGTACCCAAAAACACAAACTATCTTAGAATACAAAAAAATTAATAAGCTCAAAATTTTGCTTTTTCATATTCAAGTACGATAGAATATAAAATAACAAAAATCTTGGTAGAAAAGCTCCATTGAATGCAAAAAAAGTCAATTTTGTACACAGAAATTGATTTTTTCGCATTCAAATGCAATTGAATATGAAAAGACCGCATAAAAATGCTCTATCATGTCATGTTTCTTTGACCTCATAACCGAATTTATCGTATTCAAATACGATTGAACACAAAAGAAAAAATCTGCCCACGTCGTGTTTTTGTGTGTGGGGCGGGGCCATGCCATGTGACGCAATCCTATTGGTCATTTATAAATTACAAATAGCAAAAATGCGAATTTGCCAATGAGAGAAATAGCTGATAAGATTAAACAAAAAAAAAAAAAAACTTACAAGATTTCAAAGCTTGTGCAGTTTCCAATGTTTTCTGGTATAGTTCCAGTTAGATTGTTGCCTCTCACATCACTAAGGGTAGAAAGAAAAATCATAAACATCAGAGTTAATAGAGAGAAGTATAACAAATGATCAGAAGATCAATGTTGAGCTTCGGCTACTCACAAGTACCACAACCCCGTCAACTGGCACACATCTGGGGACAATGTTCCTGTGAGTGAGTTGCCTCTGAGTCCTCTGCAACAAAATTGCTCTTAAATGTTAAACGATATGTGATCAATCGTCTCCATTTGGAGACGGCTTAACGAGTTGAGCAGCCTAACTTTTGAAATAGCTGCATAGTGATCTTCGCGGTAGCTTAAAGTTGAGTCATTTAAAAAGTTTAAGAGGCTTCAGGTTGCCTAACTTTCGTGTGAAACTTTTTAGTTGCAAAAGTCATTTAAAAGCATGCAAACAATTGGCAAAAACTTGAACGTAGATATTCAAACTTCCTAGATTTATAGCCAAATGACATTGTTAAGTTTACGCGCCTCCAAATTTTTAAGGTGCTTGAGTCTAATCTAAATAGGAGTAGCAATTTTATGCGAAAATTGAAAAAGCACTCAAAACTCACTCGTATTTTGCTCGATTTGAAACCAACGTGATTTTCTTTCGGCAAGAGTTAACTCGAAATGAAATTGATTCAATTCCAAATCGACTTGTTATGTATAAATATGTGCATATTTCTAATTTTTTAAAACATAACTCAAACATTATATATATATATATATATATATATATATATATATATAAACACGTCATGATAACTTATATAAAAGAGATGACGTAATAAACACGTGTGAAATTTAGAAGTGAATTTATAATACTAAATTCTAATATTCCCTATATATATAATAGATATTTTAATAAAAAAATATGACTTATAATGAGGCTCAATTAAACTAGAAATCGAACAACTTTTAACATGCTCGAATCGAACTCGACTCGAAATTAAAAATGTCGGGCTCACGTAAAGTTGATTGAAGCCCAAATGACATTTCAAAATGCCTATACATACTATTTTAAAAAAAAAATTTGCTAAGCTGTGTAAATTATGATTTGAGCATGATATGGGGAGGAAAATAAGTAGGGAGGAAATTTTTGATGATTAAACTTTTGATAAACTAGAGAGACGAGAAGGGCAAGCACTAACAGGTACTGCAAAACCTCATTCCAGTAGATGAGCCTTGGAATGTCGCCAGTGAATTGGTTCTGGGCGAGATCACTAACCATGGAGAGTGTTAAAATGTTAATTAGCTTTTGTTGTACTGTAAGTATGAGAAAGAGAGATGAAATGGGAAAATCTCACAGGGTTTTGAGGTTTGGGATCTGTGAAAGTGTTGAAGGAATGGGTCCACTCAGTTGGTTGCTCTTGAGATTCCTGCATTGGAGGGAGAAGCCTCTAAGCAGAAGGTACCACAAAATAGAAAGACAAGGGTTCAGGAGCTAGAAGCTCTAGCTCAGCTCCTCTCCTCTGTTCATGAGATTAAACGCACAGTTCTTCGAGCTGTTTGAGCTTCGATAATGCGAAGGGAATGTCGCCGGAGAGAGAGTTTCCAGATAGGTCTCTGCAAATTTAATATTATTGTTAATGCATCATCAAACAAAATATTAATGTACTGCAAAAGGTTGGGGAAAAAAAACAGAGCGAGGTTGTACAGGTATTTGAGAGAAACGCATTCTCCAATTTCATCTGGGATCTGCCCATGAAGTCGATTTCCTTTCAAATCTCTGCTCCGGGAAACAGAGAATCAATGGAATAAGCACAAATAGAAGATTGGGCAGTCAAACAAATATAATGTAGACGAGGGAAGGAAAACGAACAGTGACTGCAAGTTCTTCAGCGCCCCGACCGCCGGAGAGATCACGCCGCCGAGGTTCAGATTTGAGAGGTTCCTGCGCCGCCGCAGACCTATTAGTAAAAACACATTTCGCCGGACAGTAGGGGAGAGGGGGAGAGACGAACAGGGAAAACACGGTAGGGGTTAGATTGGCGCATAGGACACCGCGCCATGAGCAGTGGTCTTCTAACGCATCGGCGCCGGCGGCAGATGAAGGGTTCCAATCGAGCAGCAGATTGGCGAAGTTGGTGAACGAAGCCTTCATCACCAGAAGAGCTCTCCCTGGTGCGCATTGCCGGAACAGAGTTGGTATTAGCGAGCAAGAACGAAGAGGCGTAAATTGCCAATGAGGCTAATCAGGTTGTTTGTGAAGAAGACCTTCGTCCGAAAGCGAGGAGACAGCCGGAAGCACGAGGAAGAACAGTGCCGCTATCGCCATTCGATCCATCGCCCTCCTCTTCTCCATGTCCCCACCCATCATAAGAAGCTACTCACACGTACTTCGAAACAGTGGGAAACAAGTGAAATGGAGCCAAACAGAGCGCAATCGTTCTGCATGATACCGCGCGCGTGAGAGAGAGAGAGAGAGGGAGAGAGAGAGAGAGAGAGAGCGCAGAGAAGAAGAGCCAAGAACGGAAAATGCGTGGAGTAGGGGCCGTCGCCGTACTGTGGAAGAAGAAACCAAATAGCGAAGGCGACGGAGACGTGACTGTTCCTATCGCCAGCCTCCATAGCTCTGCCACGCTGAAAATTTTTTGAGCTCGCGAGCTCTCTTTTCACTTCACTGCTCCTGAAATTCATGTTTTGCACTTCCCACCCAGCTTCTTTTACCATTTAATATAGGACTTTTTAATTATATGCGGAATTCAGATTAGATAAATTTATTGAGTAAATTTTTTTTTTAATTAATTTAGTGAAGAAATATTCATTTACAAACATAATTTTCTTGCTTTCAATTTATAATTTTTTTTTTCATAACAAAAAAAGTTACATCAAACATAACAAAAAAAAATATTTAGCAAAAATCTAAAATATATAAGAATAATGCTACGCATTTCAATAAATAACATCAAATATTAAATATAATTATGTGACATTATTATCATATATATAAGTAAAATTAAGTTTTTTTTATCTATGTAGTATGATTATCATATAAAAATTTTAATTTAATTTAAAATTTATTATTATTTATAGGAGCTACAAATTATAAAAAGAAAGAAAATGTCAAAATAGCAGACCTGTAGTAACTTAGAGACCTATAATTAATTTTCCCAATTTAAAAATTAAAAGGCCGTACGAAAAAAAAAGTGGGCTTCGAGCAACGGCTAGCGACAATCCGTATGGCGTAAGCTGTGGCGTGGTTTTAATGGCGTGTCGCTCGCCCGAAACCGATACGGAGTTTCGTGTCGGATCATCGCAATTAACGAAATCCGTCGAGAAAAATGGGCAAAAATATCACACACTCCACTAACTCCGCTGTACGTGCGTTGTATTAGGTGAGTTCAAATCGCGGTCCCTTCAGAGTGTTCCCTTAACGGTAATTAACTTATTTACGGAACTGCCCTCAATCCGGCGGGTATTTCGGTCAACTAGAGGAATGGAGGCTCCTTTTGACCGGTAGCAGACGTCGATTGTCGATATTGCCCTGCATCATGGCGGCAGACAGTAGGGGCATAATGGGCAAATACAAAATAGCCTGCGGGATCAGCTGCCGCCTGCGGGGTAACAGCGGGCAGTTGCCATGGATGCATGTACTCTGGAAAGCCGTTGGTTGATCCTGCGGAACATCATAACGCGCCAGTCACGCGAAAGGCGTGATCGGCCGCCGGCCGCCGCACCCCGCCGCACGACCACCCCCAATTATGGCTGGCTCCTCCACAACAGTATACACGTGGCTGACGGAGAAACGGTTGGACGATTGCTCGTGCTGTCCGTCGTGATTTGAAACATAATCAAAGCATAAAATACAGGTCACATTATTAAGATAATGATATTAAATATTAAAGAACCTTAGAATTACTTTTACGTCCATAAAATAAAATTCACTATTTGGATATCAGTTTAAATTTTGTAATATTTGCATATAATATATTAAAATATTATTTTCTAATATATTTTGTTAAGACGAGAAACAATCAGATTTTTTACGTGGAAAACCGGCTGAGCGGAAAAACCACGGCTCTTTTCGAGGAGGCTTTTAAAAATCACTAGAATCACTCTTTTTGGGGGTTACAGTAAGGAAGCTGAGTGGATTTTGGGGTAGAAGTATTTTCTTGAGTCCAACCTTATTGATTTTTCCCGTTATAGTGAGGTATTTATATCCTGTTCTACTTTGTAGAGTCATTTCAGCAGAATGGACCTCAGCTCTAGTGACGGCCCAACAATGTCCGCAGGGGGGGCACTCCTTGGCTCTTGCGGTACGATGTACGGATGATACGATCTGACAGCGGGAGAGTCCATACCTCTTGAAAGCAGTATGATCACCAATGCTTCGCCAGGAGCTGGTCAGCTCTGGTCTTTTCGGCGTCTGTTATTCGGGGTGATACTTTCTTATGTTTGATGTCGAGCACTCGTGCCATTGATGCCAAGTAAGCTTCCACGTGTGCGGTCCAGATGATGGAGCGTGGATCCAGATGCAACATATATAATCTAGAGGATGACTGGTTCTCACAAGGAATATTAATTACCAACTATCAAGGGCTATCATTCAATGGCAAACTAATAAAGATCATAAATATTTATATAATATTTTCTAAATTTTCTTTTAGTTACATTCCACATTTTAAAAAAGAACAAATTGATTAGCAATATTTATTTTCAATAGTAAATTTCAGCTAAAATTTATGTTTTTAACTATTTATATAAATAAAAAAATATGGGCAGTTATAGGGTAATTCAATGACTTATTGAGGATACAGTTAGTGTAGATATGCACAAACCAATAATATGAAAGAATTAATGAGTTCTGGTGAGTCATATAACCATAATGAACAAATATGTATGAGTAACGTAGTCTGCTAGCTAGTAAATAAGAAGATTAGCAAGTAATTAATAAAGTCAATAAATAAATTGCTTACTCTTAATACTGATGATTCTTTAATGATACACTTAAAGTTCCTCTGCAAAAAATTTCTCTCTCTTTTTCTCCCAAGTATATACTATTGTGTTTTTTTTATACTAGAAATATACACTGTTGTGTTATCATTACAAAAAAATAAAAAATTAGTGAAAAAAATGCGTCACTAATACTTATAAAGTTGTTATAAAATTTATTTAATGACATTTTTCACAAAATTCATCACCATTACATACTTTGCAAAAATTTAATAATAAAAATTAATTTTATCACAAGTATAATATTAAATAATTCTGCCACTAATTTTGTTGCTATTATTAGTGAAAATAAACATTATAACTAAATATATCACAAATAATTAGCATTTTAATGACAATACTAGTGCCATTACTTTCATTATAATGTTTTAATCAGGGCATTAGATTTGCTTAAAACTCGTTCATAGTTTAGTCGAATTAAACACAATTCAATTTTATTATAATTTAAAACTAACTCGATAGTCAGCTTGATTTCCTGTATATATATATATATATATATATATTTATGATATTTTATGTAAATGTACATATTATATAAAAATATATATATACAAATTTTTTTTATTAGAAAAAGAAAATAACTTAGTTTACATAAACATTCTACAATTAATCACATCATAGATAAAATTTGATACTTCTTTAATCCAGGTTTTTTGAGAATCAATGAGGAGAGCATATCGAGCAAGCATGTATGCAGCTTTGTTACCATCTCAACAAATATGAGAGATAATGCAATAATCAAAAGACTTAAAACTCTCTCTTAAAAGATTCATTTTAGGCCGAATGATAGATAGATCCTCATCTATCCTGCAGCAGTTTAATCGCCTCCATGGAATCGCCTTCAAGCCAGATCTTCTTCAAATTCAACCTTGTAGCTAAGAGGATGACACGATCGACTGCTAAATACTCTGCAACAGCTAGCTCCAAGTATCCTTCTACTTTCTCCGCATAGCAAGCAAGCATCCTTCCGGATAAGGTTCTGGCAATGACCCCAAAACCTATGCAGTTCCCATCTGTATCTAGTGCCACATCGAAATTGAGTTTGGTAGTTGTTCCTTCAGGCGAGTGTCATTCTTCTTGAAGCTCCTTACACACGAGGTAATCCAATCGCCGCGCTTTCTCTAATGCTTTCAAGTAAGACGAGGCGAAAAAGCTAATGTCTTTTCGAGATCTTCTTATATTTAATACAAGTTGATAATACACATATATGTAACCAAAAAATTATATTTAATATATATTAGATATAAAGTAAATATTAAAAATAAAAATAAATTTCAATCAAATTAAATTAAAATTGATTTAAATTTAAAAATTAATGTTTGAAGTGAGATAAACTCGCTCAGGGCCGGCTATCAGTTCTGATATATTTTGGCATTAAATAAATGAAAGGTGGATGATTGATTGATTGACGCATCATGGAATCCGTGACGGCGGATCCTCCATTTTCTCTCTCATCCAAAGCTGATGGGTCCCCTCACTGAAACCATTGTTGAGCCCTCAGCCTCCCAATTATTTCAACCTTTTTATAAAATATAAATATAATATATATATATATATGATTTTTTTATTATATATAATATATATTATATTTATATTATTTGAAGCAGGCATTGTGCTCATGGGTGTTTTTATTTGGCTGCATTTATTGGGGGATTGAATTCAAAATTTTTCTATATTTTTTTAATCCATTTAAAGATAACCAACATCATGAGCCATGATGTGGAAATAAATAATTCACATTAGATTGAATTTAAATGTTTGGACAAAAAAATTATTGAATTTGAGACGTATAATTTTCAGGAGCAAATTTAACTGCAGTAGTGGACGACAAGCCCCATGCATAATTGGAGGAATATTGGCACGTTATTAACTCATATAAGGTTAAAATCTATTATACAGGCTTATTTATTTGCAATTGATAATTTTAAGAAAATTAAAATTAAATTTAGATGAAGATAATTTTTCATTAAAAATTATGATCCAACATTACATATAACTTACTAGTTAGTACTTTTCTATTGTTAGAAGCACTTATGTGTTCTTGAGGTCGAAAGAAATTAGTATTTAGATGTTTTGGGGTTGGAAGATATAATTACTCATTTTATAAAAAAATGATAAATCACAGGTGTTCATATTGATAAATATAAGAGGAAAAAAAGTTAAACTCATGGTTAACAAAAATTATAATAAAAGTGCTCAATTGAATATCGTTTAGCAAACTTTACAAGTCAAACAATAGAACTGAGAAGACCACCAGTGGCCTTCTTTAGCACAAAACCTCTCAGATACCCCATGCCGAGAAAGATGGCAAAAATACCAAATAGCATTAGATACCCTGAGGTACGGCGGTGTGCAGAAGAGAGATTATTGTGTCTCTTCATCACTTAGCTATAGATAGAGGAGAGAGACTAGAACATGGCATGGGGTCCATCCATTGGCAAAACTATTCAATGCTCCCTTCAACTTGAAAAAATTTGATTAAATTGAAGATAACAGAAACTCAGTAAGTTCGAACTCTCTTCTCTCCCTAAGAGTTATAATTATCATTTTCTCCTACTATAATAGCTCTTTTTTTCTCTAATCAATACATATAAATTTCGATTATCTCCTGATTATGAGCTCACATAAAAAACTATTTTAGTTGTGTTCTTATTTTATTATTATTATTTTTAATCTTTGGGCTTAGTTGACAGAATTTCTTGTTAATATTTTCTAAGCTTAAGTTACTTAAAGCAACTTAGCTATAGATAGAGAGCCGAAAGACTTGCTTGAACTTTATGTTTGGGCAGCTTACACTATAAAAGCACATTCAAATAATACTATGGCCTTTAAGCGGCTTAAACCTCTATATCTTAAAATTTAAGCCGCTTAAAAATTTGATAAGCTTGTAACTATAATTTTTTTTCTAGAAATAGCAAATTAAATGTGTCGGTGCATACGTACGTGTACATTTTTTTTTGAGTTTTAAACATCCTAAATCAGATTGATGAGGCCAGGTGAAAAATGAATATTACACATTATGATATTAATGTGGAAATTTGTGAACACAGAAGAAAAGCATTGGCACCTAGAACAGTGACTTAAATGCACTAGTAAATGAGGTGATTAGAAGTAAAATTCAGGAAATAATAGACACTAGCAGGAAGAGCAGAGATTAAGTAGCTAAGTGCATTTATTATTTGGAGTTCACCTGTGAATTCATAAGGGATGAAGAGCTTTACAATGATTAAGGTAGTTATAGCTGTCAGCAAATTATAGGAACTTTGCCCTTGTTGGAACTATGGTTAGAATGGATTTCTACTGTAATTACTTCAGAATGGCCGCTGAGAGACATTGAAGAAGATACGATGACCTTGAAAGTCTAAGATAAGAAGCCTGATGTTAAAGAAGAAATCTTTTATGTGTTTTCTCGACTTTGGCGAGGTGGCTCGAACATGCAAATTCGACATAACATGCCTAGGAATTAATTATTTGATGACATTGACAAAGACTTGCACAGCAGAGCAAACCATGCACTATCAGGTTACATACCCCACTTTATTCCAAATATTTCAATTGCAATATTAAAGACGACGACAAATAAACAACACATGTATCAACCCCATCCGGCTATAAGCTTGACATGGATACGACACAACTATCGTACATAATAATCAACTGTAATTATAAAATTTCTTACGTGTGGGCAGAGGGGCAGAGGTGACTGGAGGAAGCTTTGCCACGACGAAAGCTACGACGGGAGGTTCCGGCTACATCGTCACCTTTATGCTTGATGATGGTGTAGATAGCGGCGCCGGTGATGGCACCGATAGTAGGGGCCACCAGGTAAATCCATATATGCTTGTAGTTGCCAGCAGCCACTGCAGGGCCCAAGGTGCGCACTGGATTCATCGAAGCGCCACTCGTCGATCTGGATTCATTTTTCATTAGAACCAAATCAAGCATCTTACTATTTGGTTGGAGGCCATGGTACGGCTAAAATAGCTTCCATTTTTCAAAAATAAAAATAAAAAAAATATTTTTCATTATTTATACATAAACTCTGATAAATAAAAATTTATTTTATATGATAAACTACATAAATTCTCAACAGATCAATTAAATTTATTTTATACATTATAAAACTTTTAACATAACTAATTTGTTTTTTCAGCAATCCCATGAATTTTTCCTTTATTAGAAAATGAATATATCATAAAAAATAAATTTACTACTGAAATTATGAAGGCAAAATCTCACAAATTAACATCTTATGATTTCCATGTGCAAACATAATGCCCAGTCATAGATTCGAACATGCTAAAGCTTTCGCCTTTGTAACATAGCTGCTTTAAAGAATGAATAAGAGGCGTTAGTTGCTCAGAATGACAGGCATTGTTTGCTAAGAAAAGTAGAAAGCTATAAGAAAGAAGCGGGAACAGTAAACAAGTTTTTCTCCTTAAACTTTCTGTTTTGCTATTTTCTCATGTGAGATGATAATAACTTTGTTTTTCAGGTGTATTCCAGCTCACGATTAAGTGATTCATAGTTCATACATTCATCACCATCAATAATGCTTCTCGCTCGAGATGCACCGAGCATAAGCAAGATATCTAACAACTCGAGATGTCACATCGTGGGACAATACATGCTTGAGTAGTCAACCTGATTGAGTCACATGTGTCGAGCAGTCTTGCCTGAGAAAGTCACTTGAATGTAGTGGAATGACATATCATCCAATTGCTTGAGACATCTCAGTCGAGTATTTCACTACTCAAGAGAACCAATCGAATGGTGTGCAACAATATGTCATCCAAGCGTCTAAGACATCCCTACTGAATATTCCATTAGTCAAGGGATTAAATGTCGAGCACATAGGATGACATATTCCTTAAAAGCTTGAGTTAAGTACCCAAGGGTTGAATGATCAATCTAATTCTCTTTTGCACACAATCAAACCAACTTGTATACTTATAAAAATATAAGCATTAATAACAAACAACCAAAAAGAAGCATGGTTGAAAATATCTCCAGATTAACAAAAAACTACGGGACTTTACTGCCCTAAATCTTAAATGTGCGTGAAGTTCTTACCTTGAGCAAGATTTATAGAACGATGAAAAGAAATTGCTTTTATTTAAGAATCACCACCAACATAGAGATGAGTTTCATATGAGGTAAAAACAAGTGCCCCACCAAGTTTGAGAAAGACCATTCTCTCTTCCAAATCCAAGTTGGAGATGTTGAGGATTTTGCTAATAAGAAGATGAGAAGATTATGTTCAAATTTTAACAGTAAGACCAAGGAAACTGTTGGAGACCGCACCTTAAAAGGATGAGAAGGAAGTCAAGGAGGATCATCAAAGAAAGCACCTTGAGTAGAAACCTCGTCCACGAATTTTAATATAAGCCTTTGGAAACGTTGATTGAAGAATCGATAGGGATGACAATTTTTACCCAAATCCAATTAACCTTCCTCGACCCTCCCCGACCAATTTTGGGGCAGGAAGGGTTTCGGTATAGCACAATTATACCGCCCTGACCTGTGACCAATTAATTAAATAAAACTATATAATTTTAAAGCTAAAATAATTAAAATAAGTATTATGATCTCTTTTTGGTTTATAATAAATTATTATGGAGGCAAAATGGGGAAGGGTGGGTCGGGCGGGGGTGAAATGAGGAGGATATGGGATGGCAGAAAGGAAGTGGGGCAGGTCGGGTTGAGTATGAGTTATCAGATGTAGGGTGGAGCAGAGATTGATATGGGTAATAATTAAAAGATTTCAAGGTAGGCATGAGTTTTACATAACCTGACTAATACATGCTCTATTGCCATTCCTAAAAATCGAGTCCAAGGTTCAAGCTGAGGTTTTGGAAACTTCAAATAAATATGGGCTACAAACGAAGACTCTAAGTTGGGGTTTGGTCCCATACTAAAGGAAACCTAATTAAGAGAATTTTCAAAGTTCAGGTCGGGGTATCAATGAACTGCTCGAAGAAGTTTTCAAAGAAGTAGAGAAGTGGTGAATAGCATGATAACTTCATAGAGATGTCAATGCTTTCAAAAGATTTACACGTCCTTCTATTCACCAAGAAGAATTTCCTTAGTTGAATTATAATTGTGACTCTACAAGGTCAAAGAATCTCAATCAATTATAGGAAAGTGGCCATGTGGACCCTCCTTTGGTTGTGGAGTAGAGGTAAGTCAACCACTAATTGAACTGCTAGCAGAAGTGCCTAAAAGGATAATGATGTGAAGGGAATTCTAGGAAGATTACATTGAGAAATTGTAACCCTTTTTTCAAGTTATAAAGGAGCAATAATGTGAAGTTTGCTGTGTGGTTTATATTGTTATTAAGGCGACAAACTAAGACGAAGTGAGTTCAAGAAGCATCAAAAGATCCTAAATGAGTGGTTATCCCAGAAAAATTTAAATTAGATTTTTGATTAGTTTATTTTATAATGATGAAATTAATTTTTATTCATATGGAATTAATTATTTAAAATTAAATATATGAAATCTTAAATGTTTGTTATGTGATTTGAAATTTAAAATGACTGAAATTAATATTTAATTTAATTAAATCTGATTATTTAAAATTCAAATTCAATGAATTTAAATAAACTAAATATCGATTGTGATTTAGAGTAAGAAATAGAGTTTTTCACCCTAAATACCAATTCAATTTTTTCCCCTCATAATCGCCGTCGGCCTAGAGAGAGAAACGCGTGGAAGAGAGAGAGAGACTCCTGGATCTCCTTTAATTCATCGATTTCTCTCCGATTCTTCGTGTTCTCAATATTTTCTTGCATGCTAAAACCGGATCTAGCAATTTGGAGCGATCCTTTCTCTCTTAATCTCAAGAAAACCTAGAACTATAGTGAATTCGAGGAAGGTTTTACCCTAACTCAGTTGGATTAAATTCAAATATGAATATCCAAGAAATATTTTGATAAAATTTGATAAATTACTATACGGACGAAGGGCTATCTTTAAATTCATATATTAGCCTTGTTATATTTCTTTTCTTTGTTTTTGAGTTGAATCTCCTGTTATTGCATACCTAAAATTTCAAAGGCTTTTGATTTGTATAATTACTTTTAGACTCTAATTATACATGCACAATGATATAAATTTTTTTTATCATTAATCTTTATTTTTTTATATATAATTATTCTCTAGAGTATATAATGATATCAGTATGGATAATAATTTAAATATAAAATTTTTATTAAGTATTGAATATTCTAGGAATTTAGTTGGTGACTTGTTGTTAGCATGACATTATACTTGTTTTGTGATTTTTAATAAAAGCAAGAACTGCCATTATTGCTTAATTAATGATTTATATGAAACGCTTACGAATGCTGAAATAGAAAGATTAATGCCATATGCTTCACTCAAACCCTTCACATGATCAGCTTGAGCAAGAATTGCATTTGATTTGATTAAACGGTTGATAGGATTGTAATTTATATATGTGTTTCGAATTTTAGTTAAAATTTTTAGTCGAGTTATAATTAGTTAATTGCAAATACATAATTATTTATTTTTGATTGTGAGACCTACGGGAGAACAAGTATACACACTTATCATTACACCCAATAGAATACGAGATATATCATGATTGGGCAAGTGTACGGACTTGCCGAATAAATGATTTGTAATACAAGAATTTAAAGGCGATAATGGATTAAAAATTTATAATTTCTGTGGGATTACGCACCTGCCTTAGCTTGAGCATATGATATGATACTTGACACGATGGTGTCCATTGACAGTTTTCGACTGTCATGAGGGTGACAATCCCCAAAGCAGATACGTGTCTACTGTGAATACGTGTCCACTAGAGGTCCTCACATAATATTTGGCGCGACGACGTCCATTGGATATGTATATGGAGGGCTATTCGTGGGGGTGATGATCCCCAAATGTGTAAAAGGCAGCTAAGGCGTAGTACGAGAAATCACGGGCCCAAAAGATAAAAGTAAAATTAATAAAAGAAAATCTGCTCATTACTTATATTTTTATCATTTATGTTTACATGCTGACGTTGTACTTACTATGCAAATCATATTATGTTTGTTTAATATTTACTATTTACACTATATTATGTCATTTCTTTATCCTACATACAAGCTTAATTGAAATCTATGTTATATATGTTTAATTGCTCGTTATTCTTATTACATCATATTAACATGCTATTATTGTCTTCATAATCATTGTTATTATTATTATTTAATATTTTTGTTTAAAAGCTTTATTAGTGGCTAACCTACGAGTCTGTTCTAACGGACTCTGTCACTAACATGACAGGCACTGGAGCACTTAATCATAAGAATGGGGAGAATGTCAGTCAAGAAAAAAATTAGTTTCTTTAGAGAGTAACTTATTTGCTTATGTGTTTGGTTGAGATTTTAGTGAGTTTTTTTAACGATAGCAAAAGGTATCAAAACTTGAGTTTTGTACAATTGTGAATATGACACTCCAAAATGTCTGCCAAAAAAGTGAGTTGGGATGGGAATACCAATAGGATGATGAATGGATTCGCTTTGGAGGATATGGAAGATGAGGTGTAGAAGAACCTAAAGGAAAGAGCTACTTGTATTAGGATGTGACTAGGCAAGGATGTATTTGACTTGGTGTCAGAAGAAAAGATGACCCATGCTTTGTTGGAGAAGTTCGAAAGCTTGTATGAGTGGAGAGTGAAAGCAACAAAACCTCCATCGCCAGGAAGCTTGCAAACCCTTCAAGAAGGAACTTCTTTTTCTAGGTAAATTAATGTTATGAAGGGCATTGTCAACCAAATTTCATCGGTAAAAAATTCAATAATGAACTTCAAGTCTATTGCTCCTCACCCCATCACCAAAGAGTTAGGAAACTCTTGTGGCTTCTCTCAACAACTCAACATTGGGTGGGGTTCTTTCAATAAACCTCATGATTTTGAGTCTGTTAAACGTAGAAACATGAAGAAAGTCTTATGGATCTTTGTCTAGCGAGGCCCTAGTTGAAAAAAATAGGAGAATCCAAAATCGAAGAAAGTCCATGGAGAAAGGAAAGTACTGAGGAAATTCAGCATCCTCAAAGAAAGAAACAAAGTGGTACTACTACAACAAACAAAAGCACTTGAGAAAGGATTGGCAAAAGATGAAAAGGCATCACAAGAATGAAGAGGGAAGGCCCACAACTTCCTCTTTAAACACTACCTTAGCAGCAGTCGAAGATCAGCTTCGAGTGCTTGACTTACCAAGTTTGATGACAGAGAAAATCAAAAAACAAAAGATTGATGATAGAGATGTGATAGTTTCATTTGAGGTTTGATTTGAGTCATTGGCTCATTGCTAGAGGGAAACTGGGAGAGGTTTTTATAGTCTTTCAAGAGAGACATCTAGTGAGAGATGAATCAGTAGCCTCCCATCTCTTGTTTATGGCCTAGGTATTTGTAGGCTTCATAGGTTGGCAATTAATACAGTCAACATGATGCCTAACAACCTTAATCTTATCCGGTTAGTTTTTGCAACATTTTAGGTGGTCAAAAGTGATTTCTGTGTTTCATATTTTTTATCTTATTGTTTACTCTCTCAAGAAGCTGAGATATCACATTCGAAGGTGAAATGACATCTGATGACCTGATAGGACTCCGTCAAACTGATATTATCAAGTTGTTCTAATTCAATAAACCTGTTCACTAGAATTATTCAACAACTTGTCCTATGTCCATTTTTGATACTTTGAAGACTGTCCACGTATGCTATCCAGATCAATTGCCAGAATCTTAGTTAATAATTACTTAAATTTAACATCTTTGTTGTGACTAGCACGAAAATATTGAGATTATGCATATTAAATGTAAACTGAACTAAAGTTTTGAGAAACTTATGTAGTTCCACCTCAATTGAATGACAATCATGAATCTCATAATTAGTTCTTACCCTGCAACCAGAATGTTGAGCATCACCGTCGCCCCCACCGCAATCCCTGCAAGCTCTCCCACCTAATTGAACAAACAATCAAACAAACAAAGAAGCTAAAGATCATCAATAACAGAAGGAAAATCGAAGATCGATGAAACAGAAAACGAAGTTCAAGTACCGCTCGAGTATCAGTGGCGACGGCAGTAGCGACGAAGAGGAGGATGAAGGTGATGACGAACTCCATGAAGAAGGCCTGGGCGATGCTGACGTCGCGGGAGGGAATGGTGACCCCGCCGGAGAGGAAGGGGTGGAAGATGCCCTTGAGGGCGAAGGAGGCGGCGATGGAGGCGGAAACCTGGGCGGCGATGTACGCCGGGACCTGGATCCAGGGGAAGTGGCGGAGGGCGGCGAAGGCGATGGTGAGGGAAGGGTTGACATGGGCGCCGGAGATGTGGCCGGTGGAGAGGATGACGATCATCACCCCGAGACCGGAACAGGCGGCTTTGCCGATCAGCGTCTCGGCGCCGTTGTACTTCTCGTTCACGATCGGGCCGGCGGTCGCGCAAAAGATGAGGATGAAGGTGCCCACGAACTCCGCCCCCAGCTGTGATAACGCTACAAAGCTGACCGCCATTGGTTGGAATTTTGAAATTTGAAAACAGGTTTTAAAATTCCACTGATACTACCGCCATTTTTTTAAAAAATAATTAAATAATAATTATTAATAAATTTAAATAATTAAAAAAATCATTCGTCAATATTGAACTACCAAACCTGGTAATATCTTCATCATGTAATCAAAATTAAAATAAAAATCGAGTTTTTAAACTTTGATTTGATTTAATTGGAAGATGTTATTGGCCCATTAATGCATCGGTGCCCTTGCTAATGATTAGGGGTGTGCAAACTATGGTTTAAATTAAAAAATCAAACCGAATCGTTTAAATTTAACGATTTGATTTGCTTTAGAATCTAACGGTTTGGTGATTATTTGAGTATTTTGGTTAATCGGTTTGAGTTCTGTTTCACATATTTGGACACCAAACCAAACCGACTGAATTAATCGATTATTAAATAACTCATGCATAAATATGATTTTAGGGTTGGGCCGGTTCAGTTGTATTATAGTAGTTTTACAGATTGATTTTGAATCTATTGAAGTGATAGTGTATATATATATATTTATGAGTTTTCATAGTGTATTTTTATGCTAATTATTTAGTATATTTTTTTTGAGTATGATAATTAGGATGAATTCTTATAATAGAGATTGTCTGACAACTTGAAAAAATATTCATAATTTTTGATAAATAGATGAAATTTTTGTTATATCGTTTTGATTATACTGTGATATTGATGTAATGATGTGTGCAATTGTATCTGAATTCTTTTTTACTTCTTTTGCTGGTTTATTTTGGTGATACGATTGAATTATTAAGTTAAATTACTCTTATATTAAAGCTATTATCTAGATATTAATATAGCAATATTTAATATCATTATAAGAAGCTTAAGAAAATTTTTGAGATAAAAAATATATTTTTAACCGAATCGAATCGATATTTATTTGGTTGGTTTGATTTCATTAAATATAAAATTGAACTCAATCTTTTTTTTTTTTTGGTCACCGAACCAACCAATTAAACCGAACACACTGGCCTACTAATGATCCAACTCTATTCCATAAAAAAGTTTGATGAAGTCTTCCTAATGCTCTCAAACCATTGCCGATGTTATTCATTGTTATATCATTTGAATCTAAAAGGTAAAACATTGAGTTTTGATCGAGTTTTGGTCAACTTTATTTATCGTCATGCCCCAAATGCTAGTTATCTTGATGCCATGTTGATCTTCGTGTTCGATTGCTTTTAGATCGTTAAAGTTTCAAAGGTAGTATTTCGAAAATTTGTTTGTTCAGTTGATCTCAATTTTCATTTTATGTTGAGCTCTACAAAATCAGAAGAAATTTAAAAGTTTAATTGAAAGATTTATTAAATTGGATATATGGGCAATATTACAATAAAGGCTCATTATAATAAAATACATTATATTTGGGTTTGTTCACATTCTGGACTCAAAAATCATTCGATATTTTCGTGCTAGGCTTGGCTAAATTCTCCAATATTTTTTGAGAGGTATTGCAATAAAAATTCGTAAAATGAAAATTGATAGCAAAAGGCATTTGTGAATTTTTTTTTTGAAATATATATATAATATAAAATAAAATAATTATTATGTTAAAATACCTAAAAAATAAAAAATTTCATTAATTTAATATTTATATAAGAAGTGAAATAAAATAAATTTTTATTTCAATATATATATATATATATATATATAATTTTAAATATAATTATATATATTGAATTTAGTACCATTTCCATACATTTTATGCACGTATATTAAACAAGAAAAACAAGCTAAAACATCGCACGTAATTAACAGAATTTGAGTTTTTAATTTGTAATTCCATATTTTGTTTATATAGCAAGATTAAAATGTAAATATTATTTAACTTAAAATAATTTCAAGATTTATTACCACATTAGCCAAATAAGATAGAGATGACGCAGGCCAACTTAAAATAGTATAGAAAAAAGAGTTTCGTAATTGACTAAAAAATTGATCAATTATAATTTAAGATATTAATTCATTGAATTTTTTTAATTAATTAAAATTTAATTGATTAGATAATTCAATAAATTATAAAGTTAGCTTATAAATAATTAATTTAATTATTAAAATGAATAATATTTTTAAAAAGAAATTACCTGCTGAGACAATATATTGTAATTTAAATAAATAAATAAATCACTCCATCAACTTCGAAATATATATATATATATATATTTTAAATTAAACAATAATCTTAAATTATTACACTTTCTTCTTTTCTGATTATTTTTATTACATATAATTCATTTATATAAGTAATTTATAACATTTTTTGATATATTACATCAAAGTTAACAAAGAAGCAAACTAAAACTTTGAAATTATTATATTTAAAAAATATTAGTAAGATAATTTTTGAGATTAACTATATATATTGTAAAATCATGTATTTATCAAAAATTTTAAAAACTAGAAATATATTTCGAGAATAACTACATGAAATCATAAAAATTTATGAAATGAATAGCCTTAAATAAAATCATGACATCAAGGATTAAATTAAATTATTCAAAATTTATAAACTAATGTAAGAAACTCAAACACCCAAAAATAATTTACCAAAGATAATATATAAAACATCAATGGACAATTTTAAAAATGTTTTTTTTAAAACAATTTTTAAATGTTCATAATTATGTAATTTCTTCATTTCCTCCAAAATTTGAGAATTTGTTCAATGCCGGACAAAATAAATTTAACATTAAAAAAGGTTATTTGTTTTATAAGATTATTTAATTAGTGTAAAATAAAATTTATAATATGATATTTTATTTTAAAATTTATTAACAATCGAAATAGAATGCATGTGGAGTAGAAAATAAAGTTATGTTTTATTTAAAAATTTATGTAAAATTTAAATTCATATAAAATTTTGAAATATTATTATAATGATATAATCAATAGGTTTAATTTTGATTTAAAATTAATATAATAAACTAACACTAAGCCGTAATTTCATACAAAATATATTTTTATGAATAACTTTTTAATATTTTCTCGGATTCATAATAAAAATGTAGTTGTGAATGTTTATGGGTAATTTATGCATAGTTTCTGAGCACCTAAATAAATTGCAAATTTAATGAATTATTATTTAAGTAAATAATGGGCAAGTGAGTGCTTGATGGCAATGAAATGATATAATTAAAAATTTTGTAGAAAATAATAATATTAATTTAATTTTTGGAGGATAAAATTTAAAAATATGTAGTCATGAGTGTGTGATTTTTTTAATATATATTTTTTTTTATAGAGCACTTATTTACCCACATAATACAAAAAATGAGCTTGGCATTCCACAAAGCTTAACAACAGTCCAAACAATACAATAATATATAAAGTCTGTTTATAAGTCTAAGTTTGAAGAAAAATTTTGAATTAAATATGAAAAAAAGAAGGTGAAAATCATTAAAAAAAATTATTAAAAAATTAGCTTGAGAAATGAAGATGACTCTCTTTTTTTTAGTGCGACTCAATTGGTTGCATCTAGTTTATTTAATTACTTTATAAGTCTAGAAATATTTATTATTTTATCAATTTAATAAAGTATAATTTTTTTGAAATTCTATAATGAAATTATCTACAGGCGTAAAAATGTCACTTTTAACGGCATTTTCATGTTACATGGTGGAATATAATATAGGGATAATTAACTACATGCCACACAATTTAGTTTTATTTATGTCTTATTTATCCATTCTTAATTAATTACACTATGTACACTCAAAAAATTACAAAATTTTACATACACACATTTGAGTTAAAACTTAATCAAAATCTATTTGAAAAAAAATATTCTATTAGTAAATAATTAAAATTATAATTTTACTTTTAATGGTATATATTTTTCTCTTCCTCAATACCACACTAAAGGGTTGATTTGTCTTAAAATCAATTTACGTCGCGGATGTCTTCTTCCTTTGCCGCCACCTAAAATTAAGGTTTTAGGATTTTCACTCAAAATATATTTAAATATTTTTAAAATAATATGATGAACGGCTCAGATTTTTTGTCATCTAACTATAGTTAGGTTATTGAAAAATTATAATTACTCATTATAATAAAAATAAATTAAAATATGTGTATGTAAGATTTTATAATATTTTGAGTGTGCATAGCATAATTAACTAAGAATAAATAGGTAAGACATAAATAAAATTAAATTGTGTAGTATATAGATAATTATCCCTATAATATAATATTTATAATATTTTTTTTGATAGCGCATATAATATAAATAAAAATATCTACAGAAATTGAACAGAGAAAGGTACAATGTCCGTCGGAAGAAGGAGCGTACGAACCTTTCTGACGAGCGACACGTCGGCCTTTGGGATGTCGGCGATGCACGAGTTTTGGGGCAGAAAGGAATCGAAGGACAGGCATTTGCCGCAGCTTGGCATTGAATTCCGTTCGTACGAAAGCGATTCCACGCGGATCCCGGAGAACAGCGGCCCGCCGGGCGTCGCCGGCGTCGACGGAGCCGGGCTTTCCGTTTCTATCGTCATTAATAATTAATTCACGAAGCTTCTTTTTTTTGGGATTATGAGAAGGAGATTGAAAGATGTAATTTTGTTGATGATTTTTGTTTTTATTTTTTATTTTGATTTGTGGGAGTGATCAAGTGAGGGAGTAAAACTAGAAACTACATGATTTTGGAGGTCTTATAAAGGTGGAATTAAGGAATAGTGAGGATGAGGATGTGATCCAGTTCAACAAGAACTACGAAGAAGATATTTTTTGAAAATTATTGGGGCTTAGAAGAAAAAAAAATGTAAAAAAATTACATAATTGGCTCGTTCTTTTCAATTTATTGCTAAGAAAGAGAAAGAATTTCAAAATCTAAACTCAAAGAAGAAGAACGAGGAGGAGGAGGAGGAGGAGGAGGAGGAGGCAAAAGAAGAGAGAGAGAGAGAGACTGTTAGAGAAGGGCAGCAGAAGGCAATATATTTAAGAAGAAGAAGATCAATATTCTGCAAATATAATGTCACATGTAAGATTGAGAAGCTATTTTTAATATATTAAATTAATTTTATTTTTTTACTCTACATATATTTTAGAATTAGACAATTTTTTTAAAATCAAACTTTTTTTTTTCACAAACCAAATGGAGGTATAACAGTTAATAGACACCAAGCTTTGTCCGCTCTGTCATCACCATCCTTTGTACGTATTTTTATTTCTTGTTGACAAAATTTAGAAATTAGTTAAATTTAACCATAAATTAGTCTCAATTTATTGAAGTTTTCCATTCCTTTATTTAGATATCATTTTATATCTTTATTGTATATATAAAAATCAAAAAAATTAAATAATAAAAAAAAGAAATGGATCAGAACATGGTAGATTAGTACATGAAAAATTCAAGGAGAAAAAAAATCACGATATCAATCTTAGCAGTTTAATCTGTTAGATGTATTTGTTCGAGTACAGGACGAAAAAAAATATAACAGAAGAGAGAATATAGTATAAATTAATTATTATTTTAATAGATATAATATATTTATTTAAAATTAAATCAGTTTAATTTTAGCCTGCTAAACAAACAGGCCTACAACCATTTTTATGCCATTTGGAAGCTGGGCATATTTGAGCCACATTCTCAAATTCTCTTGTATTTAGTTATTTTTATCCAATGTTAAGCGAGAAAGTGGATTAAAAAAATCTACGTAAAATAAAGTGGTCAAAAAAATGCGATAATGATATATAAAAGACAATTATTAAAAATTAAATATTTATATTGATGCAAAAAATATATCAAAATAGAATAAAATAAGACGATAATTTTTATGTGAAAAATGGAGTATCCGAGGAAGAACTACAATGCCGTTTAGGCGATTTAAATTCACTGATCGAATCCCTTCTTTTACAGAGCCTTAAGGGTTTCTAAATGGAGATCGAATAAGAGAAAAAGTATGAGAGAAAAAGAGAGAGACAGAGAGAGAGAAATAGAGAGTTTCTCCTCCCCTGCTTGGGTTTATCTTCTGCCATTATTTATAGCTTGGAGAAGAAGGGATATAATGAGTACAGTCTGTCATCTCTAGTACTTATTTCTGCAAAGAACGATTAGGCAGTGGGCCCCTATGCTGTCTTAAATGCTGAGTTAATATGTAGTACGGAGGATACGATCTGGTAATATTTCTTTGAAGAGCTATTTGACTAGGACTGTTCGACTAGAACTGTTAGAGGAGAGCTGTTCGATTAGTGGTGTTAAAAGACAGTTCTAACAATTTAATATGTAAATATGAAGATTTTTAAGAATTATGTGCAATTTTGCTTTAATTATGAGGAGGGGGAGTGAAGCCATGCTAGAATCCAACTCTACTCATTTTTATTATAACTCAAAATCAACTCAATTTAATATTTATATAATAATATCTATTTAAATTTTTTAATTTAGTTTTTTTAATAATTCTTTATATTAATAAATATATTGTATACAGTACATATATTGAAGGGATTAAAAAAATATGCGTGCGTAACTAAAAAAATATATTTACAATATATCAGGTGTAAAATAAATATTTAGATTAAAAATTAAACTCAATTTCATTAAAAATTAATATAAATTAAATAAATTTAATTTATTTAACTCAAATTTTTAAAATTTAAGTTTGAGCGGAGACGAACATAATTTAGGCCTATCTCAACCCAAATTTGAATCCATATATATGGATTGGGTTATGGTCGATGCATATCGTCTTACTTCAAAAATTGGATCAGGTTGGAATTCGGGCTTTCGAGTTTGATCTATTTACAATAAAACTCGTTATTTGAAGAATTAATCATAATCAAATCTAGAATAATATTAAGTTTATTGAAAATAAAATAAGAATATAGATTACAAAATATAAACTTATAAGAGAAAATTAAGAATATAGACGCGTTATATGCTATAATCTGCTGATATAATTTATACGAATCCCTCATTAATTAATTGTAGATTTTAGTAGTGTTCTCTATTTAAGGTTCTTTAAAAAATGATTATTAGCTATAATATATACTTGTATGAATTATAAATTAGATTGTATAAATGATTTAAGTCAGGATCTATATTCGATTTATTTATTTGTAAATAGATTAGATCAATAAACTCATCTTAATTAGATTAACTGTAATCAGCATTCAGAAGCTTCTGTGTACCTTCTTCTCACGTGTGAGAAAATTCCCACACGCGTGCCAACTTTCTGAAGCCCACCTTCAACGGGCCCACGGCCCACGGCCTACAGGCCACAGGCCACATGGACTTTGCGGTATTTGCTACAGCCTTCCACTTTATGACATTCTATTATTAATGGAATTATAATAAAATTTTCAAATTATAATACATAAACGATTTAACAATTAAATTGTAATATTTTTTTTTTGAAATAATTTAATCAATACGAAGGAAAATTTTGAAAAATACATTACTGCAAAACTGATAATTTTCATTGTTGAGACCTATTTGGAATTAATACTTAATAGTTGAGTAAAAAGCAAGTAATTGGGATTCAATCTTGTGTACAGATGCTCTGGAGGACCTGAACGCAATTTTCCCAAACACATTGTATTTATATTATGTCTCAATGTTTAAAAAAATGATATTAATGAAATTTTGCAAAAAAAATGCAATTTTCATTGGTTGAGTTGCATGGCCTAATTGAAACTCTAAAGAAATTTGTGAGATTCTATTATATATGTTACAATTCTCTAACATCTCTTGCCGAACAACAGCTCAACAGTAGCCCCTTATCGAACAGCAGCTCAAAGAATATCACAAGATCGTACCCTCTATACTACTGTGTCAACTCATTTAAGACAGCATGGGAGCCCACTCCCTAATCGTTCTTTGCAGGAGTAGGTGTTAGATGTCGCAGACTAAACCTACTATGTCCCCTCCTCTCTAAGCTATAAATAAGGTAGGGATTGCTCCCTCTAAGGACCTTTCCTTCCTCTCTCTCTCTCTTTCAGGCTGAGCTGCTCCTCTCTCTCTATCCCTCTTGTACTCATTCGGTCTCCATTTAAAGATCAAGCTTTGTAAGAGGAGATTCGATTAGTGGATTCAAATCGCCTGGACGACGTTGTAGTTTTTCCCCCGGACGCTCGGGTTTTCACGTAAAAATTGTCGTCTCATTTCTCTCTGTTGTGACGCATTTTTTACATCAACAATATATATATTATGTATTCATGCTGTATAAAAATAATATAAAACATATAATTTTATAAAATATTGCATATATTACATCATATTCTATAAATATTCCATGTTCTATGAAAAAAATTTAACTAGTACAAAGCTTATAAAAAAAAATTGATCATATTTCAGCCATGATCAACATATGCGCTTTACATACATGAATGAGAAAGAAAAATTATTTTATTTTGCATCAAATTGTTCAGACGTTGAACCGAATAATTGTTCTAAATAATTAGAAATAAATATGAATATGTGAATTCTTTTAAGAAAAAATATCACATAAACTAAATGAATTGTACATTTGATTTATTTATCATGTAGCACATAAATTTCACAATTATCTAAATTTATGTCTATTTATTGTTCATAATTGCATATATTTCATCATTTCTCCTCTTAGACTTACATTGCCCTGAATTTTAAATTTAATTAGAATTTTTATATGATAATGATGCCTTGCACTTAAAAAAAATATTTTTTTTGTGGCATTTTTGCCATATAAGTGTTTTTAATTATATTTAAAATTTAGGTCAATATAAGTCTGACACAATAATTTTTATTCAAGACTATCAGTTTTTTCAAGTTAACATTAAATTATATTATAATTAATCAAACACTTATATCAATTTTAAATTTCAACATTTAACTATTATTAGTTTAAATTATACATAAATTTTTATGTTAAAATAAATATTATTTTATAATTTACATAAATTTTAAAATAAAAATATGTAATTTTCATATTTCTTCAAGGCAGGTTTCGTTTAAGGAAAAGAAAATTCAAAGACTTTTTTAAATTTTAAAATAACAAAATACTAGAAATATGTCTTAATTTATACAAATATTAAGTAAATATCATCTACTTATCTAAATTAGTAAATAATATTACGTTGATTGACAAGTTTAATTATTTTTCATTTGAATCTTCAAATTTTTAAATTATTTTATTTTAGATATTCAGTTAAAAATTGACAAAAAATATTGATCGACTCAATGGAATCATTAATTATATTTTATTTTTTCACAAAATTTGATATAATGTATTTACTTTATTTTTTTTACCAAATGTATTTATTTTATTTTCGTTATTATAACATATTTTATTAGCCGAAAGGCCTATTAAATTAATCTTTGTAAAACCACTTGCAAGTTGCAAATTTGCATTTTCAGCTGAAATCTTTTTAAATTTGTCGTTTTCATACACTGTTGAATATATATATATATATATATAATGTAAAATAAAATTAATTATTATCTAAAAATGTTTTTTAATTAAAAAATATGATTTGAAATCTTTTTTTTCTAGCAATCCAATTTTTTTTTCCAGAAAGCCAATGCTGTATATTTGAATAAGCTTTTTAAAATAAGATAAGAAAAAACCTCAATATCTGCTACAGTTCACCCTCAGCAATAAGGATGATATCAATTTGGTAAAAGCCTCTCAATTTGTTCGAGTTTAACATTCTGTTCGCAATAATTTTTTACAAAAAATTATTTAAACGTGATATAAATTTGAATAACAAATTTTTCTGAATAACATGACATAATATCACAATAGCATTGAACCAAACACTCAAAACACAATTACAAAAAAAAGAACAAAAAAAATTAACTGTCATTCTAGTTCATGAATGCCCGTATATCAAAAAAGATGAAATACTACGTAAAATCACAATAATTTTTTTCAATTCTTGATATTTTTTGTTTTTTTATCGAGTATTTAGTTTAATATTATCTTGATATTACGTTATGTTATTAGAAGAAAATAATTATTTGATTTGATGAGATGTAAAAATAATTATGTAAAAATTATGAAATTTTATATCTAAATAACAATATAAAATATTAAAATTAAATCAAATGCCCAGTCCAAAAGATTCATTAGATATGGCAAAACATTTGAAGGAAAATAGCAAACAGTGCATCTCAAAAAGATTCATCAGAGGGATTGCAAAGCATAGGAATAAAGAAATAAGTGGAGTTAGAATTGAGAGTTTGAAAAAAAAAGAAAGAAGAAAAAAGAAAAAGAACCTTTTCCTTGGTGCTAAAACACTATTACATGCTTGAATTAGCTATTCACGCTTCTTAATGATTCGATCATTCATCAGAAGTTGTTTTGTCGGCAATAATAGCGTTATAATAGTTGAAGTTGTATGCACATTGATGGAACTTGGCCGTAGAAATGCCACCTACTATAATTGGCTAGCGAAAGTTCTAGCAGGCAGTTCCCTACATCCCATGAAGCAAAGTGCAAGTATTATATGGTTGTTATCGACGATTAGTCCTACTTCTCATAATTTGTTCTTAGGACCTCATGTAGATTTTGTTTTTTAGGACTTCTTCCTCAAGACTTCTCCTATGTGTTTTTTTTTTCTTCTCATTTTTGTGCTTTTATTTCAGGAATTGTTTTTTTAACTTCCTCATTTATAAACACCTTCACTAGTTTTCATGGTGTTGGTTAGTGTTCACTAGTTTTTATAGTGTTGGTTAGTGAAAATAAGATACTGTATGTTCTTTGAAGTACCCTAGCATGAGCTCTTCAACAATAAACTTCTAGGATGGAAGGGGCACAAGTAATTAATTCTCACATCGAAAAATATTGAAACTTTATTGGGTTATATAAGTAATAAATTAAAGGCTCATAATAATGAATACGGATCATCAATTATATATTAACACAACTCATATCAAATATCTCAAAACACGGGACAATTTCTCATGTGTAACTCAACATGACATATAATCATGAGTTTTAATCTTGGCATGACCTTATGTTAATTTATCTTCTATTTTGAACCCTCTCATCAACATTGCCATCTTTTATATCAATTAGAACGTTCAGTCAAAAAGGCTTTTAAATATGTCTAAAATAATCATTTACTCGGCCTTTATTCCGCTTCTCTCCAATTTCCATTCCTTCTCCCTAAAATATTCGGAGATTGAAAAGCATTTTACTAATTGGGTAAATTTTTCGCTGAAAAAAGTAGAAAAAAACTATTAAAAAGGACCAACATAAAATCTTTATGTTACTCAAGGATCAGCTTGAAAAAACAAAAGACACTTAGGACCTAGAAGCTAGTTTTTAAAAATTATAGACCTATTTGATAACCTTAGGTACATGTATGATGTTCACCCAAACTAAAATATGTGGCTTTCCTATTCTCATCCTCCTGCAGGTGCTTCACAACTGAGAACTCTATATAAATCAACAAATGAGACAGCCTTCACATTATCTAACAGAGAAAGATGGTTTTATTTCTCCTTGCATTGATCCTATCTCTACTGCCTGTTTTGCTTACTATATTCGAAGTATTGAGGTCATATAACATTATAGTAGCAAAGAGGAACAAGAGGTATCATCCCATTGCAGGGACAGTATTCCAGCAGTTCTCCAACATCAGGAGGCTGCATGATTTTCACACAGATATTTCTCGCATTTGATCACCAAACTTACAGGCTCTATTCTCCTTTTCGCAACCACGTATACACTGTGGATCCGGAGGCTGTAGAGTATATCCTGAAGACCAACTTCAAAAACTATGGCAAGGTGATTTGTTTCTTGCTTTATGAACGTTTTCTATAACGGGAAGTTGTATTGTTCAGTATAATGAAATTTTCATTCGATCATTGCTCGAGGACATTCATTAAATTCGTTGTTAGCGTGTGTGTGTGCTTGATCTCCGTTTGTACCAAAACTCTCATATTTACATAATGGACATTCAATTTACAAGTGTAGCAAAAGAATCAGAATCCAATTCATAGACTATCTAATACATGTTGAACATGATTGTAAATTACAATTTTGTCATTTTATATATTATTATCATTCTTTCTTTTTTATTGTCCCTTTATAAATTGGAATATTGTCCTACTTGAGAAATTACAATGGTGTAGCTTCGAATCTAAAAACTGATACCTTGGGGCTACCTCTTTATTGGTTTTGATTTAACCTTTCTAACATACAGGCATGTTCATTTGGGTCATTGATCAGTCAAACCTAAAAGATAATCCCCCTAACTTTGATTTTCTGTACATTCATTCATTGAGTCAAACCCAAAATACAATTTGACATTGATAGTTCAATTCTTACATTCATTATGTTTAAATATTAAACATCTGAAATTACAATTTGATCTTTTTACATGTCATTATCACACAACTTTCTTTGTGTTTGCAGGATTTGTTCATGAAATCAATAATGGATTCCATATTCAAGGTTGGGTTTGGGGTGGAACTAAACACCTTGATTAGAGATGATCATGGGACCAAATTCTTGCAAGCATTTTGATCAAGCAAGAGTATTGATCACAAACCGCTATGTTGATGCCTTGTGGAAGATCAAGAAGTTTCTGAACATCAGATATGAGGCCAAATTCAAGGACAGCATCAAAATTTTAGATGAGTTTATCTACCAGCTGATTGAAGCAAAGAAGGCTCAGATGAGTCAACAAGGAAATGAATTGGTAAAATCATATCATATTTTATTTTTTGGAACTAAGTCTAAGATATTACCCAATCTGACAAGTAGGTTTGAGCAAGTAAAAAGTAAACCCAACTTAGACAAATTGTTATAAAAGTAAAATAGAAGTGATGCACGTACAAAATACAACATTCTATTGAAAATAAAACAATGATGACAACACAACTTTCTCAAGAAAGGTTTCACACAACAGTGAAAATATAGATTGAAAGTCACAACATGATGAAAAACCTCGACGTAATATCAAAGAATAATAAAAAAAAATACTACGACTGGAAAAAACAACTCGATGTGATGCCAAAAAAAAAAAAAGTAAACTATAACAGCATGAAACCCCCAAAACTTGGCAAAGTCATGCTCACATCTAGATAAGAATTCATTGTTCTTCAAGCGTTTGATCGAGCTCCTTTGAATGTCATTGTCCACAATGGCACTAACGAGCTCCTTTTTGAGATGTTCTAGCAAGGTAAAGACTTATTCCTAGGAACTGGCCATGGATGATGAGCATGCCTCTACCTATTGCTGAGCAACCATTAGTGATAGGATATAGCAATGGGTAAGGATTTAAAATTTTGAGTACATTAGAGTTGGGTTCTCCTTGAGCTCAATGACTTCTGTGACCTGTTTGTTCTTTTTGCATTAATTCCTCAATTTCTCCAAGTGTGAGTTCAACTGAAGTTTCAATCATTTGTTTTGTGTGTCTTGCAATCATGCAATGGCCATAATATTGGTTGCTTCTAAAGCCTCCATTCCTCAAGGTTAGCTCAGTAGATTTCTCACTCCCAGTGTCTCATGGAGGTCCAATAGGATTTAGTCGTGGACAGCCTCACGGGCTTGTTTGTCGAAGCTCCGCATAGAAAAGAAGAAAAGTTTGCTTGCAGTACACTCTAATAAGCTTGTAGTGTGCTTCAACAATGTTAACTTGTCTTTCAATCAGATGCTTAGCATGATAGCTTAGTGTCGAAACTATCATGTTCTCCTGAATGGTTGGCCCCTTTCTTTAGTACAACCCGTATCATCAATTGCACTTTTCTCCTTGCCAAATAAATAGCAAACTTCCTCAAGTATTAACCAATTTAGCTGGTCCCACGAGATCTCATGTTGCTCAAGTCGAAGATGGGCATTCCACCATGCTAGCACATAGCCTAAACGAGAAGTTATCTTCTCATGCTCTTTGTAACCATAGAGACCAAAGGCAGTCTCTAGCTTGTCCAGCCATGTGTCCAGTTTCTCAGCATTTAAACTCCTTTGATAGTTTGGGAGTTTGATTTTTGCCTCCACCTATTATGGCATTGACTTTTGAGTGTTGTTCTTATTCTCATTCCTACCAGAGGTATTTTTGGATTCTTGTCCATCTATAGGTGGATGTTCATCTGTTACGTAGTCGCCTTTGCATGGATGGGTTGTTTGCTCTTGATGATGTGGCTAACCATCATCATCATGGTGGTCATTTATTGTTGGATTAGGTTGATTCGGTTGCCCAAGTCGGGCTTCGATTCCTCTCTACTACTAGACATATTCTCGGGTTCCTTATTCCTTTATGAAATTTTCTTTAAATAGGTGGATTGTTCATCAATAGCTTTGTATGTCGTCTTCGTAGAGAACATAGACCAAAGGTCAACTGTTCGTCTTTGATACTAAACCATATATGCATAGGAGATCTACCGATTCTGGCTCACCCTCTCATGAGATGGTGGGGTTTGTTTCTCAATGCCTGAATCAACATAGTTTTGATACTCTCCTATTCTAACGACCATATATAGCTCGTCGGAGTTTCTCAACCTTTATCTTAACAACCGACAATGAGGGATATCTCTTCTTTTCTGTCACTCCTATTTTCTCTCCCCCTTTCTCTCTTAAGAAAATAATTGAGATGTTGAAATATGAGGATGAGAGAATGAAGAAAGTAGCAAGATGTATCCGAAAGCAGTCTTTTTATTAACAAATTGAGCTCCTTTTATATTGATTTCTCTACTCTTTTACATTAATTGCTCTCCTACAGTAGGTAGCTATTGAGTCAAATTTACATCTACAAATCCAAAACCCAATCGTCGCATTTTCCCATTACACTTGCTTCTCTAAATAAAAAATTTTATTATCTTGTTTAGATTTATTTTCTAATGTTTAAATTTTTTTAAAAAATCTACTTTTATTTTTCAATCTTTAATTACAAAAATTATGCTTTTGTTCCTGTTCTTTGCTTTTATTATTGGCCATAATTGTTATTAGATAGCCTTTTAATGGTCATCATATTTTTCTTAAATTCCTGAAGTTTCAAAATAAATGAATTGCAAAGTAAACTAAAAAGCATCATCATTTCATATGTGGCTTAATAATTAACCAGCAATATCCTTTTGAATAGCTAAGCTGATGTAACAGAATATAAAAAGGGAAGCTACTATGCGTCCTACAAGCTAATTTTCATTTCAAAGGCGTTGCACACATATGAAGAATGAAACAACATTAGTAGCTAAATAATTAAAAGTGTCAAATATAAACTACTAAAGTCAACACCATGAGCTTTCCTACTTTAAGAGCAACAACACAATGAGTAACCTTCCCAAGAGAAAGATCATCCAGAACAGTAGCAGAATGACAAAGGTGAAATGCTCATAAAGTCCAAGTAGAGGTTATTGCCCTAATTGTAAGCCAAAATATTAGTAGGATTCATAGAGTAGACTCCAAAGGAACCTCACAATAACATCGCACACCGCAATAATAAAAAACATCAATTAGTGCATTACGTATATCATGTCAAAATATATAACCAGAATAAGATGCATAGTATATAGCACAATCACATTTGATATCCTAGAGTTTTGTGTGACACAGAAGATAATGTTGATCACCAATAAATATAAGTATTAGTAAGCAACAGTGAATAATAGCAAGATACTCAACTGGCAAAAGTAACTGATCATAACCCGATAATGGTATGAGTAACAAGAAATCTTGTTCATGATCAGTAGTTAGACACTCAAGCACTAATCTAGACTGTGATGAAAGCATTAGATTGCACGAAAACGAGTAGCAGCCTAATTGTAGATGTGAGTAGCCAAAGTAAATTAGGGTTTAAGGGGGGAAACTACTTTTGAGGAAACGATTGCAAGCACATCGCTAAAGCACCAAGACTAAATTTCATCATGCTCTTGAGTCAATGTTTAAGAAATCGACAAATAACTCAAACGACGAAGGATGTAAACTTGAAGAATGCTAGTCTGGTGACAAAAGGCATTAAAAACACAGGCGATCACATCTGTGGCTAACAAAATGCTCAAGCTACCTAAATGGATAGGCAACACAGCTAAATAGTATTGCAAAGGTCCAAAATTAGGGGAATTAGACACAATAATAAGCTCAAGACAACGACAAAGAGCCTGATCAAAGACAATTGTTAGACTAGCAAAAGCAGCTGACCTGGCTATACGAAGAGTATACACAAGCCTAGGCATACCTAAGCATGCTCAAAGCAACAATAGGTTAATCTATGGACTCTTAAAAGAGAAAGTTAATCAAGATAGACTATCACCTTGATGTCTTGGTGATGAGCTAAGGCCGAAATAAATGTAACATTATTACTGATATCTGCATCAAGAAGTTTAACACCATCAAACCGTTGAATGATGCCTTGTAAAAGCAAGTTAGGTTCCAAATACCAAGAGTCAACAATAACTTAGAGTTTGACACTTCAAGTGCAAACTCAATAAAGGACCCTCCTCACATATAACATGTGTTTCCCCTACTACATCCATATTGTCGGCTCCAATAGTATTATCATCAAAGCACCAAGCATAAAAGTCTAGCTGACACTCAGCTTACATTCGAAAAATAAGATGTAAAACTAAAGGAAATAACAAAGGGCTAAGAAGAAGAGCATGTTGCATTCCCGCAGATGAGAGAATTAACTCGGAGCCGATATACATGTATGTAGGCTAAACATAAACTAACTCCACCCATGGAGAAATAGCTGGGCACTGTTCTCTCATAGCCAAAAAAGATGATCTTGATCTACCATTGTTGAAAATATTAGTAAAATCCAATAAGGCTAATGTCTTAGGTATCATCCCTCAAAGCTTCAACATAACGATGGGCTGAGTGTAGGATAGTCACAGCACCACCAAAAACACCAACACTACTTACATGGAGTTGCCACAAGAATGCCTTTCCTTGCGAGTTGAACTGTAGTCTGTATCACTTCATGAGTTTTCCTTTGCAAGTGGATCTTAATCTTTCTTAGGAGGCTAATATTACAAAGTTTCGTCCACCATAAGCTCCACCCATTATTCATCAAACTGCTAGGTTTGTCCTTGGAAGACATCGCCACCCAGTTATCAGTTTTAACAGAATATTCTCCCTTCTTGCCAAAAAGCCATATCAATCAGTCTTCACTTGGTCAATAACCAACTGAAATCTCCTTGATGGTATTAAATTCTCATGGCTAAAGATTGCTTCAGATTTTTTCCCAATCCCACTAGCCATTACTAGTCGGAAGGTTGGCCATTCTTATTTCCTTATCCTTTTGTCGAGGACTAGTAAGAGGTTTAAACAGGTGCAATTTATCCATCCATGGGTCTTTGAACACTGAACTTTGTCCATTATCGATCCTCCACCAAATGCTTTTATGAAAGAGTTCCCTTCCCAACAAGATGCGATGCCATATGCATGAAGAGTTGGATCCAATCTGAGCGATGAGAAAGTTCACATTCTGAAAGTATTTTTCATATAGAACTCATTTCATCAAAGAATTTAGGGTTAAGGATACTCTACACTTGCTTTGCCACCAGTTTGCTTGAAAGCTTGTAAATTTCAAAAACTCATATCTCCCTCTAATTTAGATTTGAAGAGCCATTCTTTCCTTACTCTGTGAATGCACCTAGCTACTTGTTGCCTTTCAACCAAAATCTCATCAAGGACTGTAACTCCTTGCATATGTGATGTGGGCGGCGAACGACACTCATGGAGTACGTTGAGGTAGCCTGCACAATCGATTTAATCAGAATTTCTCTCCTTCCTATTGGTAATAATTTACCTTTTTGTAATCTCAGTTTCTTCCATACCTTCTATTTATGAATAGATGCTTCTTATTTCTAACTAAAAAAGAGGGGAGTTCCAAATAGGTCGCATGAGAGGAATCTGTGAAATACCAAGGTGTGTATATACATATATATATATATATATATATATATATCTTCAATCTCCTATTTTCTTTAGCTGGGGCTCAATGTAATTGAAGATTTCTAAAGATTTATCATCTGACCTAGCTCATGTCTATACAGTACCTCCTTTATAGCTGTCTTTGCATCTTTCATTGCTCCCAAATATAATACTATCATCAGCGAATTGAAGGTGGCTTATGCGTGGAGCCTTTCTTGCACATGCTATTCCCTTCAGACTTCCTCTTCTTTCAAGAGACTTGGTTAGTGCTGAGAACTCTTCTGCACATTAAAGAAAATGATAAGGAGAAAGAGGACAATCTTGTCTCAATCCTCTGTGGGGAGTAATTTCACCTACTATGCTATCATTGAGCAGAAAGAGAGATGTGGAGTTGAGACAGTCCAATATTCGCTTCACCTATCTTCTTGTGAATCCTAAATTGGTCATCATCGCTTTAGAAAAATGTCACTCGATCCTATTATATTCCTTGCACATATTCAGTAAGTATCATAAAACTTTTAGAGCCACCTATCTTCCTTCTTATGTTGTGTAAGGACTCAAAGGCTATGATGATATTGACCATTATAAGATGCCCCATTATAAAAGCACTTTGTTCCTCTAAAATGATGTTAGGCAATATACTCTTCAACTGGTTAGCCAACACCTTTGCAATCAATTTATAGCTTACATTACAAAGGCTAATAAGCCTAAACTCTAAAACAAGCCTTAGTTCTTTAGCTTTTGGTATTAGGACATTATTTGTTTCATTAAAGCAATTTATCGACCGGCTACCATTGAGGATTCACAAGCCTTCATCACACCTCTCCCCAATGGGCTCCAATTCTCCTAAAAAGAACTTAACATGAAATCCATCTGGGCCGAGCATTTTCCAGGGTCTTAGTCCAAAAAGATTTATATGAACATCTTCCGCTCTGAAAGGTGCCGACGACTGAGTTGCTATTTCCTCACTAATGACTGGGTGGCTTCATTGATAAAATACCTAATGGCCTCCTCAATAGGGCAAGACGTGGAGAACAAATTCCTAAAAATATTCTCAACAACCTTGGCTACCTTTTGACTAATCACCAACTTGCCGTCCTAGTTAAGAAAGCTGTGCATGAATTTCTTCCTTTGTCGGTTAGAAACCTTCGAATGAAAGAATTGTCTTCTCATCTCCTTCCTTTAACCAATCTGCATCTTTTCTTCCATTAGCTCTTCAAGAGCCACAGAGATGATTAAGTAATTTTTCTGGCTCTACTATTCTTTGTTTTAATTCGATTCCTTGTCTACTATTTCATAGGTCCTCCAGCCATTCTTGCACTTTTTTCTTTCTTCTGGGGATGCTCCAAACATTGATGTACTCCAAGCTTGCAGCTCCCTCCCACACTAAGCTAAAACTTGCCATAGGTTGTCTCTTTCTGCCCAAAATCCTGAATTTTGCAACTTTGTTTGATCACCTCTAAAAAAATCCTGGCTTGTGTGCCATAGTGGTTCAAATCTAAAGTTATTATTCCTTCGTTCCCATCATTCAATCTAATATGTATCACTATGTGATCTTAGCCAAGATAGTTCCTGTGAAATACTTTCATATATAATAAATGCATCCTTCTCCATTCCATGTTGGCTAGCACTCTGTCCAATCTTCCTTGTATGTTGTCATCAGCCGCTTTGTTGTTGTTCCATGTAAAGGGATTACCACACCCCAGGTCTATCAAATCCGCTTCTTCTGTTGTTTATCAGAAAGGGTTCATATACGTGACTCTGTCCGCCGCTCTGCCTTTTTTTTGAAAGTTGAAAGACTTCATTGAAATCTTCTGCTATCAACCACAGTTCTGATTTGAGATTTCCTTCTTTGCAAGTTCCAAGTTAGCACTGACCATCATCCGGGTGATCGTAAAACCAGTGAATCATCTTATGCCATGCATACCATTGAGTCAGTTTGCCCTTTACTTGTACTTCTGAGATCAATTATCCGCTTGTTTCTCCAAAGAACCAAGGCACTACTTCTGCCATCAGAATCCATTGCTGCACAGCCTTTAAATCCCTACTTGATCTTTAGATCATTGGTTGCCTATCGCGTAGCTGATAGTAACTTTGCATTGCAGGCAGAGTTTATTTAACACATGACGATTCCCCAATCCCTATGTATTCCAATTTTGGATACAAGTTGTGAAAATCTGATTAGACAAGATCCAATGCTCTGCCTGGAGTGACTTTGGATCTCCAAAGGCTAGTACAGGAATTGAGGTTCTATTTTTTCAGCGGTCTGATTAGAGATTTGATTCACCATCTAAATTCACACATTATATTTCGTGTGTCTTCCCAAGATTCTTCTTGACAACCTGATTTTTATGAATGGTATGACATTCCTTTTCATGCGAGATTCCTTCCTTATCATACCTTCATGAATAGATTTATAGTACTTGGCCTTGGTGTTCCTTCCTGCATGTCAGGTACTTCATAATCCGGCCATTTCTGGAATTACTTTCCTTCAGCCTTAAAATGGAAACCTCGAGGTTCTGCTAATTGGTTGGATTTTTTATGTAAGCTTCCGAAGAAGATATAACAAATTAACTCTAAGTTTGCTTGGCCATGTTAATTTTAACTTGATTTAAAATTAACTTTATAGGTCACGTCATATATAAATTTCATCATTAAACTAACAATATTTTAAATCCTAAATAAATTTTAATATTAAAATTAATTTTATTTCAAGTCATATAGAACTCGTAAAATAAAAAACTAATTTTATTTTATATGATACACACATCCCAAAATAAAACTAAATTTATTTGAAAATTTTCACAAATATCAACACAAAAAAATCACATCATAGATTATTTTTCATCTCAATAAAAATTAAGAAAAAGTATATGCATGTTACTAAAATTTAGTTATCTTACATATCTGACACTCAAGTTTTTAATATTATATATTAGCCATTAAAATTATATGAAAATTATAACTCATGTACAACTTTTGCTACAAAATTGTAGTATGCACATGACAAAGATTGCTATTTTCATCTGATTTTAGTAGCCAATATGTAATATTAAAGATTTGGGTATCAAATATATAAAATAACTAGATTTTAGTGACATATACGTAATTGTCCCTTAAAAATAATCTTAGTAACAAACAACCTATCCCATAGAATTGAAATTAAAATGCTTTATATGAATCTTTCAAATCTTCGCATGTATTTAAATTCAAGATAGCTCTATCTTAGGATTAAGGAAATGAAGTTCTTCGAGCAATTTTAATGCTGGAAATATAAGATCTCTACTATTACATAAAATTTTGAATTGTTGTGTAAAAGGGTACAATTCTAAGCACGTAACAAATTTAACATGAACACATCAGAATTGTAGCATATCAACTAAGATGATATGATGCTAAGATCACATCTATGCTATTCACATGTCATATAAACTTTGAAATAACCTATCGGTATATGACCACAATTACAAAGTGTGTGGTAATAAGATAACAAAGAAAAATACAAGATAAGATAAAAAGGATGATAAAGTGACTTAAATACTGTTGATCAATCCCCTTGACCGAGTGTTAGACTAATAGAAACACCAAAGAAGATTCCTTCCCTCTCGACAACTAGGCAGGAACTAGTACGTATTCCCTCCTGCTTACTAAAGCTCCAAAACTGAAACAATTATCCTCCTTGCATCATCAAACCAGAGCTTCTCTCTCTAAAGTTCCCTTTTTATAAATGACCAATAAACTTATTCTATATGAAACAATCACAACAGTTCTTTTGCTGGTCCAGTAAAGTTGTCCACAAGCATCAGGATGAATTTGGTCTTGGATGATTCTACTCTCATTTGATTTCAAGTGTACCAATCAATAAAAAAGCTCCATCGAATTTCAGCTCAATCATATTTTTCTGGTAAATCAAGGTCAGTCAAATTTGAGTTTGGGCGAACTTAATTGATTGATGAGGAGATTTGAACACCACGGGCTATGAAGTTTGATCAAATCTAATTGCCCTTGCCCTTTTGAGTGACTTAAATTGCCTAATTAGTACTTTTGCATACTTAGGTCATTGAAGTTTTGATGAGTTAGTGCTTTGAATGAAGAATTTGATCATGTATATCGTCTGAACACCAATTTAATTGAGACATCAAACATCTTTCGGGCAAATTGAAGTTTCAAGAAAATTAGTAATTATTCCAAAAACTAAATCATCTGAATATTTTCCAGCACCTTTTATGTATTGTATTTGCACAAATACATATTCAATTAGAGTATATCCAATATGCATCTTAACATAAAACTTTCACACATATACAAATATAAATATCCTCACAAACAAATCACTTAAAATAATATAAAATAACAAAGATATAGGAGTCCATAATTGACATTCACAATAATGAATAAGAACCATTAATTACATATTTAACACAACTTGTACCAAATATCTAATAACATGGAACAATTTCTCATGTGTTTCTCAACACAACATAATTATGAGGTTCAATCTTGGCATGACCTTAGGTTAATTTAACTCCCATTTTGGACTCTTTTATCATTATTGCCATCTTTTATCAATAAGGCTATTCGGTTAAAAAAATTATTAAATATGTCTAAAATGATTATTTTAGACGGCCTTTATTTTGCTTCTCTTTTGTTTCCATTCTCTCTCTTTAAAACATTCGGAGATGGAAGAGCATTTTAGTAATTGGATTTTTTTTTTCTGAAAACAATTGACAAAAACTATTAAAAAGGACTAATGTAAAATCTTTATTTTACTCAGGGACCAGCTCGAAAAAAAAAAGCTACTCAAGACCAAATGCTAATATTTAAAAATTATAGACCTATTTGATAACCTTAGGCACATGCAAGATATTTACCTAAACAAAAATATGTGGCTTTTCTATTCTCATCCTCCTGCAGGTGCTTCACAACTGAGAACTCTATATAAATCAACAAATGAGACAGCCTTCACATTATCTAACAGAGAAAGATGGTTTTATTTCTCCTTGCATTGATCCTATCTCTATTGCCTGTTTTGCTTGCCATATTCGAAGTATTGAGGTCATATGACATTATAGCAGCAAAAAGGAGCAGGAGATATCATCCCATTGCAGGGACAGTATTCCAGCAGTTCTCCAACATCAGGAGACTGCATGATTTTCACACAGATATTTCTCGCATTCACCAAATCTATTCTCCTTTTTGCAACCACGTATACACTGTGGATCCGGAAGTTGTGGAGTATATCTTGAAGACCAACTTCAAAAACTATGGCAAGGTGATTTGTTTAACGGGAAATTGTATCATTTAGTATAATGAATTTTCATTCGGTCATTGCTCGAGGACATTCATTAAATTCATTGTTAGCATATGTGCTTGTACCAAAACTCTCATATTTACATAATGGACATTCAATTCACAAGTGTAGCATTGATAAAAAAAAAAATTCACATGTAGCAAAAAAAAAAAAAGACATTCAATTTATAGACTAACACATGTTGAACAAGATTGTAAATCACAATTTTGTCATTTCATAGATTATTACCATTCTTTTTTCTATGCCTGAATGTGGTGATATATGGATTTTAGTGTTTGCATGTGTTAAAAAATTGTTAAAAATAGTAGAAGTATGTCTAAATTATAGACAAAGTTGTGCGTTTGCATGAGTTAAAAAATTGTTATCCTCATTTTTCCTATTTTCCATGCACTTAAATGTCAGGGAAAATATAATTATGAAATTGGCAAGGAATGTTTTGGAGATGGAATTTTCGGTGTAGATGGGGATAAGTGGTGTCGTCAAAGAAAGGTGGCAAGCTATGAGTTCTCCACACAAGTTTTGAAGAATTTTAGTAGCAATGTCTTCAGAGATAATGCAGCCAAACTCGCTGGTTTACTTTCTCAATTGGCCAGCCCCCATTCAATAATAGACATACAGGTTCTCCCAATGAATTAATTCATGAATTATGTTATATTTTTATTATATTAATCAATATTAAGTTTCTAATTTGATATTGAATTCAAAAGTAGAAAGGAATTTCGTTGATTTTTTTTTTTTGCGAATTTCGTTGATATTATTACGCAAAGCTTTTTTTTTTTTTCTTTTTTTTGACTTTCAATCTACTAGGAACTAGTTTGAAACTTCGAGATTCCAGATCTCTCAATTTCGCCTTTTATCAAGCCCACCATACTTAAGTGTGACCAGACCCAGATGGGTACCGTTGGATTGAAATCTTCCAATAGTCCATTTATAAACTGGAATATTGTCCTACTTAAGAAATTACAATGGTGTAGCTTTGAATCTGAAAATTGATAACCTCTACCTCCCAATAGGTTATGATTTAATCTTTCTAGCATGTAGACATGTTCATTTGGGTCACTGATTAGCCAAACCTGAAAGACAATCCCCCTAACTTCATTTTCTGTACATTCATTCATTGAGCCAAACCGAAAATACAGTTTCACATTGATAGTTCAATCCTTACATTCCTTATGTTTAAATATTAAACATTTGAAATTACGATTTGACCATTTTACATATTATTATTGCTCTACTTTGTTTGTGTTCGCAGGATTTGTTCATGAAATCAGCGATGGATTCCATATTCAAGGTTGGGTTTGGGGTGGAACTAAACACCTTGCTTGGAGATGATCATGGGACCAAATTCTTGCAAGCATTTGATCAATCAAGAGTATTGATAACAAACCGTTATGCTGATGCCTTGTGGAAGATCAAGAAGTTTCTGAACATAGGATATGAGGCCAAATTCAAGGAGAGCATCAAAATTTTAGATGAGTATATCTACAAGCTGATTGAAGAAAAGAAGGCTCAGATGAGTCAACAAGGAGATGCATTGGTAAAATCATATCATACTTTAACTTCGGGAACTAAGTCTAAGATAATACCTAGTCTAACAAGTAGACCTGAGCAAGTAAAAGGTAAACCCAACTTAGACAAATTTGATATAAAAGTAAAATAGAACTATAGAAGCATTGCACATACAAAATACTACAACATTCTATTGAAAATAAAACATTGGCGACAACACATGTTTCTCAAGAAAGGTTTCACACAACACTGAAAATATAGATTAAAATCACAACGTGATGAAAAGCCTCGGTGTAATATCCAAGAATAATAAAAAAAACAACACTACGGTTGGGAGAAATAACTCAATGTGACATCAAAAAAGAATAAATAAGTAAACCATAGCAGCATGAAAACCCTAAAACTTGGGAAAGCCACAATCGCATCTAGATAAGAATTAATCGTTCTTCAAGAATTTTTAGAAAGAGATTGCAAGTGATCACATCCTAAACCTATCAAATCATAGAACTATTTGCTACATCAGCTAATCTACAAATTTAGACATAGAAGAAATGTTGTTTATAAAGAAATTGATGTAACAATTAACCCTTAAAATTAGCGTACAGTTTTTGTGCGATTAGATGTTTCAAATGGAAAATCAAACGATATGTCGAATTTCTGATCGGTGTTCTGACTGCCCCATTGCAAACTGTCTCGTGCATCCGTTCAACCATCAGACAGTTTGTTCACAATAGGACAGTTTGATCGTATAGATTGAATGATCCAAATGACATTTGATCCTTCTTGTTGAGATTTCTAATCAGTCCATGTGTTCTGCACCTAAAATATAATATCTTTATACCCTCATCCATCTTCCACTTGGACATTGATCTTCAAGGTACAAGTCTAGTGGTCACTTTGTGACTAACTCCTTTTACAATCTACTCTTCTCTTTTTTATCCTAGTGTGGCATTGCCTCTTAATCAATTAACATCAAGACAAACTGAGGTATTGAACATACCCATTTTCTCTATAGTAACTACCTTGGTGAGCACATTCGATGGATTTTCAGAACTAAAGACTACCACTAGTGACAACATTTGATTAGACATCAAGCCATTGATATGATAAAACTTTCACTCTAGCAATTGTTGTAGGTACGACAAACTGTTATCTTGTTTCTTGTCAATATCCTTCAGAAAACCTTCTAATCACATTATTTACCACTCTTTGCTAGCCTTCGGATAGCTATAGACCTAGACTCCATGGCTGAAACTAGACATCCAACTGAGACCAGTCAATTATAAAACAAAAACATAACCTTATTTGCTCTTCCTATAATCGAATTCACTACCTAGATCTCTGCACCTGCATATGCTTCTAAGGCAACTTTATTCATCCTAACATAAATCCATTTCTACAAATGTTTAAGAAGGTGAGGGTAATTCCTTCTCATGTGGATTAAAAAGGTTTTGGTGCTCCCCATTCTGACGACCACATACAACTATAGAAGTCTTTAGGCTTTTATCTTAGAAATTGGCTGTGGGGATGTCCTTCCTTTTTTGGAAAAGATAATACATTTTAAAAATGTTTTACACTGATTTCTTAACTATAAGATCGGATTTACATCTCCTTTGGATAAAAAATTTGGTTACCCATTTTCCTGTTATGTCTGATCCATAGGTAAAGTCAGCTGGCAAATTTCGATCAACCTTCGATGCATGGGGACACATGACATAGCTGATAGTACATGTTCATGCTTTTCCAATGGCTCTCCTTCAATCCTATAAAGCTTCTCCCTTGTTGGGGTCTTCTTTGACTGTGTCGTAGGTTTTGTGTGTATCTCGCATGTGATTGCCTCCCATGCTATACTAATTTTGGATTCTCACAAACATCACTCTACTGGAGTCATTTGTAGCAAATATTCTGGAGTTTTCCTCTTGTCACATTCCTTTTCTCAGAGACTTCCTCAAAGACTAGTTGGATTTCTCACAGAGTTCGTATTTTGCTCCTTAGAGTTTCTCCTAACATTCTGTCCACTTGATTCAAGTTATCGTCCTACGGTTTTATTTCTCTAGACTTCTTTTCCTGTGCCTTATTAACTAAGGATTTATTCTTCGGAGATTCTGTCTCACAGGTTTTGACTTCTTGTCTTCAAGGTTTCTTCCTTTTATCTCATTAGTTTCCTTGGGACACCTCCTATGTTGATCCTAGGATCTGGTCAGGTTTGTCGAATCAGATCACTTGCTGTTTCTTTTGAATTCTCCCTTCATTCGTTTTTATAGGTCAGAACCTTCAAAGTTTTTCTGCCTCATATTTTCTTCTAAATGTCCTTGCATAGAAAAATAAGATAATGCCCTTCAAATATTCGACCTACCTTACTTGTCACCAATAGTTCTTCTATTATCTCAACTCATCAATTAGGCTTTCAGTCCTTGATGATCCTCCATTGTTGGGCTCTCTATCGTAGACTCTCTGTTGTTCATATAGGTAGAAGCTGCTAAGGATCACTTGACAGCAGTTTAAGTATCTCCATTTTGCAGGTAGTTCATTGACATAATGCCTAATGACGGCCAAGCAAAATTTGAATGTGATCGATGACCATAGTTGTGACCTTTTGATCCTCCCGAGATTACAAGGCCTAGAATTGGGAGTTGTCTCCTACCACAGACATTGGATGAGATTGATTGAGATCGAGCTCCTTTGAATGTCATTGTCCACAATGGCACAAATGAGCTCCTTTTTGAGATGTTCTAGCAAGGAAAAGACTTATTCCTAGGGACTGGTCACGGATAATGAGTATGCCTCTACCTACTGCTGAGCAACCATTAGTGATAGGATATAGCAATGGGTAAGGATTTAGTATTTTGAGTACATTGGAGTTGGGTTCTCCTTGAGCTCAATGACTTCTATGACATATTTGTTCTATTTGCATTAATTCCTCAATTTCTCTAGGTGTGGCTTCAACTAAAGTTTCCAGCACTTGTTTTGTGTGTGTCCTACAATCATGCAATGGCCATAATATTGGTTGCTTCTAAGGCCTCCATTCCTCAAGGTTAGCTAAGTAGATTTCTCATTCCCGGTGTCTCGTGGGGTTCAGATAGGATTTATTCGTGCACGTGCCATCTCACGGGCTTGTTTGCCGAAGCTCTGCACAAAAAAGAAGTAAAGTTTATTTGTAGTACACTTCGACAAGCTTGTAGTGAACTTCAACAATGTTAACTTGTCTTCCAGCGAGATGCTTAGCATGATAGTTAGTGCCAAAACTCTATCGTGTACTCCTAGATTGGTTGGTCCCTTCCTTTAGCACAACCCATATCATCGATTTGTACCTTTCCTCCTTGTAGAAGATTGTACCTTTCCTCCTTGTAGAATACATGGCAAAATTCCTTAAGCTTTAATTCCTTGTTGTTTCTATGTTTCTTCAGACTACTCGTTCTTGTTAATTCACGCCAACATCTCCTATTTTTTATAGCAATGGCGTATCATGCATGTTCTAGTAGCGGAAGCCAGGCAAAGTAGTGGTGTCTCTGTCGAGACTTGCTCAGCGGGACTCTCGTCTGAACCAGAAATCTCGTATGTAAGTAGTCGAGACCAATGCCGTTCCAGTATCCGCCCAAGAAAAAGGAAAATGATTGGAAACTCGGGCCGCTTATCGCATAAGAAGAGAAGACCCAGTCCGTCCGCCCCGCCTGAAGCTTGTTCAAGGATATTTATAGGCGGGAGGTAGTGGAGCTCCGCCTGGATCTTCCGAAAAAGGATGCTGAGCCCGCACTAGAGGTCCCATTGCTGTCGGCCACCGGAGAAGCCAGAAGTAGTGGGTTGAGAGCTTGGCTTCTTGATCTTCGCGATTCTCTTGGGAATCCGTAGTAGCTTGAGCATGCGGACTCTTGGTTTGTGTGACTAGAAGGAGCATGCGTCATCGGAAATGGTGAGATCGGGGCATGCTGACAGCGACAGGTGTAGCTGCAAAACATCGTGGCCGATGTTCTTGGAAGCTGGCTCGAAACATCATAGCCGATGATTGGGGAGAGCTGGGAAACATCGTCGCCGACGTCTGGAGAAAACTGGGTAACATCGTGTCCGACATTTGGAGACAGCTGAGCAACGTCGTGGCCGATGTTACGAGGCTGTTGTAGCCCAATCCTCATCGATGATGTTTGTGGGAAGGTTGAATCGTCGCGGTCGAGATTTGAGATCTTTAAGAGTAAAGCTCATTAATTAGTGGTTAATTATCCAAGATAAAGGATTAGCGTGCCTCTCGAGGTGCCACGTGGCTGAGATGCAGCGCTGAAACCACACGCAGAAACAAAAGCATATTTTTTGTAATTAAAGATTGAAAAGTAAAAGCGGTTATTTTTTAATTTAAGCATTAAAAAATAAATCTAAACAAGATTATAAAATTTTTTGTATCAGAACCTGGAACCCTAGAGATGTGTAGGGCAATGCCACCGCTGCCACCTGGAAGAAGAACTCGCCGGCCTTCTTCATACAACCGCCACCATGATGGATTTTACAGAGAGAAGCCCTTCCCTCCGGAGACTAGAGAGACATGGTCTGCTTGATCGAGGATTTGGATCAACGTCATTAAAACCGAGCCGGCGTAGCAATCGGCCTGGTTCATCCCGGTTTCATCAAATCAGTTATTTCTTTAAAAAATTTCAAAAAAATAATTATACTTATCAAAATAATAAAAATTATTCAAAATAATAAAATTATTAATTCTCTTTAATCATTGAAATCAGTAAGTAGCAGTTTCCTTTCACATAAGTTCAAATATTTTATTTTTTGATCATACACAAAAGTTAAAATTAATCTCACTCATGTTATCATAAACATTTTTAATAATATTTTAACTATTACATAAAATCTAACGATAAAATTAACTTTATGTTGTATTTTAAATAAACTATAAAATAAAAAATTTACCTTTTTAAATTTCACTATATACGCATCTCAACCTATAACTAATTTAATTTTCATCAAAAAAAATTAAATTTTAAATTTTTCACAAATTTAAAAGACAAAAATTTCATATCAAAATTTATATTTTACCCAAATCAAAAATTAAACTCACATATAATGATAAATAAGTGAAAGTAAATTAATCTATTATAATTTGATGCATTTTGATATATAGTCTAGCTTTTGCATTTCTGTGTCAGATGAGGTGTTGGTTCATGATCAAACTGGACGATAGTTCGGCTTAACAGCACTTCATTTAACTTCAGAATAAGTAAAATAGTATTTTAGAATTGAAGTGACTTTACATAATTGAACTGACTTTGCATTGAAGTTATTTCATTCTATTTTAGATGTAATAACAAAGCAGGTTTCAGTTGAGTTTACTTAAACCCATACTCAGCCCGTAAAGTGCATTCCATTACCCATATCCGCCCTCTATTTACTTCTATCCCTCCCCGCTTTGCTCGTCTCCCATCTTGTATAATTTATACTTGCCTCTTCTTGCCCAACTCCACTCAATCAATGATATGTCATTTGATTTATCTGTTATTTTTAAAAAGATAATTTTATTTATTTAACATAATATAGCTATATACAATAAAATATATTTTTATGGGCACAATAAAATACCAAAAATAAATAAAAATGAAACAATAATTTTCTAAATATGACAAGGTTTGAGTGTTTTCTACTAAATCATAGTTTTAGATTTTTTACTTATTTTTTAAGTTATTAATTAAGTTGGGTGGGTATAATTACACAAAAGGGTAATTCCATCGAGGATACATGTAGATCTATAATTTCACATAAATTTACAAAAGAAAAAACATATCATTTAAGTTTCTCCAACCCAAAATATTTTTTATGTAGTCCATTTTAATAATTTTTTTAAATTCGCGCTGTCGCGGAAGCATTCTGCGACGGTTATTGCAGCCGTCGCAGGATGCTTCTGCGACAGCGCCATTGCTGTCGCCGTCGCAGGATGCTTCCGCGATAGCGCCATTACTGTCGCCGAAGCAACTACACCGTCGCAGGAAGCATCCTGCGACGGCGACTGGACTGTTGCAGCCATCCCAGGACGCTTCCTGCGACGGCGACTGCACTGTTGCAGCCGTCGCAGGATGCTTCCACGACAGCGCCATTGTTGTCGCGAGAAGCTTCTGTGATGGGCGTACATGCACAGTGACAAATTTACACAATACATCCATATGCATTTTTAAGCAAAAAATCAAATATTAAAAAAGAATAACATTTAACCATAAATGTATCAATCACAATTACATTTGAAACCACATAAATCGAAATAGCTAAGTAATGTTATGAGCTATGATCAATCGGGTTTTGATCTCCTCTATTGGCACTGGATCCCAAACCACTTGGCGAATGATCACTTTCTGGTACCGTTGCTCGCGATCTATATGCTTGACGTAGGAGCTCCCTCATCTCCCTCAGCTCTGCCAAAATTTTGTCTTTATTGCTCATGCTGTGCATTAATTGTTGCTTTAAGATCCAAACAAGCTATTTCAATGTGTCGTTGTACCTCCTCTTCAATTATTAAACAATATCTTGATGTCTTGATATGATGCTGCGATGCATATAAAACAATACTTTCATGCACTTTGCCTCTTGATGTCTATCCAGTACCTTCACACCATGCATCGGCATCGAATGACTCCTGTTGTGCAGATGAATTAGAGCATTGCTGAGAAATTGCTTCTTGATACCTATCCTGCATAATATTAAAAGCTGATTATTAAAAATAAAATTATTTTATATTGATAAAAGAAGCAAACTTTGAAGATCGGATATTAACTTTTATCCCTAACCATAACCATTAGTTGACTCAGAAGGAAAATTCTTAACAATTAAATGAGAAGGCCAGAATATATTAATATCATTATATAAGTTCCTTTCCAGTATGAGTGAAGATGCTTCCCTCCTATTTCGACTAGTGCTATCTCCTCTAATCATTTTGTATTTACCTCAAAGCCTTTTACTTTTAGTCCTACTTGCAAAGCAAGAAAACCATAGGGTCAAATTTAAATAACTAAAAAAATTACCCAACAAGCCAGTAATAAGAAAATTATCTTTAAATTTGAAGAGAATGTAATTCCTGATAGTTTGGCAGAGTTTTCTTCAAGTTTTAGATAGTTGCTTAGGCTTAAAATTCACCAACAGAGTAACACATTGGCATTATCTACTGCGATGAACATTTAACAGAATGAAATGGTACATAAGATATGGCTCTAACGAATCAGTTCTTGTGCAATATAAAAGTTAATAAGTAGGATTGAGCAAGGAGAATACAGAAAGAATCTAAAATCCTGAAACAAAGCAACCTGCATTAGCGTTATGGTGGTTAGCCATATTACAGCAATTTTCCAGTATAATAACATGGAGTATGAAATGTCTGGCCATATTAAAAAAGTTTTTCAATATGACATGGAAGATAAAACATAAAGTACTGTAATTATAGTAGAATATAAGTGACATAAAAGTTTCTATAACTTCTTGTTAAAGCTCCCTTTACGCCGTTGCTGCTCCGACAGCGGATTTTCTGCCGCCTCTGCTCCGCCGTTCGGCGCCCCCGTACGCCCGAGCCAATCCGCTGCGCTCGCTTGTCGCCACCTCCGCTCCCGCCGATCCGCTGGCCACCGGCGATGCCGGCGACCTCGTCGCCGGTCCGCCTCCTTCCCTCCCTTGTCTACTACCTCCTCACTGCCCGCTCAGCTTAGGCGATTCTACCTCGTTACTTGTCCGCCTCGGCACCATCAGCTCGATCGCTTTGACTATCCAGGTGGTAACGGAATCTCGACTGGAGGTAAATCTGAACATCAACTGAATATTTTGAATATCTTGCGAGATCTTGTAGTGACTTCTGTTATTGTGACCGTTTAATTTGCTCACCTGTGTGACCTGGACATCACTGTGAGATTAAATTGCCGTTGGGTAATATTTTATTGTGAGAACCCTTTTTACCGCGTACCCTGGCTCTGACTTGTTGAGATATAATTGTCCAATATCATTTGATAAATTTATTAGATATCATTTGGGCTTGTTTCTAAATATTTAAAATCGATTTACTCCTCGAATCTGTGACTTCTTAATTATTGCATAACTTTCATCAGACATATTCCTGGATAAATTTTATGTTCATCTGTTAAATTGTTTACTGGTCTCTAATTAGGATTGCATCACGAATATTATCCCGTATTACTTAACATTCTAAATTTCACCTCTTTCATGTTGGAAAAGAAAGCATTAGAAATCAACTAGATAAGAAAAAGTAGATCATGCAAAAAAAATTGAATATTTTCACATAATTTTGGATGGAAAGAAGACTGAAAAGATGAACGCCAAAATATTTGTGGCTTTGTAATGAATCTACATCCATTCATAAGATCAGCTTTTCAATTAAAATATCCTTCAATTTGATTTCCAAAAATGCATACACAATTGGAGAAGGTTTCTTCATTTTCCTTTCTGTATGCTCTACCACCAAATTAATTAACATTGTTCACAAGTGGTAGAGCATATAACTTCTTTTTTGGTATGTATAGCATGGCCTCTTTCTCTTCCTCTCTCTGGTTATCCCCTTCTTTTCTCTTCAGGCTTGCTGCTAACCTATCTAGATTTTGGGTGATATTTATTTTCAGCTTATGCGGCGAACAGGCAATGATTCTATGCCATGGAATACTCCATCTAAAAAACCAATCTCTGTTTGATGAAATACCTGAAAGAGTGAAGAAATTCAATGTAGTATCCTTTCAATGCAGTATCCTTTGTGAAATCAGTTTTGTCTTCAAAAACTTTTTTCCTTTACATCAAAGAATTGGAAGATATGTGAATATAATAAAAGTTATTGGAATACTCTCACAATTGCTTGTATTCAGTTAAAATAACATATTATACAATGAATCGTACTCTAAATGCCTGTACTCCACTTGAATTCAACGTAATTCAATGAATAGCTGCAAAAACATCACTATTCAACTCAAATTCATTGATATGTCATAAATCAGACCCTAAAAGAGCCTATTCTCTTAAAATTGATTGATATACTGACAAATAAATGTGTAATTATAGGTATTGCATTAAAATACAATCAAATCTCCCAAATAGATCGCCAAATATTAATTTTTGATTGAAATACATCAATATAGCAAACATTAAGTGTGTAATCAGAGTATTATGTTAAAAAACCTTCATATAGATAAGATTAAAGTCAAATTGCATATATTCTCCTTCAATACAATAAAAACTAATTGAATACTCACACAATTGTTCTAATCAGTTAAAATAACTTATTATGCAATGAATCGTACTATAAATGCTTGTACTTCACTTGAATTCAACGTAATGCAATGAATAACTGCAAAAACATCACTATTCAACTCAAATTCATTGATATGCCATAAATCAGACCTTAAAAGAGCCAATTCTCTTAAAATTGATCGATATACTGACAAAAAGATGTGTAATTATAGGTATTACATTAAAAAAAAAAATTAAATATCCCTAATAGGTTGCCAAATATCAATTTTAGAATGAAATACATCAATATCGCAAACATTAGGTGTGTAATCAGAGTATTATGTTAAAAAACCTTCATATAGACAAGATTAAAGTCAAATTGCATATATTCACTTCAAATACATGAAAGACTAATTGAATACTCACACAATTGCTTGTATTCAATTAAAATAACTTATTATGCAATGTATCGTACTCTAAATGCTTGTACTCTACTTGAATTCAATGTAATGCAGTGAATAGCTGCAAAAACATCACTATTCAACTCAAATTCATTGATATGCCATAAATCAGACCTTAAAAGAGCCAATTCTCTTAAAATTGATCGATGTACTGATAAAGAGATGTGTAATTATAGGTATTACATTAAAAAAAAATCAAATGTCCCTAATAGGTTGCCAAATATCAATTTTAGAATGAAATACATCAATATCGCAAACATTAGGTGTGTAATCAGAGTATTATGTTAAAAAACCTTCATATAGACAAGATTAAAGTCAAATTGCATATATTCACTTCAAATACATTAAAGACTAATTGAATACTCACACAATTGCTTGTCTAATTGAATACTCACACAATTACTTGTATTCAATTAAAATAACTTATTATGCAATGTATCGTACTCTAAATGCTTGTACTCCACTTGAATTCAATGTAATGCAGTGAATAGCTGCAAAAACATCACTATTTAACTCAAATTCATTAATATGTCATAAATCAGACCATAAAAGAGCCTATTCTCTTAAAATTGATCGATATGCTGACAAATAGATGTGTAATTATAGATATTACATTAAAACACAATCAAATGTTCCTAATAGATCGCCAAATATCAATTTTCGATTGAAATACATCAATATAGCAAATATTAGGTATCTAATTAGAGTATTATGTTAAAAACTTTCATATAGATAAGATTAAAGTCAAATTACATATATTCTCTTCAAATACAATAAAAACTAATTGAATACTCACACAATTGCTCGTATTCAGTTAAAATTACTTATTTTGTAATAAATCGTACTCTAAAATGTTTGTACTCCACTTGAATTCAACGTAATGCAATGAATAGCCGCAAAAACATCACTATTCAACTCAACTGCATTGATATGTCATAAATCAGACCCTAAAAGAGCATATTCTTTTAAAATTGATTGATATACTGACAAAAAGATGTGTAATTATAGGTATTACATTAAAACACAATCAAATGTCCCTAATAGGTAGCCAAATATCAATTTTAAAATAAAATACATCAATATCGCAAATATTAGGTGTGTAATCAGAGTATTATATTAAAAAAAACCTTCATATAGACATGATTAAAGTCAAATTGCATATATTCTCCTTCAATACTATAAAAACTAATTGAATAGTTACACAATTACTTATATTCAGTTAAAATAACTTATTATGCAATGAATCGCACTCTAAATACTTGTAATCCACTTGAATTCGACGTAATGCAATGAATAGCTGCAAAAACATCGCTATTCAACTCAAATTCATTGATGTCATAAATCAGACCATAAAAGAGCTTATTCTCTTAAAATTGATCAATATACTGATAAATAGATGTGTAATTATAAGTATTACATTAAAACACAATCAAATATCCCTAATAGATCGCCAAATATCAATTTTCTATTGAAATACGTCAATATAGAAAACATTAAGTGTCTAATCAGAGTATTATGTTAAAAAACCTTCATATAGACAAGATTAAAGTCAAAGTGCATATATTCTCTTCAAATATATTAAAAACTAATTGAATACTCACGCAATTGCTTGAATTCAGTTAAAATAACTTATTATGCTATGAAGCGAACTCGAAATGCTTGTACTCCACTTGAATTCAGTGTAATTCAATGAATAGCCGCCAAAAATTCCTATTCAACTAAAATTCATTAATATGTCAGAAATCAGACCCTAAAAGAGCCTATTCTTTCAAAATTGATAGATATACTAACAAAGAGATGTGTAATTATAGGTATTACATTAAAACGCAATCAAATATCCCTAATAGATCGCCAAATATTAATTTTCAATTGAAATACATTAATATAGCAAATATTAGGTGTGTAATTAGAGTATTATATTTCACTCAAAATATTACCATTCAACTCAACTGCATTGATATATCATAAATCAGTCTCTAAAAAAGCCTATTTTCTTAAAATTGATTGATATACTAACAAAAAGATATATAATTGTAGGTATTACATTAAAACGCAATCAAATGTCCATAATAGATCGTCAAATATTAAATTTCAATCGAAATACATCAATATAGCAAACATTAGGTTTGTAATCAGAGTATTATGTAAAAAAATCTTCATATAGACAAGGTCAAAGTCAAATTGCAATGAAAAGCCGCAAAAACAACGTTATTCAACTCAACTGTATTGATATGTCATAAATCAGTCCCTAAAAGAGCCTATTCTCTTAAAATTTATCGATATACTAATAAAAAGATATATAATTGTAGGTATTACATTAAAACGCAATCAAATATACCTAATAGATCGCACCATATTATTTTTCAACTGAAATAGAATAATAGAACAAATATAAGGTGTGTAAGTAAAGTATTATGTGAAAAAACATTCATACAGACTTGGTCAAAGTCAAATTACAAATATTCATTTTGACTATAATAAAAGTTATTGGAATACTCTCACAATTACTTGTATTCAGTTAAAATCACATATTATGAAATGAATTGTACTCTAAATGTCTGTACTCAACTTGAATTCAACGTAATTCAATGAATAGCTGCAAAAACATCACTATTCAACTCAAATTCATTGATATGTCATAAATCAGACTCTAAAAGAGCCTATTCTCTTAAAATTAATTTATATACTGATAAATAGATGTGTAATTATAGGTATTGCATTAAAACACAATCAAATATCCCAAATAGATCGCCAAATATTAATTTTCGATTGAAATACATCAATATAGCAAACATTAGGTATGTAATCAGAGTATTATGTTAAAAAACTTCATATAGACAAGATTAAAATCAAATTGCATATATTCTCTTCAAATACAATAAAAATAAATTGAATACTCACACAATTGCTCGTATTCAGTTAAAATTATTTATTTTGCAATAAATCGTACTCTAAATGCTTGTACTCCGCTTGAATTCAACGTAATGCAATGAATAGCTGCAAAAAAAATTTTATTCAACTCAAATTCATTGATATATCATAAATCAGACCCTAAATGAGCCTATTCTCTTAAAATTGATCAATATACTGACAAATAGATGTGTAATTATAGGTATCACATTAAAACACAATCAAATATCCCTGATAGATCGTGAAATAATAATTTTCGATAGAAATATGTCAATATAGAAAATATTAAGTGTATAATCAGAGTATTATATTAAAAAACTTTCAAATAGATAAGATTAAAGTTAAATTGCATGTATGCACTTCAAATATAATAAAAAACTAATTGAATACTCACATAATTGTTTGTATTCAGTTAAAATAACTTATCTTGCAATGAATCGTACTCTAAATGCGTGTACTCCACTTGAATTCAGTGTAATTCAATGAATAGCAGCCAAAAAATTACTATTTAACTAAAATTCATTGATATGTCATAAATCATACCCTAAAAGAGCCTATTCTCTTAAAGTTGATCGATATACTGATAAAAAGATGTGTAATTATATGTATTACATTAAAACACAATCAAATGTCCCGAATATATCGCCAAATATCAATTTTCAATTGAAATATATCAATATAATAAACATTAAGTGTGTAATCAGAGTATAATATTAAAAAACCTTCATATAGACAAGATTAAAGTTAAATTGATATATTTCTCTTCAAATACAATAAAAACTAATTGAATACTCACACAATTGCTTGTATTCAGTTAAAATTATTTATTATGCAATGAATCGTACTCTAAAAACTTGTACTCCGCTTGAATTCAACGTAATGCAATGTGTAGCTGCAAAAATATTACTATTCAACTCAAATTCATTGATATGTCATAAATCAGACCCTAAAAGAACCTATTCTCTTAAAATTTATCGATATATTGATAAGTAGATATATAATTATAGGTATTACATTAAAACTCAATCAAATGTCCCTAATAGATCGCCAAATATCAATTTTCGATTGCAATACATTAATATGGCAAATATTAGGTGTGTAATCAGTATATTATATTAAAAAACCTTCATATAGACATGATTAAAGTCAAATTGCATATATTCTCCATCAATACTATAAAAACTATTTGAATACTCACACAATTGCTTGTATTCAGTTGAAATAACTTATTTTGCAATGAATGGAATACTAAATGCTTGTACTCCACTTAAATTCAACATAATACAATGAATAGCTGCTAAAACATCACTTTTCAACTCAAATTCATTGATATGTCATAAAGCACACTCTAAAAAAGCCTATTCTCTTAAAATTGATTAATATACTGATAAATAGATGTGTAATTATAGGTATTACATTAAAACACAGTCAAATGTCCCTAATAGATCACCAAATATTAGTTTTCGATTGAAATACATCAATATAGCAAACATTAGGTGTGTAATCAGCGTATTATGTTTAAAAACTTTCATATAGACAAGATTAAAGTCAAATTGCATATATTCCCTTCAAATACAATAAAAACTAATTGAATACTCATACAATTGCTTTTATTCAGTTAAAATAACTTATTATGCAATGAATCATGCTATAAATGCTTGTACTCTACTTGAATTCAATGAAATTCAATGAATAGCTGCCAAAAAATCTCTATTCAACTTAAATTCATTGATATTTCATAAAGCAGACCCTAAAAGAGCCCATTCTCTTAAAATTGATCAATATACTGATAAATAGATGTGTAATTATAGGTATTACATTAAAACGCAACCAAATGTCCCTTATAGATCACCAAATATTAATTTCGATTGAAATACATCAATATAGCAAATATTAGGGGTGTAATCAGCGTATTATGTTAAAAAACTTTCATGTAGATAAGATTAAAGTCAAATTGTATATATATTCTCTTCAAATACATTATAAACAAATTGAATACTTACACAATTGCTTATATTCAGTTAAAATAACTTATTATACAATGAATGGAATACTAAATGCTTGTACTCCACTTAAATTCAACATAATGCAATGAATAGCTGCTAAAACATCACTTTTCAACTCAAATTCATTGATATGTCATAAATCAAACCCTAAAAGAGCTTATTCTCTTACAATTGATCGATATACTAACAAATAGATGTGTTTTTTTTTTTTTTTAAATTCATTGATATTTCATAAAGCAGACCCTAAAAGTGCCCATTCTTTTAAAATTGATCAATATACTGATAAATAAATGTGTAATTATAGGTATTACATTAAAACGCAACCAAATGTCCCATAGATCACCAAATATTAATTTCGATTGAAATACATCAATATAGCAAATATTAGGGTGTAATCAGCGTATTATGTTAAAAAACCTTTATATAGATAAGATTAAAGTCAAATTACATATATGCTCTTCAAATATAATAAAAACTAATTGAATACTCACACAATTGCTTGTATTCAGTTAAAATAACTTATTATGCAATGAATCGAATACTAAATGCTCGTACTCCACTTGAATTCAACGTAATGTAATGAATAGCTGCAAAAACATCACTATTCAACTAAAATGCATTGAAATGTCATAAATCAAACCCTAAAAGTGCCTGTTCTCTTAATATTGATCGATATATTGATAAAAAGATTGTTATTATAGGTATTTTATGGAAACGCAATCAAATGTCTCTAATAGATCGCCAAATATCAATTTTCAATTGAAATACATTAATATAGAAAATATTAGGTGTGTAATCAGAGTATTACGTTAAAAAATCTTCTTATAGACAAGATTAAAGTCAAATTGTATATATTCTCCTTCAATACTATAAAAACTAATTGAATACTCACACAATTGTTCTATTCTGTTAAAATAACTTATTATACAATAAATCATACTCTAAATGCCTGTACTCCACTTGAAGTCAACGTAATGCATTGAATAACTGCAAAAACTTCACTATTCAACTCAAATTTATTGATATGCCATAAATCAGACCTTAAAAGAGATTATTCTCTTAAAATTAATCAATATACTGACAAATAGATGTATAATTATAGGTATTACATTAAAATACAATCAAATGTCCCTAATAGATCGTCAAATATCAATTTTCGATTGAAATATGTCAATATAAAAAATATTAAGTGTATAATCAGAGTATTATATTAAAAAACCTTCATATAAATAAGATTAAAATTAAATTGCATATATTCTCTTCAAATACATTAAAAACTAATTGAATACACAAACAATTGCTTTTATTCAGTTAAAATAACTTATTATGCTATGAAACATACTCGAAATGCTTGTACTCCACATGAATTCAGTGTAATTCAATGAATAGCAGTCAAAAAATCACTATTCAACTAAAATTCATTGATATGTTATAAATCAGATCTTAAAAAAACCTATTTTCTTAAAATTGATCGATAGACTAACAAAGAGATGTATAATTATAGGTATTACATTAAAACACAATCAAATGTCTCTAATAGATAGCTAAATATCAATTTTCAATTGAAATACATCAATATAACAAACATTAAGTGTGTAATCAGAGTATAATGTTAAAAAACCTGCATATAGACAAAATTAAAGTTAAATTGATATATTTTTCTTCAAATACATTAAACAATAATTGAATACTCACACAATTGCTTGTATTCAGTTAAAATAACTAATTATGCAATGAATCGTACTCTAAATGCTTGTACACCACTTGAATTCAATTTAATTCAATGAATAGCCGCAAAAACATCACTATTCAACTCAAATAGATTGATATGTCACAAATCAGTCCCTAAAAGAGTCTATTCTCTTAAAATTAATCGATATGTAACAACAAGATGTATAATTATAGGTATTATATATAAACAGAATCAAATGTCCCTAATAGATCGCCACATATCATTTTTCGACTGAAATACATCTATATGACAAATATTAGGAGTATAATCAGAGTATTATGTTAAAAAATCTTTATATAGACAAGATTATAGTCAAATTACATATATGCTCTTTAAATACATTTAAAACTAATTGAATACTCACATAATTGCTTGTGTTCAGTTAAAATAACTTATTATGCAAAGAATCATACTCTAAATGCTTGTACTCCACCTTAATTCAACGTAATTCAATGAATAGCTTCAAAAACATCACTATTCAACTCAAATTCATTGATATGTCATAAATCAGATCCTAAAAGAGCCTATTCTCTTAAAATTGATTGATATACTATCAAATACATGTGTAATTATTGGTATTACATTAAAACGCAATCAAATATCCCTAATAGATCACCAAATATTAATTTTTGATCGAAATACATCAATATAACAAATATTAGGTGTGTAATCAGCATATTATTTTAAAAAATTTTCATATGGACAAGATTAAATTCAAATTGCATATATTCTCTTCAAATACATTAAAAAACTAATTGAATGCTCGCATAATTGCTTGTATTCAGTAACAATAACATATTATGCAATGAATCGAATACTAAATGCTTGTACTTCACTTGAATTCAAGGTAATGCAATGAATAGCTGCAAAAAAATCACTATTCAACTCAAATTCATTGATATGTCATAAAGCAGACCTTTAAAGAGCCCATTCTCTTAAAATTTATCAATATACTGACAAATAGATGTGTAATTATAGGTATTACATAAAAACACAATCAAATGTCCCTAATTGAATATATATTCTCCTTCAATACAATAAAAACTAATTGAATACTCACACAATTATTCTATTCAGTTAAAATAATTTATTATGCAATGAATCGTACTTCAAATGCTTGTACTTCACTTGAATTCAACGTAGTGCAATGAATAGCTGCAAAAACATTAATATTCAACTCAAATTTATTGATATGCCATAAATCAGACCCTAAAAGAGCCTATTATCTTAACATTGATCGATATACTTACAAATAGATGTGTAATTATAATTATTACATTAAAACGCAATCAAATGTCCCTAATAGATCGCCAAATATCAATTTTCAATTGAAATACGTCAATATAGAAAATATTAAGTATGTAATCAGAGTATTATATTAAAAAACCTTCATATAGATAAGATTGAAGTCAAATTAAATATATTCTCTTCAAATACATTAAAAACTAATTGAATACTCACACAATTATTTTTATTCAGCTAAAATACCTTATTATGCTATGAAGCATACTCGAAATGTTTGTACTCCACTTGAATTCAGTGTAATTCAATGAATAGCTGCTAAAAAAACACTATTCGACTAAAATTCATTGATATATCATAAATCAGACCCGAAAAGAGCGTATTCTCTTAAAATTGATCGATATAGTGACAAAGAAATGTGTAATTATAGGTATTACATTAAAATACAATCAAATGTCCCTAATAGGTCGCCAAATATTAATTTAAAATTGAAATACATCAATATAGCAAATATTAAGTGTGTAATCAGAGTATAATATTAAAAAACCTTCATATAGACATGATTAAAGTTAAATTGATATATTCTCTTCAAATACATTAAAAAATAAATGAATACTCACACAATTGCTTGTATTCAGTCAAAATAACTCATTATGCAATGAATCGTACAACAAATGCTTATACTCCACTTGAATTCAACGTAATGCAATGAATAGCTGCAAAAACATCACTATTCAACTCAAATTTATTGATATGCCATAAACCAGACCCTAAAAGAGCCTATTCTCTTAAAATTGATCGATATACAGACAAATAGATGTGTAATTATAGGTATTACATTAAAACGCAATCAAATATCCCTAATAAATTGCCAAATATCATTTTTCAACTAAAATACATCAATATAGCAAACATTAGGTGTGTAATCAGAGTATTATGTTAAAAAACTTTCATATAGGTAAGATTAAAGTCAAATTACATATATTCCCTTTCAATACAATAAAAACTAATTGAATACTCACACAATTGTTCTATTCAGTTAAAATAACTTATTATGTAATGAATCGTATTCTAAATGCTTGTACTCCACTTGAATTTAACGTAATGCAATGAATAGCTGGAAAAACATCACTATTCAACTCAAATTCATTGATATGCCATAAATCAGACCCTAAAAGAGCCTATTCTCTTAAAATTATTTGATATACTGACAAATAGATGTGTAATTATAAGTATTATATTAAAACACAATCAAATGTCCCTAATTGATCGCCAAATATCAATGTTCGATTGAAATACGTCAATATAGAAAATATTTAGTGTGTAATCAGAGTATTATATTAAAAAACCTTCATATAAATAAGATTAAAGTCAAATTGCATATATTCTCTTCAAATACGTTAAAAACTAATTGAATACTCACACAATTGCTTTTATTTAGTTAAAATAACTTATTATGCAATGAATCGAATACTAAATGCATGTACTTCACTTGAATTCAACGTAATGCAATGAATAGCTGCAAAAAATATCGCTATTCAACTCAAATTCATTGATATGTCACAAATCAAAGCCTAAAAAAGCCTATTCTCTTAAAATTGTTCGATATACTGATAAATAGATGTGTTATTATAGGTATTTTATTAAAATGCAATCAAATGTCCCTAATAGATCGCCAAATAATAATTTTAGATTGAAATACATTAATATAGCAAATAATAGGTTTGAAATCAGAGTATTATGTTAAAAAACTTCATATAGGCAAGATTAAACTCAAATTACATATATGCTCATCAAATACAATAAAAACTAATTGAATACTCACACAATTGCCTGTATTCATTTAAAATAACTTATTATGCAATGTATCATACTCTAAATACTTGTACTCCACTTGAATTCAATGTAATGCAATGAATAGCTGCAAAAACAAAACTATTTAACTCGAATTCATTGATATGTCATAAATCAGTCTCTAAAAGAGCCTATTCTCTTAAAATTGATCGATATACTAACAAAAAGATGTATAATTATAGGTATTACATTAAAACGCAAACAAATGTCCCTAATAGATCGCCATATATCATTTTTCGACTGAAGTCAATATAGGAAGTATTAGATGTATAGTCAGAGTATTATGTTAAAAAACCTTCATATAGACAAGATTAAAGTTAAATTGCATATATGCTTTTCAAATACAATAAAAACTAATTGAATACTCACACAATTGCTTATATTCAGTTAAAATAACTTATTATGCAATGAATCGTACTATAAATGCTTGTACTACACTTGAATTCAACGTAATGCAATGAATAGCTGCAAAAACATCGCTATTCAACACAAATTCATTGATATGTCATAAATCAGACCCTAAAAGAGCCTATTCTCACAAATTTAATCGATATACCAACAAAAAAATGTATAATTATAAGTAATATATTAAAACGCAATCAAATGTCCCTAATAGATCACCACATATCATTTTTCAACTGAAATACATCAATATAGCAAATATTACGTGTGTAATCAGAGTATTATGTTAAAAAACCTTCATATAGATAAGATTAAAGTCAAATTGCATATATTCTCTTCAAATACATTAAAAACTAATTGAATACTCACACAATTGCTTGTATTCAATTAAAATAACTTATTATGCATTGAATCGTACTCTAAAGGCTTGTACTCCACAAGAATTCAATGTAATGCAGTGAATGGCTGCAAAAACATCACTATTTAACTCGAATTCGTTGATGTCATAGATCAGTCGTTAAAAGTGCTTATTCTCCTAAAATTGATCGATATACTAATAAAAAGATGTATAATTGTAGGTATTACATTAAAACGCAATCAAATTTTCCTAATTGATCGCCACATGTCATTTTTCGACCGAAATACATCAATATAGTAAATATTAGGTGTGTAATCAGAGTATTACGTTAAACAACCTTCATATAGACAAGATTAAAGTCAAGTTGCATATATACTCTTCAGATACAATAAAAACTTATTGAATACTCACACAATTACTTGTATTCAGTTAAAATAACTTATTATGTAATAAATCGTAATCTAAATACTTATACTCCACTAGAATTTAATATAATGCAGCTGCAAAAACATTACTATTTAACTCGAATTCATTGATATGTCATAAATCAGTCCCTAAAAGTGCTTATTCTCTTAAAATTGATCGATATAAAAGATGTACAATTACAGGTATTACATTAAAACGCAATCAAATGTCCTAATTGATTGCCACATGTCATTTTTCGACTGAAATACATCAATATAGCAAATATTAGGAGTGTAATCAGAGTATTATGTTAAAAATCTATATATAGATAAGATTAAAGTAAAATTGCATATATGCTCTTCAAATACAACAAAAATTAAGTGAATACTCGCACAATTGCTTGTATTCAGTTAAAACAACTTCTTATGCTATGAAGCATACTCGCAATGCTTGTACCCCACTTGAATTCTTGTAATGCAATGAATAGCTGCCAAAAAATTACTATTCAACTAAAATTCATTGATATGTCATAAATCAGACGCTAAAAGAGCTTATTCTCTTAAAATTGATTGATATACTGACAAATAGATGTGTAATTATAGGTATTACATTAAAATGCAATCAAATGTCCCTAATACATCACCAAATATAAAATTTCGATTGAAATACGTCAATATAGCAAACATTAGGTGTGTAATTAGCGTATTGTGTTAAAAACCTTTCATATAGACAAGATTAAAGTCAAATTGCATATATTCTATTCAAATACATTAAAAACTAATTGAATACTCACACAATTGCTTGTATTCAGTTAAAATAACTTATTATGCAATGAATCAAATACTAAATGCTTGTACTCCACTTGAATTCAATGTAATGCAATGAATAGCTGCAAAAAACATTGCTGTTCATCTCAAATTCATTCATATGTCATAACTCAGACCCTAAAAGAGCCTATTCTCTTAAACATAATCTATATGCTGACAAAAAAATGTATACTTGTTGGTATTATATTAAAACGCAATCAAATATCCCTAATAGATAATCACATATCATTTTTCAACTAAAATACATCAATATAACAAACATTAGGTGTGTAATCAGAATATTATATTAAAAAACCTTCATATAGATAAGATTAAAGTCAAATTATATATATTCTCCTTCAATACTATAAAAACTAATTGAATACTTACGCAATTGCTTGTATTCAGTTAAAATAACTTATTATTCAATGAATCGTACTCTAAATACTTGAACTCCACTTGAATTCTATGTAATATAATGAATAGCTACAAATACATCATTATTCAACTTAAATTCATTGATATGTCACAAATCAGTCTCTAAAAGAGCCTATTCTCCTAAAATTGTTCAATATACTAACAGAAAGATATGTATTTGTAGGTATTACATTGAAACGCAATCAAAAGTCCCTAAAAGGTGTCAAATATCGATTTTTGATTAAAATACTTCAATATAGCAAACATTAGTCGTGTAATCTGAGTATTATGTTAAATACCTTCGTATAAACAAGATTAAAGTCAAATTGCATATATTCTCCTTCAATACAATAAAAACTAATTGAATACTCACACAATTATTCTATTCAGTTAAAATAACTTATTATGTAATGAATCGTACTCCAAATTCTTGTACTCCACTTGAATTCAACGTAATGGAATAGCTGCAAAATCATCACTATTCAACTTAAATTTATTGATATGCTATAAATAAGACCCTAAAAGTGCCTATTCTTTTAACATTGATCGATATACTGACAAATAGATGTGTAATTATAGTTATTAAATTAAAACGCAATCAAATGTCTCTAATAGATCGCCAAATATCAATTTTCAATTGCAATACTTCAATATAGAAAACATTAACTGTGTAATCAGAGTATTAAAGTAAAAAACCTTCATATAGATAAAATTAAATCAAGTTGCATATATTCTCTTCAAATACATTAAAAACTAATTAAATACTCACACAATTGCTTTTATTCAGTTAAAATACCTTATTATGCTATGAAGCATTCTCGAAATGTTTGTACTCCACTTGAATTCAATGTAATTCAATGAATAGCTACTAAAAATTCACTATTCAACTAAAATTCATTGATATGTCATAAATCAGACCCTAAAAGAGCCTATTCTCGTAAACTTGATCGATATACTGACAAAGAGATGTGTAATTATAGGTATTATATTAAAACACATTCAAATGTCCCTAATAGGTCGCCAAATATTAATTTTCAATTGAAATACATCAATATAGCAAACATTAAGTATGTAATCAGAGTATAATGTTAAAAAAACCTTCATATAGACATGATTAAAGTTAAATTGATATATTCTCTTCAAATACATTAAAAAATAATTGAATACTCACACAATTGCTTGTATTCAGTCAAAATAACTTATTATGCAATGAATCGTACAACAATGCTTGTACTCCACTTGAATTCAACGTAATGCAATGAATAGCTGCAAAAACATATTCAACTCAAATTTATTGATATGCCATAAATCAGACCCTAAAAGAGCCTATTCTCTTAAAATTGATCGATATATAGATAAATAGATGTGTAATTATAGGTATTACATTAAAACACAATCAAATATCCCTAATAGATCGCCAAATATCATTTTTCAACTAAAATACATCAATATAGCAAACATTAGGTGTGTAATTAGAGTATTATATTAAAAAACCTTCATATAGATAAGATTAAAGTCAAATTACATATATTCTCCTTCAATACAATAAAAACTAATTGAATACTCACACAATTGTTCAATTAAGTTAAAATAACTTATTATGTAATGAATCGTACTCTAAATGCTTGTACTCCACTTGAATTCAACGTAATGCAATGAATAGTTGTAAAAACATCACTATTCAACTCAAATTCATTGATATGCCATAAATAAGACCCTAAAGAGCCAATTCTCTTAAAATTGATTGATATACTGACAAAGAGATGTGTAATTATAGGTATTACATTAAAACACAATCAAATGTCCCTAATAGGTCGCCAAATATCAATTTTAGAATGAAATACATCAATATAGAAAATATTAAGTGTGTAATCAGAGTATAAGGTAAAAAAACCTTCATATAGACAAGATTAAAGTTAAATTGATATATTCTCTTCAAACACATTAAACAATAATTGAATACCCACACAATTGCTCGGATTCAGTTAAAATAACTTATTCTGCAATGAATCGTACTCTAAATGCTTGTACTCCACTTGAATTCAACGTAATGCAATTAGTAGCCGTAAAAACATCACTATTCAACTCAACTTCATTGATATGTCATAAATTAGTCACAAAAAGAGCCTATTCTCTTAAAATTGATTGATATACTAACAAAAAGATGTATAATTATAGGTATTTCATTAAAACGGATTCAAATGTCTCTAATAGATCACTACATATCATTTTTCAACAGAAATAGATCAATATAGCAAATATTAGGTGTGTAATCAGAGTATTATATTAAAAAACCTTCATATTGACAAGATTAAAGTCACATTGCATATATGCTCTTCAAATAAGATGAAAACTAACTGAATACTCACACAATTGCTTGTATTCAATTAAAATAACTTATTATACAATGAATCGTACTCTAAATGCTTGTATTCCTCTTGAATTCAACGTAATGTATTGAATAGCTGCAAAAACATCGCTATTCAACTCAAATTCAATGATAAGTCATAAATCAGACTCTAAAAGAGTCTATTCTCTTACAATTGATCGATATAGCGACAAATAGATGTATAATTATAGGTATTACATTAAAACGCAATCAAATGTCCCTAATATATCGTCAAATATCAATTTTCGATAACAATACATCAATATAGAAAATATTAGGTGTGTAATCAGAGTATTATGTTAAACAACCTTCATATAGACAAGATTAAAGTCAAATTGCATATATTCTCTTCAAATACATTAAAAACTAATTGAATACTCACACAATTGCTTGTATTCAATTAAAATAACTTATTATGCAATGAATAGTACTCTAAATGCTTGTACTCCACTTGAATTCAATGTAATGCAGTGAATAGCTGCAAAAACATCACTATTTAACTCGAATTCGTTGATATGTCATAAATCAGTCGTTAAAAGTGTTTATTCTCCTAAAATTGATCGATATACTAATAAAAAGATGTATAATTGTAGGTATTACATTAAAACGCAATCAAATATCTCTAATTAATCGCCACATGTCATTTTTCGACCGAAATACATCTATATAGCAAATATTAGGTGTGTAATCAGAGTATTACGTTAAAAAACCTTCTTATAGACAAGATTAAAGTCAAATTGTATATATTCTCCTTCAATACTATAAAAACTAATTGAATACTCACACAATTGTTCTATTCTGTTAAAATAACTTATTATACAATGAATCGTACTCTAAATGCTTGTACTCCACTTGAATTCAACTTAGTGCATTGAATAGTTGCAAAAACATCACTATTCAACTCAAATTTATTGATATGCCATAAATCAGACCTTAAAAGAGCCTATTATCTTAGCATTGATCGATATACTGACAAATAGATGTATAATTATAGGTATTACATAAAAATACAATCACATGTCCCTAATAGATCACCAAATATCACTTTTCAATTGAAATACGTCAATATAAAAAATATTAAGTGTGTAATCAGAGTATTATATTAAAAACCCTTCATATAGATAAGATTAAAGTTAAATTGCATATATTCTATTCAAATATATTAAAAACTAATTGAATACTTCCACAATTGCTTTTATTCAGTTAAAATAACTTATTATGCTATGGAACATACTCGAAATGCTTGTACTCCACTTGAATTCTGTGTAATTCAATGAATAGCGGCCAAAAAATTACTATTCAACTAAAATTCATTGATATGTTATAAATCAGATCCTAAAAGAGCATAGTTTCTTAAAATTAATCGATAGACTGACAAAGAGATGTATAATTATAGGTATTACATTAAAATACAATCAAATGTCCCAAATAGATCGCCAAATATCAATTTTCAATTGAAATACATCAATATAACAAACATTAAGTGTGTAATCAGAGTATAATGTTAAAAAACCTTCATATTGATAAGATTAAAATAACTAATTGAATACTCACACAATTGATATATTTTTCTTCAAATACATTAAACAATAATTGAATACTCACACAATTGCTTGTATTCAGTTAAAATAACTAATTATGCAATGAATTGTACTCTAAATGCTTGTACTCCACTTGAATTTAACGTAATTCAATGAATAGCCGCAAAAACATCACTATTCAACTCAAATGGATTGATCTGTCACAAATGAGTCCCTAAAAGAGTCTATTCTCTTAAAATTGATCGATATAGTAATAAAAAGATGTATAATTATAGGTATTATATTAAAATAGAATCAAATGTCCCTAATAGATCGCCACATATCATTTTTCGACTGAAATATATCTATATGACAAATATTAGGAGTGTAATCAGAGTATTATGTTAAAAAATCTTCATATAGACAAGATTATAGTCAAATTACATATATGCTCTTCAAATACATTAAAAACTAATTGAATACTCACATAATTGCTTGTGTTCAGTTAAAATAACTTATTATGCAATGAATCGTACTCTAAATGATTGTACTCCACCTTAATTCAACATAATTCAATGAATAGCTTCAAAAACATGATTCAACTCAAATTCATTGATATGTCATAAATCAGATCCTAAAAGAGCCTATTCTCTTAAAATTGATTGATATACTATCAAATACATGTGTAATTATTGGTATTACAAAAAGATGTATAATTATAGGTATTTCACTAAAACAGAATCAAATGTCCCTAATAGATCACCCATATCATTTTTAAACTGAAATAGATCAATATAGCAAATATTAGGTGTGTAATCAGAGTGTTATATTAAAAAACCTTCATATAGACAAGATTAAAGTCACATTAGATATATATTATAATGTTATAAAATTGTACTATAAATACTTGTACTCCACTTGAATTCAATGTTATGCAATGAATAGCTGCAAAAACATCGCTATTCAACTCAAATTCATTAATATGTCATAAATCAGACCCTAAAAGAGCCTATTCTCACAAAATTAATTGATATACCGACACAAAAATGTATAATTATAAGTATTATATTAAAACGCAATCAAATGTCCCTAATAGATCACCACATATCATTTTTCAACTGAAATACATCAATATAGCAAACATTACGTGTGTAATCAGAGTATTATGTTAAAAAACCTTCATATAGACAAGATTAAAGTCAAATTGCATATATTCTCTTCAAATACATTAAAGACTAATTGAATACTCACACAATTGCTTGTATTCAATTAAAATAACTTATTATGCAATGAATCGTACTCTAAATGCTTGTACTCCACTTGAATTCAATGTAATGTAGTGAATAGCTGCAAAAACATCACTATTTAACTCGAATTCGTTGATATGTCATAAATCAGTCTCTAAAAGTGCTTATTCTCCTAAAATTGATCGATACACTAATAAAAAGATGTATAATTGTAGGTATTACATTAAAACGCAATCAAATATCCCTAATTGATCACCACATGTCATTTTTCGACCGAAATACATCAATATAGTAAATATTAGGTGTGTAATCAGAGTATTACGTTAAACAACTTTCATATAGACAAGATTAAAGTCAAGTTGTATATATACTCTTCAGATACAATAAAAACATATTGAATACTCACACAATTACTTGTATTCAGTTAAAATAACTTATTATGTAATAAATCGTAATCTAAATACTTGTACTCCTCTTGAATTTAATATAATGCAATGAATAGCTGCAAAAATATCACTATTTAACTCGAATTCATTGATATGTCATAAATCAGAAGCTAAAAGTGCTTATTCTCTTACAATTGATCGATATACTAACAAAAAGATGTACAATTACAGGTATTACATTAAAACGCAATCAAATGTCCCTAATTGATTGTCACATGTCATTTTTCGACTGAAATACATCAATATAGCTAATATTAGGTTTGTAATCAGAGTATTATGTTTAAAAACCTTCATATAGACAAGATTAAAGTCGAATTGCATATATTCTCTTCAAATACAATAAAAACTAATTGAATACTCACACAATTGCTTTTATTTAGTTAAAATAACTTATTACGCAATGAATCGTACTATAAATGCTTGTACTCTACTTGAATTCAACAAAATTCAATGAATAGCTGCAAAAAATCACTATTCAACTCAAATTCATTGATATGCCATAAAGCAGACCCTAAAATAGCCAATTCTCTTAAAATTGATCAACATACTGACAAATAGATGTGTAATTATAGGTATTACATTAAAACACAATCAAATGTCTCTAATAGATCACCAAATATTATTTTTCGACTGAAATACGTCAATATAGGAAGTATTAGATGTGTAGTCAGACTATTATGTTAAAAACCTTCATATAGACAAGATTAAAGACAAATTGCATATATGCTCTTCAAATACAATACAAACTAATTGAATACTCACACAATTGCTTATATTCAGTTAAAATAACTTATAATGTTATGAAATTGTACTATAAATACTTGTACTCCACCTGAATTCAATGTTATGCAATGAATAACTGCAAAAACATCGTTATTCAACTCAAATTCATTAATATATCATAAATCAGACCCTAAAAGAGCCTATTCTCACAAAATTAATTGATATACCGACACAAAAATGTATAATTATAAGTATTATATTAAAACGCAATGAAATATCCCTAATAGATCACCACATATCATTTTTCAACTGAAATACATCAATATAGCAAACATTACGTGTGTAATCAGAGTATTATGTTAAAAAACCTTTATATAGACAAGATTAAAGTCAAATTGCATATATTCTCTTTAAATACATTAAAGACTAATTGAATACTCACACAATTGCTTGTATTCAATTAAAATATCTTATTATGCAATGAATCGTACTCTAAATGCTTGTACTCCACTTGAATTCAATGTAATGCAGTGAATAGCTGCAAAAACATCACTATTTAACTCGAATTCGTTGATATGTCATAAATCAGTCTCTAAAAGTGCTTATTCTCCTAAAATTGATCGATATACTAATAAAAAGATGTATAATTGTAGGTATTACATTAAAATGCAATCAAATATCCCTAATTGATCACCACATGTCATTTTTCGACCGAAATACATCAATATAGTAAATATTAGGTATGTAATCAGAGTATTACGTTAAACAACCTTCATATAGACAAGATTAAAGTCAAGTTGCATATATACTCTTCAGATACAATAAAAATATATTGAATACTCACACAATTGCTTGTATTCAGTTAAAATAACTTATTATGTAATAAATCGTAATCTAAATACTTGTACTCCACTTGAATTTAATATAATGCAATGAATAGCTGCAAAAACATCACTATTTAACTCGAATTCATTGATATGTCATAAATCAGAAGCTAAAAGTGCTTATTCTCTTAAATTGATCGATATACTAACAAAAAGATGTACAATTACAGGTATTACATTAAAACGCAATCAAATGTCCCTAATTGATTGCCACATGTCATTTTTCGACTGAAATACATCAATATAGCTAATATTAGGTTTGTAATCAGAGTATTATGTTTAAAAACCTTCATATAGACAAGATTAAAGTCGAATTGCATATATTCTCTTCAAATACAATAAAAACTAATTGAATACTCACACAATTGCTTTTATTTAGTTAAAATAACTTATTACGCAATGCAATGAATAGCATTAAAAACATCACTTTCAACTCAACTTCATTGATATGTCATAAATCAGTCCCAAAAAGAGCCTATTCTCTTAAAATTGATCGATATACTAACAAAAAGATGTATAATTATAGGTATTTCACTAAAACAGAATCAAATGTCCCTAATAGATCACTCATATCATTTTTAAACTAAAATAGATCAATATAGCAAATATTAGGTGTGTAATCAGAGTATTATATTAAAAAACCTTCATATAGACAAGATTAAAGTCACATTAGATATATGCTCTTCAAATAAGATGAAAATTAACTGAATACTCACACAATTGCTTGTATTCAGTTAAAATAACTTTTTATGCAATGAATCGTACTCTAAATGCTTGTACTCCACTTGAATTCAACGTAATGTATTGAATAGCTGCAAAAACATCGCTATTCAACTCAAATTCAATGATAAGTCATAAATCAGACACTAAAAGAGCCTATTCTCTTACAATTAATCAATATAGCGACAAACAGATGTGTAATTATAGGTATATTACATTAAAACGCAATCAATTGTCCTTAAAAGATCGTCAAATATCAATTTTCGATTTCAATACATTAATATAGAAAACATTAGGTGTAATCAGAGTATTATGTTAAAAAACCTTCATATATATAAGATTAAAGTCAAATTGCATATATTCCCTTCAAATATTTTAAAAACTAATTGAATACTCACACAATTGCATGAATTCAGTTAAAATAACTTATTATGCAATGAATCGAATACTAAATGCTTGTACTCCATTTGAATTCAACGTAATGCAATGAATAGCTGCAAAAACTTCACTACTCAACTCAAATTCATTCATATATCATAACTCAGACCCTAAAAGAGTCTATTCTCTTAAAATTGATCATATACTGATAAAGAGATTTGTAATTAATGGTACTACATTAAAACACAATCAAATGTCTCTAATAGGTCGCTAGATATCAATTTTAGATTGAAATACATCAATAAAGTAAACATTAAGTGTGTAATCAGAGTATAAGGTTAAAAAACCTTCATATAGATAAGATTAAAGTTAAATTAATATATTCTCTTCAAATACATTTAAAAATAATTGAATACTCACCCAATTGCTTGTATTCAATTAAAATAACTTATTCTGCAATAAATCGTACTTTAAATGTTTGTACTCCAATTGAATTCAATGTAATGCAATGAATAGCCACAAAGACATCACTATTCAACTCAACTGCATTGATTTTTTTTTTTTTTTTTTTTCAACTCAACTGCATTGATATATCACAAATCAGTCCCAAAAAGAGCCTATTGTCTTAACATTGATCGATATACTAACAAAAAGATGTATAATTACAGGTATTTCATTAAAACGAAATCAAATGTCCCTAATAGATCGCCACATATCATTTTTCGACTGAAATACATCAATATAGCAAATATTAGGTGTGTAATCAGCGTATTATATTAAAAAACTTTCATATAGACAAGATTAAAGTCAAATTGCATATATTCTCTTCAAATAGGTTAAAAACTAATTGAATACTCACACAATTGCTTGTATTCAATTAAAATAACTTATTATGCAATGAATTGAATACTAAATGCTCGTACTCCACTTGAATTCAATGTAATGCAATGAATAGCTGCAAAAACGTCACTATTCAACTCAAATGCATTGATATGTCATAAATCAAACCCTAAAAGTGCCTATTCTCTTAACATTGATCAATATACTGATAAATAGATGTGTTATTATAGGTATTTTATTAAAACGCAATCAAATGTCTCTAATAGATCGCCAAATATCAATTTTCGATTGAAATACATTAATATAGCAAACATTAGGTGTGTAATCAGAGTATTATGTTAAAAAACCTTCATATAGACAAGATTAAAGTCAAATTACATATATTCTCCTTCAATACTATAAAAACTAATTGAATACTCACACAGTTGCTTGTATTCAGTTAAAATAACTTATTATGAGATGAATCGAATACTAAATGCTTGTACTCCACTTGAATTCAACGTAATACAATGAATAGCCGCAAAAACAGCACTATCCAACTCAAATTCATTCATATGTCATAACTCAGACCCTAAAAGAGCCTATTCTCTTAAAATTAATCGATATACAGACAAAGAGATGTGTAATTATTGGTATTACATTAAAACACAATCAAATGTCCCTAATAGGTTGCTATATATCAATTTTAGATTGAAATACATCAATATAGTAAACATTAAGTGTGTAATCAGATTATAAAGTTAAAAAAACCTTCATATAAATAAGATTAAAGTTAAATTAATATATTCTCTTCAAATACATTAAAAAATAATTGAATACTCACACAATTGCTTGTATTCAATTAAAATAACTTATTTTATAATAAATCGTATTTTAAATGCTTGTACTCTACTTGAATTTAATGTAATGCAATGAATAATCGCAAAAACTTTACTATTCAAGATATGTCATAAATCAGTCCCAAAACGAGCCTATTCTCTTAACATTGATCGATATACTAACAAAAAGATGTATAATTATAAGTATTTCATTAAAACGAAATCAAATGTCCCTAATAGATCGCCACATATCATTTTTCGACTGAAATACATCAATATAACAAACTTTAGGTGTGTAATCAGCGTATTATGTTAAAAAACTTTCATATAGATAAGATTAAAGTCAAATTGCATATATTCTCTTCAAATACGTTAAAAACTTATTATGCAATGAATCGAATACTAAATGCCCGTACTCCACTTGAATTCAACGTAATGCAATGAATAGCTGCAAAAACGTCACTATTCAACTCAAATGCATTGATATGTCATAAATTAAACCCTAAAAGTGTCTATTCTCTTAACATTGATCGATATACTGATAAATAGATGTGTTGTTATAGGTATTTTATTAAAACGCAATCAAATATCCCTAATAGATCGCCAAATATCAATTTTTGATTGAAATACATTAATATAGCAAACATTAGGTGTGTAATCAGAGTATTATGTTAAAAAACCTTCATATAGAAAAGATTAAAGTCAAATTACATATATTCTCCTTCAATACTATAAAAACTAATTGAATACTCACACAGTTGCTTGTATTCAGTTAAAATAACTTATTATGAGATGAATCGAATACTAAATGCTTGTACTCCACTTGAATTCAATGTAATGCAATGAATAGCCGCAAAAATACATCAATATAGCAAATAAAATGTATAAATTAGACCCTAAAAGAGCCTTTTCTCTTAAAATTAGTTGAAATACTGACAAATATATGTGTAATTATAGGTTACCTTATACTAAAACACAATCAAATGTCCCAAATAGATCACCAAATATCAACTTCCGATTGAAATACATCAATATAGCAAACATTAGGTGTGTAATCAGCATATTATGTCAAAAAACTTTCATATAGATAAGATTAAAGTTAAATTGCATATATTCTATTCAAATACATTAAAAACAAATTGAATACTCACACAATTGCTTGTATTCAGTTAAAATAACTTATTATGCAATAAATCGAATACTAAATGCTCGTACTTCAATTGAATTCAACGTAATACAATGAATAGCTGCAAAAACATCACTATTCAACTCAAATGCATTGATATGTCATAAATAAATCCTAAAAGAGTATATTCCCATAACATTGATCGGTATACTGATAAATAGATGTGTTATTATAGGTATTTTATTAAAACGCAATCAAATGTCTCTAATAGATCGCCAAATATCAATTTTCGATTGAAATATCTTAATATAGCAAATATTAGGTGTGTAATCATAGAATTATGTTAAAAAATCTTTATATAGACGAGATTAAAGTCAAATTATATATATTCTCCTTCAATACTATAAAAACTAATTGAATACACACACAATTGCTTGTATTCAATTAAAATAACTTATTATGCAAAGAATCGAATACTAAATGCTTGTACTCCACTTGAATTTAACGTAATGCAATGAATAGCCGCAAAAACAGCACTATCCAACTCAAATTCATTCATATGTCATAACTCAGACCCTAAAAGATCCTATTCTCTTAAAATTAATCGATATACTGACAAGAAAATGTATAATTATAGGTATTATATTAAAACGCAATCAAATATCCCTAATAGATCGCCAAATATCAATTGTCAATTGAAATACATCAATGTAGAAAATATTAAGTGTGTAATCAGAGTATTATGTTAAAAAGCCTTCATATAAACAAGATTAAAGTCAAATTGCTTATATTCTTTTCAAATACATTAAAAACTAATTGAATACTCACACAATTGCTTGAATTCAGTTAAAATAACTTATTGTGCTATGAAGCGTACTCCAAATGCTTTTACTCCACTTGAATTCAGTGTAATTCAATGAATAACTGCCAAAAAATTACTATTCAACTAAAATTCATTGATATGTCATAAATCAGACCCTAAAAGAGTCTATTCTCTTAAAATTGATCGATATACTGACAAAAAGATGTTTAATTATAGGTATTACACTAAAACACAATCAAATGTCCCTAATAGGTCGTCAAATATCAATATTAAATTGAAATACATTAATATAGTAAATATTAAGTGTGTAATCGGAGTATATGGTTAAAAAAACCTTCATATAGACAAGATTAAAATTAAATTAATATATTCTCTTCAAATATATTAAAAAATAATTAAATACTCACACAATTGCTTGTATTCAGTTAAACTAACTTATTCTGCAATGAATCGTACTTTAAATGCTTGTACTCCACTTGAATTCAATGTAATGCATTGAATAGCCGAAAAAACATCACTATTCAACTCAACTGCATTGATATGTCATAAATAAGTCCGAAAAAGAGCCTATTCTCTTAACATTAATCGATATACTAACAAAAAGATGTGTAATTATAGGTATTTTATTAAAACGAAATCAAATGTCCCTAATAGATCGCCACATATCATTTTTTGACTGAAATACGTAAATATAACAAATATTAGGTGCGTAATCAGAGTATTATATTAAAAAACATTCATATAGACAAGATTAAAGTCAAATTGCATATATGCTCTTCAAATACGACGAAAACTAATTGAATACTCACACAATTGCTTGTATTCAGTTAAAATAACTTATTATACAATGAATCGTACTCTAAATGCTTGTACTCCACTTGAATTTAATGTAATGTATTAAATAGCTGCAAAAACATCGCTATTCAACTCAAATACATAGATAAGTCATAAATCAGACCCTAAAAAAGCATATTCTCTAAAAATTGATTTATATATTGATAAATAGATGTGTAATTATGGGTATTACATTAAAACGCAATCAAATGTCCCTAATAGATCGTCAAATATCAATTTTCGATTGAAATACGTCAATATAGAAAACATTAAGTGTGTAATCAGAGTATTATATTTAAAAACCTTCATATAGACAGGATTAAAGTCAAATTGCATATATTCTCTTCAAATACGTTAAAAACTAATTGAATACTCACACAATTGCTCGAATTCAGTTAAAATAACTTATTATGCTATGAAGCGTACTCCTAATGCTTGTACTCCACTTGAATTCAACGTAATGCAATGAATAGCTGTAAAAACATCATTATTCAACTCAAATTTATTATATGCCATAAATCAGACCCTAAAAGAGCCTATTCTCTTAAAATTGATCGATATACTGACAAATAGATATGTAATTATAGGTAATTACATTAAAACGCAATCAAATGTGCCTAATAAATCGCCAAATATCAATTTTCGATTGAAATATCTTAATATAGCAAATATTAGGTGTGTAATCATAGAATTATGTTAAAAAATCTTTATATAGACGAGATTAAAGTCAAATTATATATATTCTCCTTCAATACTATAAAAACTAATTGAATACACACAATTGCTTGTATTCAATTAAAATAACTTATTATGCAAAGAATCGAATACTAAATGCTTGTACTCCACTTGAATTTAACGTAATGCAATGAATAGCCGCAAAAACAGCACTATCCAACTCAAATTCATTCATATGTCATAACTCAGACCCTAAAAGATCCTATTCTCTTAAAATTAATCGATATACTGACAAGAAAATGTATAATTATAGGTATTATATTAAAACGCAATCAAATATCCCTAATAGATCGCCAAATATCAATTGTCAATTGAAATACGTCAATGTAGAAAATATTAAGTGTGTAATCAGAGTATTATGTTAAAAAGCCTTCATATAGACAAGATTAAAGTCAAATTGCTTATATTCTTTTCAAATACATTAAAAACTAATTGAATACTCACACAATTGCTTAAATTCAGTTAAAATAACATATTGTGCTATAAAGCGTACTCCAAATGCTTGTACTCCACTTGAATTCAGTGTAATTCAATGAATAACTGCCAAAAAATTACTATTCAACTAAAATTCATTGATATGTCATAAATCAGACCCTAAAAGAGTCTATTCTCTTAAAATTGATCGATATACTGACAAAAAGATATTTAATTATAGGTATTACACTAAAACACAATCAAATGTCCCTAATAGGTCGCCAAATATCAATATTAAATTGAAATACATTAATATAGTAAATATTAAGTGTGTAATCAGAGTATAAGGTTAAAAAAACCTTCATATAGACAAGATTAAAGTTAAATTAATATATTCTCTTCAAATATATTAAAAAATAATTAAATACTCACACAATTGCTTGTATTCAGTTAAAATAACTTATTCTGCAATGAATCGTACTTTAAATGCTTGTACTCCACTTGAATTCAACGTAATGCAATGAATAGCCGTAAAAATATCACTATTCAACTAAACTTCATTGATATGTCATGAATCAGTCCCAAAAGGAGCCTATTTTCTTAAAATTGATCGATATACTAACAAAAAGATGTATAATTATAGGTATTTTTTTAAAACGAAATCAAATGTCCCTAATAGATTACCACATATTATTTTTCAACTGAAATAGATCAATTTAGCAAATATTAGGTGTGTGATCTGAGTATTATATTAAAAAATCTTCATATAGACAAGATTAAAGTCAAATTGCATATATGCTCTTCAAATACTATGAAAACTAATTGAATACTCACACAATTGCTTGTATTTAGTTAAAATAACTTATTATGCAATGAATCGTACTCTAAATGCTTGTGCTCCACTTGAATTTGACGTAATGTATTGAATAGCTGCTAACCATATACTCTGATTACACAGTTAATGTTTGCTATATTGATGTATTTCATTCTAAAATTGATATTTGGCGACATATTAGGGATATTTGATTGTGTTGTAATATAATACCTATAATTACACATCTTTTTATCAATATATCGATCAGTTTTAAGAGAATAAACTCTTTTAGGGTCTGATTTATGACATATCAATGAAGTTTAGTTGAATAGTGATTTTTTGGTAGCTATTCATTGAATTACACTGAATTCAAGTGGAGTACAAGCATTTGGAGTACGCTTCATAGCATAATATGTTATTGTAACTGAATTCAAGTAATTGTGTGAATATTCAATTAGTTTTTAACGTATTTGAAGAGAATATATGCAATTTGACTTTAATCTTGTCTATATGAAGGTTTTTTAACATAATACTCTGATTACACACTTAATGTTTTTTATATTGACTTATTTCAATCAAAAATTGATATTTGACGATCTATTAGGAATATTTGATTGTATTTTAATGTAATACCCATAATTACATATCTATTTGTCAGTATATTGATCAATTTTAAAAGAATATGCTCTTTTAGGTTTTGATTTATGACTTATACAATGAACAAATATCTGAATATATGTATTCAACATAAAGTTAACAATGCATCAATTAATTAGTACGTAATTGCTAGTTTTTTGTAAAAATACAATAGTATGCAATGAATTGGCCTCTAGAAGCGTGTATTTACTTGAAATACATTGATATGTTATCAAATAGTTTTACATATTTGCCAATACTCAAAACAAATACTTTAATATGCATCCTATTATTCTTGAAATGCATGTATTCAATTGAAATATTTTCATGTAATAGTAAATAATAATAAAACTGCCATTATTCAATTAATATACCTTGATATGTAATGAATTTGTGTTAAATGCTAGTATTCCATTCAAAATTATTAAAATAGTAACAAATATTTCTATAAGTGCAACTATACCTTTAACTTATTTGTTATGTAACAAATTAGTTTATAAATAATTGCCTCCAGCTTAATTTCATCAAAATACCAATGAATGCTCATTCAATTGCTAGTATTTAGTTACAATACCTCTATATATGACTAATTGACCTCTTAAATCTTGCAATCCCCAAAACTACAATCGTATATCATTAAATAGTTATATAATTTCTAGTTTTTAGTTAAAATAATTTGATATTTATTGAATTAGTCTCTGGATGCTTATAATCGATTGCAGTACATCGATATAACAATGTAATATTATAAAATTGTCAATATTCCATTAGACTATCTTGAAATATAACAAATCATTGCCTACATGCTTGTAATATATTCAATTATGTTAAAATTGCATCGAATTGTTGTTTAATAGCCAGTATTATGTGAAAACAACCTGATATGTAAACATTTGTATCCTAAATGTGTGTACTCTGCTTAAATTCGTGAATATGATAGTGAATAGCTACATAATTATAGTGTTTTGTTAAAATAGATTAATATGTAATGAATCGATTAGTAAAAGTGGATATTCAGTTGAAATACATTAATATATTATCAAATAGCTGTATATTTATCAAAATTCAATTAAACTACTTTGATATATATCAGAATGGTCTCTATATGTATTTATTCAATTGAAGTATTGAGTTAATAATGAATAGTTATGAAATTATCAATATTCATTAAAGTTTTCTTTATTTAAAATATATTTGTTTAAATAGTGCATTGTGCACAAGTATATTGAAGTAGCTTTGAATAGTAGTACAGTTGCAAAAACACTGCTAAAATAGCTCGAGAAGCAAAGAATCAGTTTCTAAAAGATTATTCTTAGCTTAACTCCGTCGATATAGTTACGAATAGTTAAAGTAACCGAATATGTAACAATTTGATCCCTATGTAAGCATCTAGCTTAAATTAACTGATATATCAATTAACAGCAATGTAATTGCTAGTGTTCAAATAAAATATTTTTATGCGTAATGAATATGTGATTAAAAGCATGTATTTAGTCTAAATACATCAACCTATCATTAAATAATTGTATTTTTGCTCATATTAAACTCAAACAAATTGATACTTATTAAATTAGTCTCTATATACTCATATTTAATTTAAATACATTGATATAATAATAAATAGTTATAAAATTATTACTGTTCAGTTAAAATAAATTATTATATAATAAATCAGCATTTAAATGCTAGTATTGTATGCAAATATTTTGAAATAGTCTTGTATAATTGCGTAATTCCAAATATTGAGTTGAAATAACTTAATATATCCAAATAATTATATTTTATTTAAATATATTGAAATAGCTTTGAGTAGTCATATAATAGCAAATGTGTTCAAATAATCTGATATACAATAAACTGATCTCTGAATATGTGTATTCAACAAAACTTTAATGATATAGCAATTAAATATTACGTAATTGCTAGTCTTTTGTAAAAATTCAACTGTATGTAATGAATCGGCCTCTAGAAGCGCATATGCAGTTGAATTACATCGATATGTTAACAAATAGTTTTATATATTTGCCAATATTCAATAAACATTCTTTAATATGCATCAATTTACTTTTTAAATGCATGTATTTAGCTGAAATCTGTAACTGTAATAATAAATAATAATAAAATTATCATTATTTGATTAAAATATCTTCATACTTAAATCAATATTTAAATGCTAGTATTTCATTCAAAATTATTGAAATAATATCAAATATTTCTATATATATGTGCTACTATACCTTTAAACTTATTTGTTATGTAACGAATTAATCTATAAATAATAGCCTCCAGCTTAATTTCATCAAAATACTAATGAATGCATATTTAATTACAAGTATTTAGTTAAAATATCTCGATATATAACTAATTGATCCCTGAAAGCACGTATTCTCCAAAACTACATCCGTTTATCATTAAATAGTTATATAATTACTAATTTTCAATTAAAATACTTTCATATTTATTGAATTAGCCTCTGAATGCATATAATCAATTGCATTACGTTGATATAACAATGCAATGTTATAAAACTGCCAATATTCAGTTAACTTTTCTTGAAATGTAGCAAATCATTTGCGTAAATGCTTGTAATTTATTCAATTATGTTAAAATCACATCAAATTATTGTTTAATAGCAATTATTATGTGAAAATAACCTAATTTGTAATAATTTGTATTCTAGATGTATGTACTCTGCTTAAATTCGTGAATATATTATAATTCATTCGCTTAATGTTTGCATATAGCTTAAATTTACAGATATATTAGTAAATTATTATGTAATTGCTAGTGTTCAAATAAAATATATTATAAAATACTAGCAATTACATAATAATTAATTGCGATATCGATAAAGTTTTGTTGAATATACAAATTCAAAGATTAGTTCATTGCATATCAGATTGTTTGAACAAAATATTTGCTATTCAAAGCTATTTCAACTTATTTGAACAAAATATAACAATTTTGATACTAATTTTTTATATATTAAGTTATTTCAACTTTTTATTTGGAATTACACAATTATACAAGGCTATTTCAAAATATTTGTATACAATACTAACATTTAAATATTGATTTATTTACATATCAATTTAATTTAACTGAACTTTAATAATTTTTGTAACTGCTTATCAATGTAACTACTTTTAAACTTATTTGTTAAGCAAATAATAGCCACCAGGTTAATTTCATCGAAATACCAATTTAATTGCTAATATTTAGTTAAAATACTTTAATATATAACTAATCGATCCCTGAAATCATGTATTCACCAAAACTATATCTAAATATTATTAAATAGTTATATAATTACGAGTTTTTAATTAAAATACTTTGATGTCTACTAAAGTCTCTAAATACGTAGATTCAATTGCAGTACGTCAATATAACAATGCAATATTATAAAGTTATCAATATTTTATTAAACTTTCTTGAAATATAACAAATCATTGCCTGAATACTTTAAATATATTCAATTATGTTAAAATTATACCGAATTATTGTTTAATAGTAAATATTATATGAAAACAACTTAATTGGCATCATTTAGTTCGAGATAAAGTTTTTTATAATATAAATTTCAATTATAAAAATTAATTTTATTTTACGTTTAATATAAATACGAATATTAGAATTAAAAATATTTCATATTTTATATATTTTTTAATATTAAAATAATATTATCTCTATTAAATTTAAAAAATAAAAAGTTTTTTTTTCTTATAAAAAAAGCTCGAACCAAGCCAATCGCCATGTCGGCCAGCGAGAAAGCACGTGCGCTCCTCTTCCTCCCTGCCCCTCGCTCCGTCTCCTCCTCCCCCTCCACTTGCCACGTTCGCGCGATCCACATGCAAGCTATAATTGTTCGTGATCGGCGGCCACGGATCCATCGTCTTCTCGCTTTCTCCGCGAGGTCTTGGTCTTCCCCTGTTCTGCTTTTCTCCTCCCTCAATTGCTCCCATTTCCTGTCGTTGTTGGCCGATTTATCTGTACAATGCCAATGTGAAATTGCAGGTCTTAACCTTGCCAAGAAACGCATTGCGGGGGTTCGTTTTGGATTCCTACGGATGGAGGCCTTGGATGGGATGTGAGCGCGTAGGGATGGAAGGTGAGGATTCGAAGGAGAACGGCGGACGGGAGGAAGCGTCCGCGTTGGCATCGACGGACAACGCGTTGGACGATGTAGGAGCAGCAGAGAGGGTGGTGGATTTCATGGGATCACCGGAGAAAGTGGTGGATATGTTTGCTTCGGAGGATGGGCTGGAGGATGCCGGTGACTCTGTCGCGACGGTCGCTGCAACGCCGACTTGTACGTATGTGAACGCTTCTTCCGCACCGACATCCAGGTGTTCTTCTCCCATGGCGAGCTTGAGGCAGACGGGGAACTTTCGGAGCAATAGCTTCCAGAGATGGAAGCGACAGATGCAGCGGGCATGGAGGTGGGGGCCTACCGGCGGCTCTGCTTGCTGGAGTAGGGAGCAGAGTCTGAAGGCAACTCTGAATCTTGAAATGATGGCCAACCAGAAGAGGCTGTGGTATCGAACCCAGTCTAAAGCTCGGGTAGTACTTTCCATCATTTCGCTGCTTCTTGTTTGGATGAGGCTGATGCCTCGTAAATTAATTTAATCGGGGAAACGGTTATGTATTTCGGTATTGCCTTTTGAATCCCTCGTTTAAAAATAGAAGTCAGGAGAGATAATCCATGCTGGAGTTTCAAATTTGACTGCTGTCATCTAAGGTTTGTAAGAAATGAATGTCGTGCTATAACTTAAAGATTAATATCTGTTTGCAAGTAAAACAGTAGGTAGCCGAAGCAATCATTTTGTTCATATTTGTAAAATTTCCGGATCCCATCTAAAGCCAATTTGGTTGGTAGACTACTGTCTCTTCAGTGGGTATACAATTAGTTGAATGATCAGTGATTTGTTTCTACTTCCTGCCCCATATAATTGGCATTTAGGTTTTGGAAATTTTTGCACAAGATTGTCAGAAGTTTAGAAAGAGAATTCAGAAAGAGTCGGTCAACATTTAGGAATAAACATCCAATTTCCTGCCAAAATTTCATATAAGCTTAAATGGTTTAATAAATATTTGACTAGATCTGGTTGTATACCAGATGGGGATTTATTTCAAATCCTTAGAATGATTCATTCTGCTATTGGTTTTTCATTATGCTTGTTTTGGGAGAACATTCCTTACAATAATTAGTTGAGAAATGTAGCCATACTAGAGTTTTTTTCCTTTTTGATAGTAGTAGCCATACTAGAGTTACCTGGCAGCTATAAAGTATGGACATTTCAAGAACCACATCGTGTCCGTGTCGGACACACAGACACTTGGGGACACGTGAGGACATGCGGGGACACCGTATCGAACACGCCACGTGGCGTGTCCTAATAAAATAATATTAAAAAATTTTAAGGACACTTCTTGGACACGCGAGGACACTTTGGGACACGTTAGGATACTTCTGAGATACATGACACTTCTAGAATACATAAGATAGAATTAGATATATTTAATATTAATTTTAAATTTATATATTAATATTATATATTTTTAATAAAATTTATGGATATATCTATCTCATTTTTTTATTATCGTTAAAAATTTTATTTAATAAAACTAAAAATTTTTCTCTTATTATTGTTAAAATTTTACCTAATATAAGTTAAAATTTTAAGTTAATCAAATTAAATCAAATTTATTCCTTTTTTGTTGCCCTTAAGCCTTACGAAAATGAGCCAATCGCAAAAAGTTTAGAACTTTAGCTTCACCTTTATTTTTTTTTCATCAACACCGAGAGCTCTTATTTTCTTTTATTGTTGTGCTCGCTGTAATTGTCTTAATAAGCAAAATTGTATTTTCTCTTATTCAAAGTGACCCTTAAATTTATATCTCAAATATTTTTAATACAATGATGTTTGTTCTCGAGTTCTCATCTTGATTTTATGAAACTTCAGTACTACTTATAAGTTATTTATACTTAAAAAATTAATTTTGTATTATATTATATATATATATATATATTTAAGTATAAATTTTTAATTCAACTTCTTCAATAACTAAAGAAAAAATTTAGAACTTAGTAAATATAATTTCAATAATATCTATTATAATATAAACATTATCAAAAGAAGCATATATGGTAACATCATCATTTTCAACATGGGCGGGCCGGGTTTGGCGCGGGCCGGGCTTAACCGGGCTTTGACTAAGTCAAATCGGGCTCGGGCCGGGCCAAACCCGAATATCGGGCCAAAAAGAATGACCAAACCCGTTTAAAATTTATTGGGCTTTGGCTAGCCCGTCGGGCCACCCGCCCAATGTCCAGGTCTAATGGTGTCCCCATAAGTATAAATGTAGGCAGGCCAAGCCTATTGAGCTATTTATTTTGACTAGCCCTAGTTGAGCTGAAGCCTAGCTAGAACTTATGTGAAGCTCTGGCTATGTTATTCAATCCTTTTATCTTTTTGTATTAAGTTGAGCCTAGTTGTCATGCCGTTAGCTAGATATGTTATTCCATACTTTTCTGTAGGTATTGTTGTACTTCATTTGGTGTTTTTGACTGCCAAAATGACTCAAAGTTAAAGAGAACCCAAGTTTTCTAAATTGATCTAATAAATGGTTTGCTTAGAAACGTAGGCTAATTTGATTAGGCTTCTATTAGTATGGCTTGTTTAAGCACTGAGGGCTGATGTAAGTTTTTTGTTGAATAGAATAATTGAAAATGTTCAATTATTGAGATATTGTATTAAAGTTACATTGCTGTTGTTCTAGATTTGAATGAATAATTTCTTAGTGCTTGTCAAGTTGCTAGATTTAATGGTTAATTAGGCAATGATTGGTTGCAGGATATTAAGCAACATAAAGAGCCAGTATCACTTTTTGAACACTTCTTCCTTGTCGGACTTCACTCATATGAAAATGTTGAAGTTATTGAGACTGCATTTGCAAAACGAAAGACTTGGGAATCTGAACTCGCAAAATCTGATATTCTAGATCTCAGGAAGCTTCCTTATAATAGACAGATGCCTATTTTCGAGCCTCAGGTCTGCTTAATCAACCTACAAATAAGTGCCTTTTGTTGTTCGTATATACTTTATTTGTAGCTTTTGATAAATTTACGACCTGCTTTTCTTTATTTTTGTTACGTCAATGACATTTATTTGCATTCTTTGTATAATTCCTTCCGATCATGGATTTATATATATACTTCATTTCCTTAGTATGGATTCATTTATATAGTCCATTTGCATAGTATACTCAATGTTTTCACTTGGATGTTGTTTCAGATTTTATTTTCAATATACAACCTTCTATTGCTTTTCTGGTGGTCTTTCTTTTTTGACAACTATGAAAGCATGCTGCAACTCATTAAATAGAAGAACAACAGACCAAGGTTTTAAGCAAACTGCAAAAGTAATCTCATTAACTATACAACTAAGAAGTCAAACGTAATGCCCTTTTAAAACAATATTAGAAACCTATTCTCATGATTGGTAGGAAAACAATTCAACCCAACTAGTTTAGGATCATGGCTTTCTAGTTGGGATTATGGTTTTGTTGTTGGTGTTGTTGATAGAAGGCAATCTAAGTGCATGCTTAGTTGAGGCCCAAAAAGAGGTCAAATGAGGAAATTTGGATTTTTTTTGGTGATACTTTTTTTGAGGCTCAATTGTTTGGAAAGGGTCTTTTTTAGAAGCACTCATTGTTTGGAAGAATGGATTTTCAAATGAAAGTTATTTATGGTTGACCAATAACCAATTTATTCTCTTAACGCTTTTATGCATTCCTCATGATAACATAATGTTGTTTTTTCCAAAAAATTTAATTTACTTGATTTTATTCAAAAATAAAAATTCAAAAGCTTGACATTGTACTAAAACTATGAAATAATATAGCACTCGTGCTTTAAGTTTTTTTTTTATCATGAAGTACTATGTACATTCCAAAGATATCTCCAGCTCATCGAGTTGAAAACTTAAGCACATTTTACTCGATTTTCTTGTCATTGCAACTCAACAACTCGACAACTGGACATTTGAAAAGGTTGCCCTTTACAAGCATAGAATATTTATTAGACATGTATGTTATATTATTTTCTATTAATAAATCAATACAGTATACAAATGCATTGATCTGTCAATCAATGTTCAAATATTGTGAAAGATATAGGGCTACTCTAAGTAGAATTAATTTTTGAAACATTAATTGAATAAGACAGTGAATAATAAGTGCATTAGAAGTCATCATAATAATATGGTAGCACCACTCTATAAATAACATCCAAGTTCAATACAATAAAACATAACTTGTTCCAGGATTACAATGCTAATTATTAAGCCTTGCCCTAGATTTCTCATAGCGAACAGTAGCTAGAAACCTGACTAAGAAAGGCAAGAAATCCTTGTTGGATAACTTTGAAACGTGCTCATTATTCTCTGAGTCTCCACTTGTTCATCTAAGTCGCTCTCGGACCACAAGTTTGATTCATGCAACCAAGCCATCGCCTTTTAAGCCTAGCAAAATCATCTTTAAGTTGTCATTGGATGCTCTGTGCTCCAGAACGACAGTTTTTTCTTCGCTTATAATGCCTGGGATATTCTTTACCTTCTCCAAGCATGTACTTAACATCCTTTGAGTTTTCGAGAAACTGACTTGTATACTTTGGGTCAAGTTGCAACTTACTAACACCCATAGTACTATTCGAATCCTTGGTGGACTTAGTTTGGTTGCTTTTTTTGCTTGACCTGTCATACTCCCCCTCATTGTCAATTTGTAGATCCATCACTCGCTTGCCTCTCCTATCACCTTTTGATGCTTGAAAGGTTGTGCAGTACTTTCACTTAACATCTCCACCATTTTGTTGAATTTTGGGCATTCAATTTTGCGGCACAGTTTATACTTCTTATATCTCTGTAAGAATATTGTAAGTTAAATTTTTAAAGTGGAAGGTTTAGGATGGACTAATGATTTTTGCAAATTTTCTAGTTCGTATACGTACCAAAAATTAGTCTTTCCAACAATAATCTTCCATGTCAACATACCCTTCGTCTCTGTTGAACTTGACCCCACTCATTTGCGAAAGCTTGAAGTATTTATTTCAATTATCTATTACTTGTTTTCAACCTTTTTCAATATCTTCAAAGATACTTCTGTTCCCCCTAACTTCTTGAACCTTTCAAGCACTCTAGGCCATTCACTTGAAATAGGACCACCAGCATTTGTTTGGCCATGTTTCTTTGCCTCATGTATGTGTCAATTAGCTTTTCTTTATCCAATCTATTAAGTTTTTCTAATTTTGCAATTAGTGAATTCTTGCTTTCTTTTCTTTGGACCATCACAGTTTGCTCTCTCTGCACTACATGCTCCATCTTCACTAGAGTTGCTATTTTTAATGTCAATCTGTAGAGGATTTCCCTTCAGGAAACATTTCCTCTTCTTCCTTTCACAGAAAATGCTACATGATTTAAATTAATTCACACAAAACCATATGTACGCATCTCTAACGTATAATATACCAAAAAATGAATATGAATGAGATATCCTGGTGGTCAAGTCAAATAAGATTATTGATACTTATATTTGAAGTAATTTGTTATCAATTTATTTTTCAGTTTTCCTTTTTGTAACTATACTGTGTTTGTATTTATAACAAAACTTCTAGTTCTGTATGGTAAATATACAATTAGGTGGTGTTGGCATTCCTTTCATACTGCTAGGCGTAACAACCCTACTGGTTAGAAATGATTATCCCTTCACCAAAAATTATCTATTATTTTTAAAGACAAATAATCAAAATAAATTTAAATTTACATAATTGAATTAGCGCTAATGGGAAATAGGAGCTTGTGCGTAGCATCTACATCCCAAAAGTGGCAGAAATAGGACAAGATAACAATAGTCAGTAGTAGAATTTTTAAATCTAATTAAGGAAGGTGTTAAGCACTAGAATTGCACTTCGTTAATTTACAACTTTCTGTAATTAATTACTAGTCTCACAACAACTAGAAAGAAGAATACGTTATGTAAACTTTCTTGTAAGCATCAGAATGACACAATCAAAATCTTGGATGGATTGTCATTAGGTGTAACAAAAATAACCAATGCAAAATCCACAGCTGCACTAATCTTTCCCTCAAGCAAAAAAATGCCTTGTGCTTGAAAGTTGAGAGAGAAGACGAGAACAACAATTTATTCAGTTGCGAAAAAAATTGGATGCTCAATGATTCTATTGTAGACATACAAAGGTAAGCCTTTCATTAACTCAGGATAGTTATAGCTTTTAGAAAATCCAAAACAACATTAAGAAAAAATCTTAGAAGATGCTAAATCAGGTTTTTACAATTTTCCTCTTTGCTCACAACAGTACCCTATCTAGGTTAGAAGAACTAGCAATAGTTTTAAAAGCAAAGTATGTTTTGATGGATCAAAGCAGCCAGGATGGGATATTAGATCCATAACTAAACTAGCTTGATGTGGAAAAAAAATCAAGGACACTGGAGTTTTCTTGGACTGCAGAACACACATTAACTTGAGAAATGCAACATCTGCTCATTTTTTATAGCGATAAGATAGCACAAGGTGAGGGTTGCAATAAAGTGAGGGTGGCTTGATCATGAATCCATGGAACAACGTTAGTTATTTGGTAAGCTATTGGTTCAATGAATTTAAACAAAAGGACTCTACCAAACAAGCGCTAAAAGAGCCAAATTTGAACAATTAAGATGATCAGCTAAATTATGTAGGTACACCATCTAAGTGTATCATAGACTGGTGATTTATCAAGCATTTTTGTCTTGTATTCTTGTCTTAACAATAAGCTGCAAAATCTGGAGGGAAACTTTGCTTTTTTACTGAAAGTTTCCTGTTCCATGTTATTGTCTCTGCACAATATTACTAACACATATTTATCATGAAAGATTTCTAAAAATAGACATTTGCACCTCATAGCAAGTCAACAACCCAGCTACATGTTCTGTACATCCCGAAAAGCTCTTGCAAGATGTATATTGGTTATGGTAACTGATAAGCTGTTTTAATGAAGATTTGAATTGCTATGTATGCTTTAAATGATAGCCTCTGTGTGGTTTGTTCTATTAACTACATCATTGTAGTTTTCTTTTTTTCCTTTGTGTTGTTACTTGCTGTTGCTGTTACTTGCATGTCATACTTCTGTATGTTGTGACAGCTGATATGTTCTTATTGTACAGATTCTTTTCAAGTATCCTCCCATGAAGAAAGTAGCAATGAGAGAAAATGATGTACCTGCCTTCTGTTTTCCTGAAGGTGTTAAGGTTCATTCTATCTTATTTTTGCTAGTTTTGAAAGCTTAGCAAGTTGTAGAAAATCCAGCACTATTATTATGTTGATTTTAGACTATGCTGTCAAGCTTTGTTGCTTGGAAAATTTGTGTTTATTCTTGATTATGTGCCATGCTTTTCCATTGTTACCTTAATGTATAGTTTTCCTTTTCAAATATTACTGTTATCTTTTGATATATGTTTAAATTTAGTTAGTCAAATAGTTTGAAGAATATGCTTTTAAAAAACTTTTGAATATTTTTGCCATAAATTTTCTTAAAATATCTCCACTTTAGCATGTTTCTGCCATGTTGTGAACTTGGGATGACCATAATTTCGGTTTCACAAAATTGTAGGCTCGCTTGGTAGAGAAAACACCCTCGATGAGTGACCTCAATGAACTAATTTTTGGACAGGTATGTTACAAATGGGCATCAAGGTATATTAGTTGCTGTTCTCTTACTTTTATATTATGTTTATCATCAAATATGGGTATTAATTTAAGATATTGTCAGCTAAAGTGACCAAGAATGTAAAGCTTTCTGCTACCTGACCTTTTGTATTAATTTTCTCTCTAGTTTTAGCTTCAAAAACTTTTGTCCTCATACCCTCAGTATGCTAATAATGTCACTTTCTTTACAAATGAAGCCCCAAGTGCTAGATTAATCTCTCATATCTCTTATTGTTATACTTAGATGTTTCTACTTTTCCATTTTTGGCCCTTTTTTTTATCTAAAAAGAGGTGGCGTGGTGCGGACAGCTGTGGTGCCATTATGGTTTGATTTATTTAAGACGAGCCAAAGTTGGATTTGCACTCTCATTTGGTTGGATTGAGTTTGGTTAGTTTTGGTCTAGTCAACTGAATCAGTTCTTAGACTAGTTTAGTTTGAGTCAGTTAAGTCATAATTGTTCGAGCTAGTTTGACGAAGTCAATTAGTTTAATTTTGATGTTCTTTTCTCGTAGTTTGACTGAGTCAATTAGCTTGAATTTAATTTTTTTTATTTATTTAAAAATTAATTTTTTCTTTAGTACCACCTTGCCAAAATTGTGTTATGGTGGGGACTTTCCTATTTATAGGACTAGAGTTTGTACATATTTCTTTTCTTTAAAGATTAAAATGAACTTTTCTCTTTAGTTCATGAAATCGAATTAGTTATCATGGAAATGAATTGGTTTCAAATTTTGAAAAGAAAGGGCCAGAGCTTGAGGTGAAAATCTAGAAACTCCTAATTTAATTTTATTAACTTCAAAAATATTAAAATTTCACTTTCATCACATGCATTTGATTTGATTCAAAACCAAATCAGATCCTTCAAACTAATTGAAGTCGCAAAGGATAGTTTATTTTTGCTTCTTCTGTAATCAGCTTCACGTTATTGATTTATATTGGCCTTAGTTTGATTTCTACTAGCCTTTTCTTCTCTCCTGATCACCTTTTGCCTCCTTTGTAATCATCTTCACATCGTTGCTCTCCTGTGCAGCTCCACGACCCCACACTTGCATGTGTGACACCTTTGCAAATTGACGTCCTTCAATTGCAAATGGTGCATCCTCCACGCGCAAGCTAGTTGTCCTTGCTCAGCGCTTCCGTTCCTTCAACACTCCTCCCATGAGGTTACCATCCAGTGAATAGGATTTTCGTGAAGATCTTCTTTTGTCAAGAGGTTGTTCCAAATCTGTCCCCTGTGAGCTACTGCATTCCCTCCACCTTCTGTTAGGTTGGAAAGCATTCGTGTATCTTCTTTCAATCTTGTTGTAAGCACTGAAAGAAACAAGCTTCTCTTAACACCTTCCTCCTGTTGGCAAGCCATACCTGATGACATGCCAAGGGGTCCTGTTGCATTATGCCAGTGTTATTAATACTACAGTGACCTTCAATGCAAAATAGAAAGTTTCTAGCTTCCTCGCATTACTTCATTACACTATTATCTTGTTCTTTTCTAAAAGACTATCTACTTTCTTCTTTACAACACTGTGACTTGTTCTTTGGATTTCTTAGACCCTATTTGGTGCGAGGACTAAAATCAGGACCAAAATGATATCAGTTTAAAAAATAATAATAATAAATAATTTTTTTTAATCATTCTACATGAATTTTAATATAAAAAATATTATTTTATTTCACATACTCAATAACTTTTAATAAAAATATCAACTTTATTTCACATCCTAGACCAAAGTACTTGAAAGTTATTGAGTATGTGAAATAAAATGATATTTTTTTATATTAGAATTCGTGTAGAATGATTAAAAAAATTTATTTATTATTATTATTATTATTATTATTATTTTTTAAATTAGAACCATTTTGGTCCTCCCGCCAAAAAGTGCCTTAGATTTTTTTCTTTAGGTAAACTTTATCTTTTTCAAATTTCGGTTCTTATTATCTCCAAGTTTGCTAAAAACTTATTTACTTCTTTAGAATTATTCATTTGCTCGGCCATACGACTTTTAAATTTGAATGAGTTAAATTACTATTGGATATCTTTATGTCAGAACCCTAAAATCCAATTCCCCGATTATGTAATATTGAAAAGTTTAAACATCCCTAATGTAGTAGGTGAATTCTAGTTTACCTTCAATCTACTTTAATTTCTAAATTTTAAAGGGGTTTACTTGTAAAGTTTTTGTTTTTTGATTAGTTTGTTTTTGGTTTATTCTATTATTCTTTTTGAACGTTTTTCAAAATAACTTGTTGATCTTAAATTATATCTATCCCATTTCAAGATGTTTCTTACTTTTGGACTTATTGTTTCTCTTCCTTTGCTATTTCCATCACCACTCAAGTTGGGGAAGCTCACACATGAGTTTAGATCACACTTTTATGATGGTAGTCTTCTACATTGTGTAGTTTTTGCATAGATGCCTAGCATCTTTTGGCTGCAAATGCTGCGGTAGTTTAGGTAGGTGGATTGCCAAATAATTACGTTCTACTTCAGTTCTTATACACATACCATATCTACATTATTTTTTAAACAGAACTCGTTACCTTGCCCACCACAGATCAAAAAGGCCCATAGCTGCCTAAATCTGTCATCTTTCAAAATTGTTACGTCATAGAAGTTAGGAAAACAGTGATATCATAGAAAAACTACAAATTGCATTTTTGGAAGTTAATTTGTCGCATGAACATCTTAAACGAATCCACCTTGTGAAAACTTTATATTGCATAGTTAATGTGCAGTTTTTATCTTTGCTTTTGAGGGTTATTTGCATCCAAGTGTCTAATCAATAAAAGGGAAAAAAGAAAGGCTTGGCACATGCTCACCAGACACCATTTTATGTGGCCAGTTGTTTGCATGCTTGATATGTGCATGCATAGACTTATCCCGGCTTATGCATCAAACTTAAAATTCAATTCGGGTTTTAATTTTCATTTCTTCCTGCTGGGACATTGTTTTAGAACACACATCTTAGCCATTACTTGCATGTATTTTCAAGCCAAAAATTGCTTAGTTATTATTTGCATGTTGACATCAAACTTTGCCACGACTAATCTTGGTCGTCCACATGTTACCAAGTTACCCGAAAGGTAACATGGACTCACATTCAACAGTCAAGCAGCTAAACAAGCACGACTCGACAGGTCAAAGATTGGAATCAAATCCCCAAGCCACCACCCCTTCAGGTGTCGCCTTCATGCTCCATGAGCCGGAAGTGCTCAACACGCCCTACCCAACATAACTCCTTATAACTAACTCCTTTCGATGGGCCAGTTTTAGATCCTTTCAATCAGACATTCAATCCCTAATTTGCAGGGTTGATTCCTTGACATCGTAGAGAGAAAATAGATAGATTTCTTGGTACATTCGACTGTTCCATACACTTGAACTCTCAATTCTGGATGGGCTCATTGTAGCATACAACACGCACGAGACAAGTAGAGTAGGACAGATGATTCGCTAATCCCGCGTCTTCTTACAATCTGTGATCCTAGTTGGAAGGTAATAGTCTTGCACCCTTAGCGGGGACATCATTCAAAAGCACATTCATTCTAGGCAGGTTTTTTTCATTGATGGTTGAGATTAGATTGCACTACTTTGATTTGATAGATGATAGATCATTAGATCCATTCTAGGTTTATTAGATTTGATTCTAGATTTATTTGCTTATTGAAAAATTGAATTTGGGGTTTTTCAGAAGATTGAAGATTTAAGGTTGATTGAGGATCATGAAGATTTAATACTGGTTCTATTTTATTTAGGTTTATGAAAAATTGCTATTTCATATTCTGTTGTATTCATATTTCAAATTTCAAATGTAATGAGGCTTATTTAACTACATATACAACATATCTTCACTGATGGCGGCTCCAATTCTACTAGTTGAGGATCTAGTTCTCTTTTCTTTGGCTTGTCTATTTTACTATATTTAACTGCACTTGTAGTGAAGATGTGTGTAAATTTTGGACATATAAGTTGGATTGGCAGATTGTGCCTACTGGTGCTAGATCATTGAGATTGGACCATTTGACCTTAGTTCAGATCACCTGATCTTTGATTAATACATTATGGAGACATCTACATCAGGTTGCCTATTCCTATATATTAGGAAGCCTAGTTTGTAGGGTTGAACACTTGAATTCACTAAATTTACTGGGAAATGTATACGACCAATTCATATGCTGCAACACATATCCGGTTAAGATGAATATAGTGAATTCATTGAGGGATTAATGCATTTCAATTAACGCAGCCCCAACTCAAAGGCCATTGAATTGCATTAAAATTCCTTGGGATGACTTAATTTAAAAAATTCCATCATGATATACCAATTGAATGACAAGGATTAGCTGACTTAGATGGATGGCAGCCATAGGTTTGGTTTCATATCAGTTCACTATATAATAGGGAAGAAGAGATGGGAGTTTTTGATGAAATTTGAACGAGTGAGCAGCTGCTTAACATCTTTTAGGCTGGAGGATCCAATCTAAAGCATGGTGTGGATGATGGGATCTTGTTGGATTAATGCACGATCGAGGGGATCAATTGGCATATTTGAGTCCTTTTATCACCTTTATCTGTATTTCCTTTTCTTTATGTTATTTTGTTATGTTCCACTATCTACTACATTTTTTGTCATTTATATATCTTCTACTTGTTATCAAGCCCTCACCGGGATCTTGTTCGTATTTGGATTTCTCTATCTTTATTATATGATTATTCGCTGCTTTATTATTGTATCTTAATGGAATATATCTTTATGCACTAGAATTAGGCCTGGTCTATGGGTTGGATTTAGATCGGGTCAAAATAATACGGTCTCATCTTGACCATCAAAACTAGATCCTTTCTAAATAAACTGATGATATGTGTCCCCATCACTCACTCTTCTATCTCCTTTAGGCATATCTAGCGTCAACTTTTTGAGTTGAACGGGCTGTCAGGATAAAGGGGATCTTGTTGTTGGCCCTCATCATAACCAACCATAACTGTTATTCACACCCGTTCTTGCATAATGCAATAAAAAAGAAAATCCTTGTACTCTTGATTTTCTTGTGAAATACATTTCTCTCCCTATGGACTTTTCCCTTCATAATGGGGACTTTTCACATAAAGCAAGGTTTCTTCCTTTCTTTTTATTTTCATTAGCTATTGTTTAGCATTTCTCCTGACACCTTTGCCTTGGAGGATGGTCTCATACCAATGAGGTTTCACCATTCTTTCTGCCCTGAAAGCAACTTCATCAACAGTACACAATGAATCTATCTTGCTTGTAGATTTTTTTTGAAGTTCTCCTCCCCCTTGTTATGTTGATAAGCTTTTCCACTTTCTTATTCTTGTAAGTATTTATGCGCAAGTACACATGTCTTCCTAACATATACTTGATCAAGGATGAATGACCATCATAAAATTTGAAAGTTTTGGCTTACTGTAGAGATGATATAGTGTAGGGAATTGATTTTTTGGGTGAAAAGCTTAGTTACTACGATTCTTGGCACGAGTTCCCTTTTTGTTAAATGCTTGGAAGATTTCACTGTTCAACATGATTTTTGAAGTGGCCTTTGCCAAATTGTTCTTTGGTGAGGAAATCAACTACAATGGGTTGGTTAATCTCTTAAAATTTATTTCGTACTGTCTAGCATGGCATAGATTTGTTTACGATCAAATTTGCTTTTACTTGTGCAACCAATATGCATGGTCCCCTATCTTACAATAGTTTTCTTGATTACAAATATTGACACTTTTCATGTTTCTTACTATTGTCATATTATTAATTTGGATGTTTCTCTTGGTTGTTTCCCTTTTTAGGCATAATGGTTTGGTGTGGGATTTGGCTGATTTTGATGGGAAAAAATGCCTGTTTTTAGGTGGGCTCAGGTTTTGGCAAACTTCCAGAGTTATAGGATCGCACATATCTTTCTGAATTGTATCTTGTTTTAAAGCTGCAACCTTGTGTTGGCTTTACATCTATCATGTCATTTTTTATTTTGTTTTTTAGTGCGTCTATTTTGCATCTTTCACGTTTGGTCAACCGTTCTACTATTTTGTTCAATGTAACACCTAAAAATGGAGGCAATGTCAATTTCAATTATGTGTTTTTAGACATCCGTCATGTTTGCTCTTAGTGTTTTCTGTCAGTAAGTTTGCTAGAACAATCATATAATAATGAAGTGTTAATTATATTAGTTGCCAAACCTCTTATTCTGTGTTGAGTATTGTGAGTTATTGTTCTCTGCAGGAACATTTGGCCCGAGACGATTTGTCCTTCATTTTCTGTCTCAAGGTAAGCAAGAAATTCTATTTCATTCTTCCATTGTGTCCCAATACAAACTACATTGAAATCAAGTTTTATTTAGTACTTCACTCCCAGTATGGCATTGTTGCAAAGCCTGTTGGAGGTTCATGCATATAGTAATTTCCACTTATTGGAGATTCTTTTGGAGTGCTATTTTCATGGAAAAGTATATTGGAGAAGTGAATTATGCATCATAAACAGCACTGAAACGTTTTGCAAGAGAAAATTCAACCGACTTAAAAAAAATCTAGGGGGCACGCCTGTGCACATACACACATATATATTTGAATGTATGTATATCTTTCCATCACAAGTGGAGTCTTTTGCCAACAACAACAAAACCATAATCCTCCCTCTTTTTACCTTCATGGTCTCTTCACATTTATGTATGTTGACCTCTAGATGTCAATAGTGGACATGATTAGTCTACCTTTAGGCTCTGTTTGGTAATAAGAAAAAAAAGAAGATTTGGTTGAAATTTTTAATCATTTTTGAAAAATGTGTATGATGTGAAATAAAGTAAGTTGGTTATATTAAAAATTGTGTAGGATGTGAAATAAAGTTGATTGATTTATTGAGAATTGTGTTGGATGTGAAATAAAGTGATTGTTTAATGTTGAAATTTGTGAGATGAGATATAAAATAATTTTTTAAGTTTTTTTAAAAATAAATTTAAGATTTTGGCCATGGCTAATTTTAGCTATGATTTTTAGCCCATTGCCAAACAGGGCCTTAGTGTTAGTCTTTTATTTTATCCTTTATGGTATCACGTCTTTTCATTGATATAAGTATCTTGTACAACTCACTTTAATGTGATCACAAGTTCAAGTATCATCATTGAAACTATACTAATCTCATGGGCACTGTGCCACTTAACGTCCCAATACCCACATCCATATAGTATTGTTGGCCGGATAATAATACTATGAAATTAGCTTTTTAACTTGATTATCATGTTATTAATCCATAAAATTGTTGTCATAGTGTATATTTTTCAATTAATGTCCTCTTTTATACTCTTCTTTATTGTTGATAATGGAGCATCGGTAAAGTTCACCATTGATCAATAAATATTTGGCGCACTTGAACTTTAGATTTCGTGTTGTCACGATTAGAACATTGTATGGCCTTATTATTAAATCATTTGCTACAAAAACATACAATTCTTCACAAAATTGTATTTCTTCCATTCAATCCATTGGGCTTTATATCGCTGAGATATCTTACTCTGTTAGTTGAATGGTCTCATGAATTCTCTTTTTATGTTGGTTTGGCATATTGTGAAGCAGGACTAGGGATCTTTGATTGGGCGTCGTTTGTCTTGCAAGTGTAATATTCCAAAACGCTTCTTTAATTTCGCATCTGGAAGATTCTGGAAAATGTTAGGACTAAAAAGAATATTTTAGGGCTCAAACTTAAGGAAAATGCTTCTCCGATCAGACATCTTTTTTTTCATGTGCTTATATTTTATTTTTATAATATTTCACAAACATGAGTGACTGGATTTGGAAAAGCAGCTTGAAAAATTTGAAGCAACTTGGTATCGATCATTCTCTTTGATTAACCAGGTATCAGATGATTCAACATTATATGGTGTATGCCTGCATGTCCAGGATTTTGTTCAGAGGGCTCCTGGTATTTTAGGAGCTGTCTCACCACTCACTTGTTCTTCTACCACTAGAAGCCGCTTCTTAGTTGCTGCACCACGATGCTATTGCGTACTTACAAGAGTTCCTTTCTTTGAACTGCATTTTGAGATGTTAAACAGGTTTGCTTCTGCTGCATTTTCTATGTTTCTCTTCATTCTTGATCACTAGTATTAAACCCTGTGCTTGTAGTTTTGGTTGTAACATATATCACAATTTTCTTTCATGTACAGCATAGTTGCACAGGAGCGCTTGGATCGGATAACACAGTATGTTAGTGATATGACTCTCAAAGAGCCTATTCCTTTAACAATTTTTGAGCATGAGAGAGTGGATCAGAATTTTGATTCACAAGATAAAGAATACTGCCAAAGTTGGACAGGATTTGCACTACCTATTGATAGTGTAGCAGGTCTGTCTTCATCTTCTGCTTGCATTGTGTCCGAAAGTGCAGTTCTACCAAGTTTATTCAGGCCATTAGGCTCTCACTCCCCTGAAAGTTCGTCCATTAGTGAAGTTTCAGACACAAGTCATGTAAGAGAAGTGGATAAGGAATCAAGAAAAACTTGGCAATGTTGTGAGGATTTTGCATCCGAGTATTCAGGATCCCATTCTGATAGTTTTGAAAGAGTTAACGGGGTTCTTGAAAATGACCAAACTTCACCAGAGGTTAACTCAACAATATACCATTCTGTCAGCTTCAGATTAGAGCGTGTAGCAAGATTGGAATCTGTCTACAGGTGGTGTCTTCTGTTTGGTTTTTCTTAATCAATATTTTGGAGCATATTTATATGTCAGCTTTGTTAATAGTGAAAGCACTTCTTTGCATATTGCAACTTAGAAAATGTATGCAGCATTTGCATGCTATAATGTTGGTGCTTTTACGCTCAGGAAAATGTTACAATGCATTAAGGAGCTTTATGCTTCACTAGTTGACGTGCATCCAAACATCAATGGCTATCCAGTTCCATGTTGCCATGTATACTCGCATCTGAGGTGTGTCATTGCATGTATATATATACATGCTTGTTTTTGTGCATGTTTGTCTATGCACCTGTGCTTGTATTGTGCATCACTGATATGGTGTGCATGCATGTGCATTCACTCAAGAGTTCAAATGGCTTGCTTTCATGTTTCCATGATTGATGATACTAACATGTGTATTTGAGGATAGTCAATGTGCTTTTGTGTCTTCTCATCTGGTTAAAAGCTCAAAAAAGTCTCATTATTATTTTATTAATATTTCTAATTTCATCATAAATTTCAACAACTTTATTTCATATCCATCATAAATTCTAATATTAAAAATCAATTCTATTTCACATCCAACATAAATTTCAACCTTAAAATAAATTTTATTTCATATCTTGTACACGTCTCAATATTTTTCTTTTGATGGTTCACATATCCCTATATTAAAATAACTTTACACCCTATCTAACCTATAAACTAATATTTTCTCTCTTGCTCAAAAATAACCCTCCAACCAGTAAAATACATATCTGATTTATATATATAATTATTTTGTGGTGTAAAACGGGATCCGTAGTACTTGTCTTGAGGTGATTGAATGATAAAACGAATCCTAAATTTAGGTAAGTGGAATTTTACTTGCTAATAATGTACAATTATCATATGTAAAAGAAATAGATAAAGCATAAATGATTGTGCATATAATAAAGCATTAATGATGGTGCATATAGTAACTACTGGCATGGCAAATGAACTTGAGTGGATTAGGATGAAACATGCGATCTCCTAACCAAAATCTTCTATGGACTTGTTAGATAGGGATAGTTTAATTATCTCTAAGTACCAATGCATTGCATATGTGGATGTATGTTTGTATTACAATTGATGAAGCTGACATTGAATGTTGGAAAAATACTTCAGGCTCTAGGCTCTTTTCACAAAACTTGAAAGAAGCGTAATGCTTACCGTGGAGCTCTTTTTCAATTGCTTGTGATATGCTAAATCTCTGGTTACCAATTGACCTAAAAGCAACTTGGTTTAAGAATAAGTTTATATCTGTAACAAGCTCCCTCATGCGAAAAGTTATTTACTTTGCAGTGTAGAGTTCAACATGAGTACTCTTTTTATAAACTTTATGCTAGTGATAAATGAGTCACTAAAATTCAAACTTGAGACCTTCTGACTCTAATACTATGTTAAATCTTTGGTTATTAACTGACTTAAGAGCTTAAGTTTGTAGGATATATTCTAACATGATATATATATACATTTATTGCTAGGATCAGTGTCTTCCTTGTTATCACTATTCATTCTTTTGTATGAATCATATGACTTAGATATAGTTAAATACCTTTGGACAGTTCAGTTATAGGGGCTGGATCAGATGAAGAAGATGATCTTAGTTTGAGGCATGATTCTGGTGATGAAAAAGTAATGGAATGGGCTAAGGTAACTTTGTTTCTTCAAGTTTTTTTTTTTTTTGGCGCAATGCTTCTTCAAGTTTTTGCAGTTGAAACCTTGAGGTATTTTATTGCTGAGATGTCTGTGCTGCTGTTCACATAACAGGCACACAACAATGAACCACTACAAATAGTGTGTGGATATCATACCCTTCCAATGCCACCGAGGGGAGGTGATATAATTTTCTACCCTTTGGAGCATCTGCAGCCCATAAAGTATTGTCGTCCCAATATTTCTTCTCTGCATGCAGACGGTAATGATGACATTGATATCTACGTCTCTACAGAAGTTAATGAGGTAAAATACTTAGTTATTTTATTTTCAGTCCATTCTACTGTTATGTTGTAGATTTCATTTCTGAATCAAAATACTCCAATTAGCTCAACGCAAGATTAACAGTTGCTGAAGAAGCTCTTGCCCTGTCAATATGGACTACTGCAACAATTTGTAGAGCTCTATCATTGGAAAGTGTAATGTCTTTGCTGAAAGTTAAAGCTTTCATTATGAAAATATTAGTTGTTGAATTGCATGCCTTTTGTTGGATTCATCTTCTCTTTATATCTGGCATGATATAAATTTGAGTTCTACTTGAAGTAAATGGGGAGATTTACTTTTTAGGTTTTGGCACTCATATCCGGAGTACTATTGGAAAAGCAAGTCATAGTCACATGCCCAAATTTGGTAAGATGACATGAATCGAATGTGCAAATTTGGAATAGTACAATGTGAATTTTGATTTAAAATTTATTAAATTTCTCATCATTTAATGTTTTTTAATATCATAAACTTAATTGCTCTCCTGTGGAAAGAACGAAGAGGTCATTTAATATTGAGGTTGAATCTCCTAATGCAAAGAGTTTTTCCCCTCAAATGTTTGCTTTGATTAAACTATCATTTTTTTCCAATAAAACTTGTTTAAGCACACCCAATCATGTTCATCTTGGGTAAAGTTCTTTGTCTTAAGAGCCAAACAATGCATCTGTACTAGCAGGGGTCATTATAGTTTCCCTAAGGATAAGAACATGAGTAGTAATAGGGACAGAAAATGGTAGGGTTCACGAAGTTTCTAACAAGATGAAGGGTGAAATAACATTAAACTTGTAAGATTCTTAAAATGTAGGGCTTAGCACAACAAATAAGTATTTTCCTTGGTACACAGTGCCAGTGCAACAACAATTTGTCACGACCACCAAGAAGTCTTCGTGGGAGATGTTGCTACCAGATTGTTCATAAGAGCAATCAAGGCGATGGAGACTACAAGGGTTGTAGAAGTGGTGAAACTGACTAGTACCTTAGCAGATAGAGCACAAGGCGTCTGGCTAAAGAGGGATTCTACCATCGTCGTAGGGGACATTTTGCTTTCATTATGTGGAGCTGTTGGAAGCAATTTATTGCCCGAGTTTTTTGATTTTTTGAGTGCTTTTAAGGCACATAGGGTTATAGATATATATAGATCCGCCAATGAGGTGGTTGACTTGTAGATTTTTGTATTTGCATAGATGATATAGGATGGAATAAGGGCACACCTCTCCCATATAATTTTTACACGATCCTCGCCGAGGATTACAACTATTGTACATGATGTACTTGTTCTGCTTTTTATGGTATTCTAGGCTTTGGTCGAGTTTCAGAAAAATAATTTCTTTGCATGTGAGGATAAGGATATGCATGTTAAACCTACATAGTTTTCATAATGGTGGGAGGCTTCTACAATGGGTGTATTTCTATAATAGGTATATTGTTCATCTAATTTATAAGATGTTCATCGCTTTTCCAATGAAAACTATTGACCATTATGGTCGTACTTTTGGCACATGGAAGACAATGTTGGCTGATGACTCTCCAGGTCGAGCAAATCCCTATGAGTTGTTGCACATAATGTTGTTGCTGAGTGCCATTTAGGTAGCGCATCAAGTCCTCTTCATTGAGACTATTTTAGTGTAAGACCTTTATTCTTCATTCTTCAGTTATGCTTCATTTTTGTTATTTCTACTTTAACTATTCGGGCAAAACTCTCACCATTCACATGTATGATCTTGCATGTCGAGAATAATCATCAATAAAGTTGATGAGATTTTGACATCTAGCTCCTCAGGCACAAAGTTTCCATGGAAGCATAATAATAGAAGTCTATATGGATGTTATCTTGATTTCTGCATAATGAGCTTTGGAATTTTTTTTTGAAATTTAGCCATAGCTTATAATACTATAAAAGCAAAGCTAGTTGTATCAAGTACAAATAGAGCGGTCCCATTGAAAATTGCACTGAAATTAGGTGGGAAAGACATTCCCCTTACCTACTCAACATCATTCAAAGAACAACAAGAAAGCTCTACCAGCGGCTCTGTATAAAAAGCATGGAAGATGTCAACAAAAATTCTTTCAGGGTCTCCTCTAGCCACTCTATATAGGTTAGCAATAATGATGGTCGAATCGCTCTCTAGCCAGATCCCTTCCACTTTGTTCACCCACTCTCAGGTAGCTTTGACAGCTTCTCATGCTCTGGTGGCTTTTGTTGGGGTGGTTGGAGCTTGATACCTACTGCTTTGAGAAAGTATCACAGTGGTCCCTGATTACTCTTCCCATGCTTGCCACAATTTAATTTCACGATGCTATCAAAATTTACTTTGATCCAATTAGGGGGTGGGGATCACAATGGGAACAAGAGGGTTTACTATAGCCACTAGGGCTAATAGGATTCCAATTCCCTAAATTGAAATTTTTTATAGTTTTGACAAACATCCAGTCACTTGATCAAAGAATCCTTAAAATAAACCTTCTCAAGTAACGACAAATTGAAGTGCCCCTAGCCTTACTTAAAGTGCTTTGTCATATTTTGAGAAAATGGACCACTTGGCTTGTTTTACTAGAGATAAGTTATAGCTTTTTGTGGTGAAATAGTCATATCTAGTTTCTTATGTCCCTTCCTGATCATTCTCTCATAGATCCCACATACTACAATTAGACCTCATGAGGTTGTAACTTTTTTTTTAATGATCAACGTAAAGAGCCATCTAAAGCTCTAACATATAGAATGATTGTTGGGGGAGTGATGGTGCCATAAATCTTAAATGATGCATGATGTTCTAAGGGTTAGAGCCCATAAGATAGAAGAAATTGATGCCTTCAATGCCTTCAACTGTCAAAGAAGCGATCGATACTCCTGCTCTTTCGTCTTTGGTTATTATACTAAAGAGATTGAAAAAAGTTCAGGACAAAATTCCTTGGGAAGATGGTTTTCCTAGTTGTATCCTCTTAGTACACCTTGATTTAGTCCTTAAAGCAATGTTTCAGAGATGCAGAACTTCAAAAGGGGACATACCTAGGAGAATATAGTGCCATATCATACTTTTGAAAGGATCAGGACTATTTGCATTGGCAATATAACTCCATGACTCATGTCACCTCTAAATTTGTTGTGCAACAACAATTTATATTCAATCAACGACAAATTTATATTCAATCAATGACAAATTTATATTCAACCTCCTTGGAGCCACCTATGGAGACTGTTACAATGTGGTATATCAAAGACGTGCTAGAGCGAATTCCACTCTTTCCATTTATATGAATCGCGTAAATATAGGGTCAAGTTTATTTGGTCGAGGTTGTTTGATTTTTTTATTTTAGTATGGGTTACGTTGTTCAGGCTAGTTTGACTAGTCGAGTATAGTTGATTAAGATAGTTGGTGTAGTTTTGGTCTTTATTTATTTATTTTTAAGTACTAAAGCTTCTTGTTTATTCTCAGATTGTCTGTTTAAAGTTGTGTGTTTGAGACTTTTCTATTTATAGGGACTAGAGTCTAAAAATACTTGATCATTTGATAAATGCTATGAAATTGTTCTTTCTAGTTCATGGAAGTGAATCTTGGTTCGTGGAATTAAATTAATTTATTTATATTTCAGTATAAAAGGCTAGGAAATAGGATGAAAACCCCTAAACTCCCTTTTTTATTTTCTTAATCGCATTCCAAAGCTATATTTTTTGGAATTATCTCAAAACTAAGAATATATCATTATGTTTATGATGCCCTAATTTCTTTTTTAAGGAGGACACCTAGGGCATTTAGGAAGGCACTGACAAAGTTAAATAAGGCATTAAGACTTGTAAGCATATTTGTGAGTCCATGGCAAACCCCTTGATTGCACACCTTTCCATTCCATGTTCCTATCACTGGAACCATGTTTGCCAATCCTACCCCTCTCTTGGTCTTCAAGTCACATCCCTTAAAAGAGTTCAAATCCTGTGATTTTCTGTGGGTTAACGCCACCTTAATCCTTCTAAGAAGCCTATGGGACTCATTTCATGCAAGAAGACATTGTAATTTCCCCTTTTCTTCTTTTTTCTGATCGAATGTTCTTCTCATATATATTATAGAAGCAAGGGAGCCTTGGTGACTCTTTTTCCCCTTCCATAGTAACCAAGTTTCTCCTGTGTTCTATTTCTCTGATTTAGGTATGTCTTTCCTTCACTCTCCCAAATTTCTGTTTATTTTCAACTGAATACCTTCCTGTTTTAATTGTTCAAAATTGAACCCTAATCTTTGTTTTGAGAGACCATTGTTGCTGCAATTAATCAAGACCTTAGACCCTTGTTTCAAATGGTTTCGAAACATGGAGCTTTTTGTGCTCAGATCGACGGCAAAGGCCACTCACGACTAGTGCTTTCCCAATTCGCAACCCATGGCGATAACGCATGAGGAAGCTAGAGTATCCTCTATACCTTTGGTCCTTTGCGATCAGAGACAGTCACCACCACCACTCCTACATCTTGAGCTTCTGACATCAAAAGAAGGTATAGAAACGTTTTGAAGACTCAGTAAAAATATTAATTGTAAGGTTTGTAGGAATGTTTATTTGTATAAACGTTCTTATAAAGATAGCAGCTTTGAAGGTGGGATAGACACATTTAAAAACATTTGGTGAAGTCTTATAAATTTGATTTGAATACTTGTCAATGACAATAACAGGGGGACTCAAATCCAAATAAATCCACAAAGTGGATTTGCACTTTTTTATTTCCATACGAAAAAGCTTGAAGGTGTTCGGTAAAATATGTAATTTTTCAACCAAATTGTCATTTGCACATTGCAAAAAATACAGCTTTATTGATAATTTACAAACTGGATATCAAAACTTTTCTTGGCAAATTCTCAAAGAAAAGTATATCAAAACGAACAAAGTGTATTAATAGGTTTTAAGAATTTAAGTTGTATTAGTCTAACTTCTGATATTTAGACTAGCCCAAATAACAAGTGCATTTAAGTGTAATTTGCCATTGGGTAAGATGAGATTTAAAAAAAAATCTTCATTAAATCCACTTGATGAATCACATACCAATCACGTTATTGCTCGATATATGTAACTATTATTGGATTCTTTTGTATGGAGAATAGAATATTTTCAATTGTGTTTAATAACAAATCAATACTTTATTCATAACAAATTATTAAAAAAAATTCTCTTATTTTGCATGATGCTATTGTTCATATTAGATATATTTGTCATATCATAAATGTGTTTCAGTTGTATTCTTAAGGCACTACAAGTCCTAAAAACTAAAAGATTTTGTAAATTAATACGAAACTTGAATCGTAACCAAGAATGAAAACAAATTTGTTTAGTTAATGAATTGAACTTTGCTTTCTTTCATTACCCGTTAAAACACAGTGGAACCCCCTCCATCATCTCTCAAAGTAGTTTTTCCTTAAAAAATTTAATTACCAATTATTATAATAGATATATAAATAATGAAGATCTACAAATTGATGAAGGTTAGGAATTTGCATATAAAGATTTATAAAGTATTTACAAAAATGCAATTAATTCTTTTTCTTAGTCATTTCCCAATTTCTTTTACAATTTATTTTCCACTTTTCAAATGTTTGAAAAAAGTTTTTGGGGTTCATACTGATTTACATCTATTTGATTATAAATTCGAACTTAAATGAAAAAGATTTGGAAAATATCTTCATATTCTTTTGGATCTTTATTAGATTCGGATCAGATGGAAAAATTAGTAAATATTTTTCTTTTATGAATATGCTAATTTCTTGAAGAAAGAATAAAAGACTATCGACTCTCACAAATTGTATTATTGTCTTCTTCGAGAAATATTTTTTTATATCACAGGGATATAGGTAGCGGGAGGCAAGCATAGGCATCTATAAGTTCATAAGAGCGTTTAAGAGCAAAATGGCTTGAAGGATCAGCTTCATTTAGTTTGATCGATGAGTTGAGGTAGATAATTGACTTTAAAAAAATGTAAATGAATTTGAATTTTATTTATTTTTACAAAATTCTACTCGATGAAGACTGCAACCTACCAGATTGGTAGTAGGGGGCTTTTAGAAGGGGACTACATTTTTCTGATCATTCTAATCTCTCTGTAGAGATCGTCGGCATTGTGTTGCTGGTAGTCGTTATAGTGGGTTTAGTTTAGTTAAGGTTGGAATGTTTTTCTTTCATGTTCCCATTGCCATCTTACGAACCATTCTCAGATGATGTCGAAATTTGGCTACCCATCCAATGCTTAATGTCTTTTGAGACTCCTAATACTGCATCTTTCAATCTTTGCACTGCAACTTCTCATAAGTTGATTTTGATTGATTAATTTAACGATCTAAGGTTTTGCTTTGAATCTCTGCTCTACTTCCTCTTCTAGATTAACAACTATTGCTTACTCTCTACATCTTGGATTTTTGATTCAGATGCCTCCTCTCATTTGCTAAGTTATTATCATTCATCTTCCACCTTAGGGTTTTCTTCTGCTCTCTTTCTGGTCACTTTGGTTGATGAATCACCCATTCTAACCCTTGGAAAGGGGCCATCTCTTTTATCTATCATCTCTTTAAGTTGTTATTTATTTACCTCAGGTTCATGTTAATATACTATCTACTTATCATCTCACCACTCCACACATAGTTCAGTAATTATTTATCCTTCTTATTGTATTGTTTTTTTAGGACTTGAAGAATCAGAGGATGATGGGAGAAATTTAAGTTTGGGTAGTCTCTTTCCTTATCGATTATGTTACACCTGCTCAATCTACTATTCAATCCTCAACCTTCTTTGTATATCTGTAACGTTGGTGCTTGGAACATCTTCCTTGTGCTCTGAAATCTCATCATGATTTCTTCTCTTCTGTGTTTTGGTGTGGTGTCTGTAGATTTAATAAATGTTGTTGCCCTTCTTTCCCGTAAGCGTTAATCCTAGTAGTTCAACTCCTTTTAGTTGGTTCATTCTGACATTTAGGTTCTAGCACCTTGCCTCCTCATTTAGGTTTGCATTTCTATTTTCTCTTTTACTGAGGACCCCAATCGTACTATTTTGTTATATATATTAAGATACTAGTCTAAGGTCTTTTATGTATTCATAACTTTCTATAGCGAAATTATAGTATATTTTCTGCCTTTATTAAAATTTTTCGTACTTACAATGCTTTTAAGTATGCGCATTCTAATTTCCTATCCTATTACTTTGATCATGTTACTATTCATAAGACATTATTTGCTTACAAATCCCAATAAAATGATGTTTTCGAATGCAAAAATCTGCAAGTCATTCATTTTTCTCTCACACTAATGTTTCAAATCCATTTTTTTTTTGTTTTTTGGGAGATGTTCTTATAGCATGTTTTTAGATCAGTAGGGTTCCATTCCCTCCTTTGTTCTTGGTAACTATAATCTTTTCTTTCTTCTTTATCTTGGGGGTCCCTTTTTCGATTATTTCTCGACTATGAAGCATGGACATTTTTAAAAATCACGGTGTCAAACACACAGACACGGAGTACACTATGTTAGATACATCATGTGTCATGCCATAATAAAATATTATTTAAAAAAGGATATTTTTTAAACACGCGAGGACACTTTAAGATACCTTAAACATTTCTAAAATACTTCCAAGATACTTTTGAGATGCAGGATACTTTTAAGATACAGGACACTTTTGAGATATGATTCTTTTGAGAGCTTTCAGGATGCTTATGAGAGCTTTTAAGACACTTTTAAGACATTTTTAAGACATTTATAAGATAAGAGTTAAATATATTTAATATTAATGTTAAATTTATTTATTAATATTATATTTTTATTAATACTAAATATAAAACTAAACCTATGGACATTTCTACCTTCTAATTTTTTTCTTTTTAATAATATTTAAAATTTTTAAGATTTTGTCTAATAAAATTAAAACCTAATCAAATTAAATCAATTTTCCTTTTTCCTCACTGCCCTCGGGCCTCATGAAAATGATCCAATAGCAAAATGTTTCAAACTTTAGCTCTACCTTTGTCCTCTCATCCTCAACGCCGAGAGCTCTTTCTACATCTCAAATCTCTTTAATTTCGATGACATCTTTTCTCAAATTCTCATCTTGATCCTATGACATTTCTTTGCTATTCACAAGTTATTTATACTCAAAAAATTATGTTTGTTGTATGTCTTATATGTTTTCTTAAGTATGAATTGTTGCCTTTATTATTATTATTATATTTGGCGTATTGTGTCGTGTCCGTGTTTTATATTTTAAAAAATTGTCGTGTCCCAGTGTCGCATCATGTCATGTTCCTGTGCCTTTGTATTATGTTTGTCTTCATAGTTTTTTGAAATTTTAGATATGTTTGTTTTGATCAATCTATCAATCATGATTGATAAATTCTCCTATTTTGATTAGGTGCATCATTATGAGTTATTCCCAGGTCCAAGAATGGTTGTCATGTTACAAATCTACTTCTAATCAATTATATGATTTCACCAATCTCCTTTCATGAATATATTCCATTTTTTTCTACCTTGCATCACTCTTAATCTCTTTATCTCGTGTTCCCTCTCTTTGTTAACATGTTGCAGCTGTATACTCAATGGCAATGTTCCCTGCCACCACAGATTCACTACACCAGTCGCTTGTACTGTCTTTCGTTCTTCTCTCAAGGGTTTCTCCTAACATAGATTTACTTATTGCTATTCATAAGGTAAATGACAGTTGTAGTAACCATTTTTTATACTCATATATAACCTTTGACTATTTATCTCTTATCTGCACTTTGCCTTTGCAATTTTTTCCATTCTTAGGTTGTATCAGGAGTCTATCTAATTTTATGTGGAAGTGGATGTAGAAATGTCATTTTTCATTAATCATCATACTTGCGACTATTCCAACTTGGTCAGGAGTTTGTCCTATGATTGTGTTGTTTGGTGTGTTTATATAATTTCATTTAGATGGATCTACCAATTGAGATGGAACATGTGTAGTGTTGAGTACCTTAAGGCTTTCTCAAGTATCACCAACGTTGATTCTATTCATTTGATATTTTCTGTGACAATTAAACAGAGATGGAACATGTGCTAGATAGATAATAGTAATGATTTTCTATAGTGACCTTTCCAAAGATGTTTCTATGGAGTAGACCTGCACTTTGGATAGGTTAGATTGCGTTCGGACTCAGTCAAATCGGGCTAATACTTGGGAACTATTTGACCTCAAGTTTGTTGTTGGGTGGAGCTGGTCAAGCTGGTTGAGTCGGCTCAATAGTTCTTTCAATTACTATTGCTATAAGGTAATAACAAAATTAAATTAACAGAACATTATCAATTCTCTTGACTCTTATACATAGTAGTGAATACTTAATATTATGTGACATTATAATTTTTTTTGAAAATAAACTATTACCCATTTATGATTTTCATAAATGTACTCATTGTTTTACTTGAAAGTTAAAATCATTTTATACATTCAGTCCTATAACTAACCCTCACCCTTTATCTTATGACTTATATTAGTGCATTTTTTTGTAATTCAAATATAAATGCAAGGATGCACATACTTAGTCATAAGTCAAAAAACAACAAGCACCAAAATACGAGTATATTTATATTATTTAAACTCTCAGGGTAAATCAAAGTAAAATCAAGCTCGACCCAAATTTGATTCAAGCTAGGTTGGGTTAAGCCAATTTCTAGGTTCGAGACAAAAATGGCAAACTAAACACAACTTTAAGCAACCTTGATAGGACCTATCGAGGCCAGGGTTGTACCTACGTTTAATATGGAGCAACCTTTACTTAGTGAGGAGAATAGATTATCTGTGCTTCTGGAGGCTATTTATGGTCTAAAATGAAATCCTAGAGCCTTGTTTGATAAGTTCTGCAAAGTTGTTGCAAGCGATCAAGACTCCTCTACTAATTTCTCCAACTTCATTTGAGATTCATCTAGATCTATAAGTCTAGTTCTTCAAGTAAATTTATTTTGCTGATAGTTAGTGATCACATGGGTATCTCCGAGGTGAAAAGACACCTTAAAAAAGCCATTGAATACAAGTTCTTAGTCTTAAGTATTTTCTTGGTATTAAAATTGCATATAGTAATAGAGGTGCTTTGTTTCACTTTTTGGAAGGACATATGTCATTGACCTACTTAAGGAAACTAGTCTTCTTATGTGTAAGCTAGCTAACACACCTATAAATGCTAGTGGTATTGGTCATGATGATGGTCGGCCTTATAATGGTCCATCGACTTATTAGAGAATCGATCCATTTGATCTTTTGTGGGCTTGGTGTCTCTGTTTCGATTGTGTGATCAATTAGTACATGAAAAATCTAAGATTAAAAAAGGGAAGCTCTTGTTAGGATACTTGGATACTTGAAAAAGACACTTAGAAAAGGATAGTTACATAACAAAGCTAATCACATTTTGGTAGAAGGTTATTTAGATGTTGACTATACTGGATTTGCCACTTACAAGAGATCCACTTCAAGTTATTTTGTTTATAGTAGGGATGTGCAAATATACTTGAAGAACCGAAAACCAACTTGGAACTGAATCAAACCGATCAATTTAGTTCGTTACTAATTGAGTTTGACTTGGGTCTGGTTCCAAATTTATCAAAATCCGATGATTTGGGTTGGTTCTTGGTTCTATTGTTCAGGTAAACCGGAATTGACTCAAACTGGATTAATTATTGATTATGTTTATATCATATGGTTAATTGGTTATGGTACTTTAATGTAAAGATTGGTATTAACTATTTTTGTGTTAATTGTGATGGATTTGAGATTGCAATTTGTAATTTTAATTTTAGTTTGATTTGATTATGGGAAATTATTTGATGTTGGGCGTTTTTGCTATTATATTTTTTATAGTGATATTATGGGCAATTATATTATAAGCTTAGGACTGGAACTGGATTGGACCCAAATTGAAAAATTCAGTTCGGGTCCAATTCCCAAAACCATAGAATTGAGTCTAGTTGGTTCGGTTCCATTTCCTTGTGGAACTGATCCGAACCAATCCGAGTTGTACTTTTAATTTTTAGGAGGTAATTGAGTCACTAGGAAAAGCAAGAAACAAAGTGTTATTCGATTAAGTGCAAAAGCCGACTATAGATCTATGACATATGTTACATATGAGATGCTTGAAGATCTTGGTTTTCTTGTCTCTTGGCTCTGGTTGCCATTTACAATGCTTACAATCTTGTTTGTCGTGAATGTGCAAAGCATATTGTAGTTGACTATAATTTCATTTAGGATGTTTTGACAACAACAATTACCCATATCTTTGAGTTGTGTGACTAGTTGGATCGGATGGATATTTGCGCTCTAGCTTGAAGGAGACTAGGAGAGTCATCCCTTCTTTTTTTATTATGTTTCATTTATTTTATTTTAGTTTTTGTTGGGGTTGGTTTAGGTCTACTTTGTGTCCTCTAGAATATTGTCTCTCTTTCCCTTACTATGTATCGGAGATATTTGATGTAATGTGAGAAAGGACCTAGGGTTTTGCAAACATCATTTACTGGAATTTAGGCTTGGTTGGTAGTCGATGGAAATTTCATGTGCGCTCCGCTCCCTTTTGTTCTTCTTTTTCAAATTTGAGTTTGTGATATTTTCTAGTTTGTGACAGAGGCCCCATCAAGAAGAGAAATCCATAGCGAACCCCAACTAGTTTCGGACTAGTCTTTGTTGCCATCTTCGTTGTTTCTATCATTATTGTTGTTATTATTGTTGTTTGTTCTAAGAATTTGTATGGATTATTACTAGCTTTATTGAGCAATTATGTATGGCCTTGCATGCTTTTTTCCTTGCTTTGTCTTGGTCAAGAGTTTGTGCTTTGAAACATGGAAGTATTATTCATTTTGGCTAGAAGTATCTTCTTTTCTGGGTCCCTATTTTTTGCTGATTTGAAAGTTTTCTTGTTTTACTTTGACAGGGTGTGCTCTGTGCGATAGTTTTATCCGTCATACCTATGATTCGTCCTTTTGAGTGGCAGAGTTTATTTCTTCCGGTGAGTGTGGCATATTCATTTATCAATGTTTTCTTTGCAAACTATGAATATGTTACTCTCCTTATTCAGTGGTTAAAACACTTCGCTCCTCTTATTTGCGTGAACCAGAAATTAATTTGTTGTCTTTTTTTTCCTAGGATGGTACTATTTATGGACCAACTGATACTTGGACTATATTTTGGATCTAGTGTTATCTAATTTGTCTGTTAAATTTGCTGGTTTTTAGTGAAACATTATATGGAAGTTAAGTTTAAAATCTTTTATAGGTAAGGTAGAAGCAATTGAAAGCATAGAATGATTTTACCAAAATAATGGGCATGATAGGTCTGTCCTGTTAGAGTTGTCAAAAACGAAGTGAAGCTTGCAGTGTGTTCTTTGAGTGAATTAGGTTATTAGAAATAAACTACGAGAATTTTTTTAAGAGTTTTTATCTTCTTGATGAGAAATGGAGAGGTAGTTCTGTCACGAATTAATGAAAATAGGTAGTTTAACAAATATGATTATAAACGATGATGCATGTAAGAGAGAGACTTAGGTGACAGTAATTAAATTCATTTACAATAGTTCTGCAAACTTTGCCTGCCTCTAAACCCTGTGCTACTGCCTTTGGAATCGTCCTATACCTTCGCTTTTGTAATCTGTTAGCAGGCAAGTTATAAAGTCCATCCTTGCTCACGAGGATTGAGAAATCTTTTACAGTATTTTTTATAGATCAAGTAGAAAGTACCCATTAGGCTAAAATTAGCTTGTTTCACAATGACGTGTAGAGTTTTTCTAATTGGGTTTTAAACCTAACTTGCTTCAATGAATTTGTGTTAATGTAGAATGAGCAGCACTGTAGGTTGGGAGAATAGATTGTTAGCTCATGTCGAGAGCAAGCTTATTTAAGCGTGTTTTGATGTAAGATGCATTCCGTGCACAGTAAACTATTGTAACCTTGTAAGGAGGTGCACACATCAATTTATGGTGCATTTCAGAAGCTTAGCTTACTCATAATTACTCACCATATATAATGCTTAAATTTAGTGTAAGTTGCACTATTTGTGTGACGTCCCGGTTACCCGGACGCCAGTAATTATATATATATATATATATATTTTTTTACACAAACCTCAACTCAAATTCTTACATGTCACAAATCAAAATTACTTTTTACTTCTCTTCCCTTGTCCCGTGATCCTTCTAATGCCACACCTGCCACCAAAAATGGCAGGAGTCTGTTAATACAGACCTAGTAGATAAAACAATATCCAAAATAACAATAATCATTTCAATACTGCATACAGATTGAATACATCTCAAGTATTAGAATCAAACCAGAAATAAAATCAATCTCCACAACAACAATTCAATATGCAAGATACTCTTAAAAATAATAATCTTTAATATCAATATCATAATCATCTTTACTTATTATTATTATATCTCTGGGCCCCAGGTTTCTTAACCAATCACCTCAAATGCCACAATCATTTCTCATCAGCCCAAAAAGGGCCTTGGACGCCGTCGCGCCAAATCAAGCTCGAGCTGGCATGTGTAATCGCTTGTGAGAAACTTGTCTTACTCATCATCGCATTTAAATCATGAATTTAAATATCATCTCATTACTCATAATAACAATACATACCATATCATAAATCTTAACGGCATAATATCAAATGTAATATACAAATTAATTATTATAACTTATCATTGAACATACTGAATTCGTCACAACATAATAATATTCTGTACAGTGATGTGGATCTATTATTTTCATAACCTTTCACCTAGAAGCCTGACAAGAGTTCCTACAGCTTGTTATTCTAGAAGCCTTGACAGGAGTTGCAACTTGCATCAGTGATTCCTTTTTCTTAGGACATCACCCAGCGTACACTCCCCGCCCTTATCGAAATAACATATATATAGGAAACTCTCCGCCCTCGTCAGTTCTTGGTATACAAAAATTCATTAGTACCACATCACTTCACTGACAAGCATATCATATATATTCTCTTGCTCAAATAACAGCATACACAGCATACATGACATAATAACATAATTTCATATAGACACGTCTACTAAAATTCTTCTATAATGCAAAATTCACTTAATAGATCAAAACATCAATAAAAAGCAAACAGAAGATTGATCACAAAATTTCACCAAATTAATCTATTCTCCACAATATCATAATTTCCCCATAATCTTGAAACATTAAATTATATTCCCAACACAATATCAAATCAACACCTACCGATTTACTGTTTTGGCTAGACCTGAAATCCCTCTTTTATTTCTTCTTACGCAATTAACAGATTACGAGACATGATAACATAATTCCTAAAGCCTCACAACATTCATCTATTTTCACAAGCAATAATGTATCAATATTAACTTTAGGGATAGGATTACCTACCGATTAATCGTTAAATCAAGCTTGGAAATCCCCTAGCTTTCCACTTTTCCTCTTCCTTATTCTTCTTTCTTTTTCCCCTTCTTTTTCTCCTTCATCTTTTCCTCTGTTGGAGCTTGCAGCAGCTGCTGCCGCTGCTTCTGCTAGGCTCGGCGGAACGGGCAGAAGCAATCCGAGGGGCGCGGGACGGGCGAAACCGAGAAAACCGAGAGGAAGAGAGAAGGAAAATTCCCTTTCTCTCACTTGGTGCGGGCGACACGCGGAAGAAGCAGAGAAAGGCGGTTCCGCCGCTGTCCTCATCTGATTAATGGAACAATTGCAATTTAGTCCCCCTATTTCCAACCTCTTATAAATAGGTCCAAAATCATTCTTTTCAGGTCCAAAATCCTTCATTTTCAGTCCAAATCAGTTTTAATTTTTAAGCCTCAAATCAACTTATATTTCAATTTCTTTTGACTTCAAAAGTTCAGGATATCACAGTTTGGTAACTTGTTTAAAGTTTATTTTCCCACTCGTTTTATAAAGTAAACCCTAAATTTATATCTTAAATTTTTTAAATGTCAACAACATTTGTTCTAAAGTTCTCATCTTGATTTTATGAGATTTCAGCGCTACTCACAAGTTATTTATACTTAAAAATTTAAAGTTGTACTACATTTTATGTATTTCTTTAAGTATGAATTGTTAATTTTATTATTATTATATTTGGCATGTTATTCCGTGTTCGTGTCCTATGTTTTAGAAAATCGTCGTGTCGTATCGTGTTGTGTCCCCGTGTCTCTGTGTCGTGTCCATGCTTCATAGATTATGCCTATGCTTCATAGTACATGCTCCAACTTCCTCCAAATTAGTCTTGAACTATGGGGCTTTTCTTTTAGGTGTTTTCTTAATTTGCTGACTTGAAGTTGATGAACCTTGTTAGGGGAGATGTATCTTAGCATTTAAAATGTATTTCAGTAAGCTATGCCTAATGCCCATGTGACTCCATGGGATCTTTGCAATTATTGTTTTGTCTAGTGCATTTTTTTTGTGAAGTGTATCTGTTGATTTGTTTGTGAGGGCAGTATCGGTAAGTTAAGAAGTTATCGAAGTTATACACGTTTCTGACTACTAACTTTAGCAGACCTGTGACACCACATTAGTGTTTGTTTGTCATGGTACTACTGTGAAGTTTGTTAGTATATACTGTGGGGCTAGCACATCTATGTCTGCATGGATTTCGAATAGGGGTAGTTACAGTTTTCTTCTGTGGTCAAGCTTTCTTTAGCCGTATCTTTGTTTCTAACATAGGTCTTAATGTCGTTCCTAGCTGTTCTTTGCATGCACTCTTTGGAAGTTCTTTGTTTTGCTCTAGTTTTGCATGTCCATTATTAACATATTATTTCTTGCCAGGTACTACCAAGGAAAATGTTAGATTTTCTTGATGCCCCTGTACCATTTATTGTGAGTTCTGAGAGCTTTCTCATTTTTGCTTTACTTAACTGGTTTTTCTTGTTCACGAGAATTTAAATTTTAGTCTAAACTTGTCTACAGTAAATTGACTATATATATCTTTTCCTTTTCATGTTCATCACAACTTAGAATGTTGTTGTTCATATTTGATATTTGTTTCCTTTGAAACCGTTTAAGCCCTCCATGTCAGAAGAAGAGATAGAAGAGTTCCTGTAGCCCATCCACACCTTGGAGATGGGGCGTGAAAAAGAGCTCTAGGGCACCATCCTCGAGCTCAGAAAGAGAACCACTTGATGTGGTGTTTGAGAGATATTTTGTGTTAGCTAGAAAGGCAATCCTTGACCAAATGATTCTTAAACGAGAAGGTGAGTTTTGAGTTTCCATATTTGGTGGGCTCGCTAGCATCTTTTAAAATATGAAACACACGATTTGGGGATCAATTTAGGACTCTAATCCATCTAACTCATAGAGTGGCCTTGTACCCACGACCATTGATAACTAAGGTAATGCCTTGCCCAAGGTCTCGCAAGTAGAACTTGACCTTGAAGGGGCGAATGCTTCACACCAAAAGAGTATGAATTCTGGGATTCCCTTTGGAAACTTTATCAAAAATGGCCACCTTTTCTTTCTAGCCTCTCCCCTAGCTGCTTATTCACAAATCACTTTTTCTTTTTTCTTTCCTCTTTTTGTTAAGAAGCTGAGAATTTGGAAGATGTTTGCTCTCTTTGATTAAAAGCACATGTCTAAGCCAACCATTATTATGCTACAGGAGAAAAATCCAACCAGCATTGGGGGGGTGGGGGGAGAGTTTAGTAACTGGATGCAAAAGAATCGAGACCTGGTGATTTCATCCATAGCGGCCCCTCTTTTTTGTGTTTGACTGAACAAATGTTTCAACTTTTGTTTCATTAATACGCACTAGGGATGGTTCCCTAATACAACATTGAGATCTGCATTTTGATTTCGACATGGACTTTTATATGCGACATAAGAAATGGCCTTGATGCCAACTTTTAGTTAGGGTTACGGTGTGCGGACGATAAGAGTGTAAAAGGAGGGAGAATTTCAAGAAATAATTTCAAAACCTTCTATTTGCGATTATCCTTACGATTTGGTGACCAAAACTCAAACTGAAAGAACTTGTGGTTATTAAAGTCATTACTAATGTAGCTTTATTTTCATTGCATGATACAACAATCGAGCCTTTATCTGATGTGGATCGGGAATGAAGATGCTATTTTATAATTCAAACTAACAATATTAATTGACGAATTATTCGGATTAAGCGCAAAATATTTTCTAAAAAACTTATTTGATAAGTAAGAGCTTTAAATCCTGCAAAATTAAATTATTTTAAAATCAAAATTAAATTAAATTGATAAATAAAAATTTATTTGTTGGATTAGGGCTTACGAAGTAAAAACAATAATCAGATCTTAGGTTTAGAAATTAGGACGAATATCTCGAAATTAAATTAATAGTATTCTTCACTTAAATAAATGTACGGTTACACAATTAGAGCCAAATCTAATAATTGATCAGTGTAAATAACTTTATTAAGATCAAACAATTAATGATTAATTGAATTCGATAAGAAATTATGCTGACAAAAGCAGAGTTTTGCGTGAGGTTGACGGGCTAAACCACGATGGGCCACATCGCTACGAGAGGCACTACGCACAAAACTAATTAGTTGGGTGAGGCAGAGCCGACAAGTTGTAGACAAAGTCGAGGAGTGGCTAGCGGAGCCAGTGAGCAAAGGGGTCGAGAAGCGGCGAATGCAGTGGTAAAGTAGCTTGCATGTGTGCAGGGAGCTAGTTGCACGTGCCCGTTGGACTCCATAGGCAAGCTCGCTGTTTGTCAAGCTCGACGATGCGGGATCGCGGTCAGCTCGCGAGATCATGCAGGCAAACCTTAATTGATTGTATGCATCGAAGGGTATGCATAGCTTGGTGCCTAGGTTCTGCAGCCCGGCCAAGGCATCGGTGAAGTCCGTTAGGTTCAATAGAGCTATTTCATGCGTGAAGATTGTGCAAACCAAGACTGGCGTAGCTCGCAGGCTCGTAAGGCAGATTTCCAAGTTAAACAACGACGAGGCAGGGCTCGAGCAATCTAAGTGGGAGGTGTTGGTCCAGTGAAATGTGTTGGTGATGATGGTGACAATAGAACCTTAGGCGGAGGATGAAGTGTACAACTGGGTGATGTGAGGAGAATGCTAAGAGAGAAGAGGGGAAAAAGAAAGAATTTTTTTCACTGGGATAAGTAGGTTATTTGAAAATTTCTCCTGATCCTACCCTTTTCTTCAACGGAACATCAATTTCTTAACTCGGATCTAAGATTTGAAAAAACTCAAATATCTTTTTATTAATCATGTAATCTATTATAATGCAAAGCAGCTTCCATATATAAAAATTTTATAATAAAATTTAAATATACAATAGTAAATACTGAAAATAAAAATACCAAATAAACTTAGAATAAATATAGAATTAATTATATTATAATAAAATAAAATTAACTCTAAATCTGGCGGTCTTCAAATCTTTCCACATTATCTCTATTTTTTCTCAAATTAAAATTGAATATAGCTAATATGGAACTCTCATATTAGCTTTAATTAATTTAAATTTAAATTGCTCAATGTGATATCATCCTAGCCGTCAAATTATCTGATCCACATCGCCACCATTATTCTGCTAGGTGAGATCGGCTACATAAATCATTTGTTTTCATTACACTCTATTAAATAACTACTACTTATTTAGTTTTAAATATGCAAAATCATTCATTATGATTTCCTGTTATGTCCTTGTTGGTCTTCTTCCTCTTTTTACATGAGCAAGATCCAATTTTTTAACTCTCCTTATTGGAGCTTCTATCAATTTATATTTTATATGTTTAATCCAAGTTAACTCTCTCTGTACTTATCCTCAATTGAAGCAAATCGAATATTTTTTATGGATATACTCATTTCTCATATTACCATTTTATGTATCCTACTCATCCATTTTAGCATTCCCATCTTCGCGACACATTTTATTTGTATGCTTCTGTTTTGTAGGTTAGTACTTAACACTATATAATATTGTTGGTCTTATTACTGTCTTATTAAAATTTACCTTAAGTCAGTTGAATTTTTTTATTACACCACACCTGATGCATTTCTCTAGTTATTCCAACCTCAATTAGATCTTGCTAATGATATTTATTTCACTGTCATTTACATGATTTGTTTGAGATATTTAAACCGCTCACTCTTACTGATAACTTAATTACTAGTTGTCTCTCCAATGCAAATTTTTTTATTTTGATTAAATTTGTACTCTATATATTCAAATTAGATTTACTAAGATGAAGACTATTAGATTCTAAGAGGTATTCCCCTATAGCTCGAGTTTTGTATTATTAAGAGAAAAACTTGTCGTCACCTCGCCGTGGCACATAGGTCACTCGAATTATATTCCCGAACAAATTTGAGGGACCCACTTGGGTTAAGTCTAATGGCCGAATAGCTTAGAGCCAACCGAATAGGGAGATCGACCAGATGATTAATCAGTAAGCTCTTGTCATATCATAGCCTTATCCTATGATACGATGGCCTCTTAGGGTCATAGTGGGGGTGTCTATTATTAATACCTGGATTGTCAAGCTGCGTGGGTAGGCCATGTCATTGCCCACGTCGCCTAACTGTTGCCTCATTAATGAAAGTCACGTAACCCACCAAATTTTATCTGCTACGTTCACTATAAATACTCTCATTAATGGTGAGAAGGGGGTTCGCGATTCCAGGCTCTAATTCTCTAAGCTTACAAAGCACTGTTCATCGACTGTTCAATTATAATCTTCTAGCTTTTTTTCGACTAGCTCTCTCCAGCAGAATTTTCTTGAGACAGTCAGCAGCTTGCCTCAGCCCTCTTTCTCTTCTTCCGGGGTAATCTCAAAGGAAGTGCTTTCTCCCTTCAGGCTGTACTCCTTACCACGTCTTAACTCTCTCGCTAATCCTTCTTATTTTCCCTAATTTCTTGTTTAGAATTTTCACCCAAACATGCATTATCCTCATCTCTAGTTTTATGAATGAGAAGAATTTCATATGCGAAAAACATACACTAAGGTATTGTCTTAAATATATTCAGTTAGAACTTGCACAATCAATGTCATGAGATATGAATGTAAAACTGAGTCTGTATTTAATCTAGTTATATTTATTTGATAATTTTTATGCTGGCTATCAACTACCTAACTCAACACTCTACTTTTCTCATTTGAGATTTAGATCCGGCATCAACTAGTTCCTTTCTCGCATGATATTAAATGAAATTGAGCTTGATGCTTGTAGTTCTAGTTTTTTTCATGCTTGTATATATTAAGAAGTAAATTATCATTGATTAGGAAGATATTTATCATCTGCATACCGTTTAAGATACTAAGCCACGAATCTTATTTTTGTTCATAGGTAGGTATACAGCATAAGCCAACTGATATGAAGCTGAGAGCAAATAATGTTGTCCGTGTGAATGTCTACAAGAACCAGGTTTTCTACTTGAAATGTTTCATCTGAGTTATTGACTTCCATTTAGTCTGATTCAATGAAGTCATTATATTCTTTGTCTGTTCTTTAGCAGTTTTGTTAACTAATGCTTTTTTGAAATGTTGTTAACCAATTGTTAAAACGGCAATAAGACTATATTTGTAATAAACAAGGGCTTTATGATTTTTGTGCACTAGCTTGGTTGGGGGGTATGACGGATCTGGATGTTATCATGAAATAATCCATATGACCTATCTGTATATGTAATAACCCTAATTATATGAATGTCATGATGAATTGAGTTGGAATGGGTACCTTCTAAACGAAGGTTCACTTCTAACATGATGACAGAGTGAGCAGAAATTAAATATTGGATCATTGCTTGAATCTGAATTTCAGAATAAGGAAATTTGGACATATTATGGGGGCAAGTAAGAAGAAGATCCTTGAATCCGCTATTAAACAAAGGATTGTAGCCATGGCATGTTCCAGTTGTTTATTTGGAGGCATTAAACAATGTTCAACAATATTGACCCAAGGATAATGACTTGAATTTTTTTGTGTTTTAAAATGTTAAATTCAAGTTTTACTGATGTTTTGGAAGTCTACGATTCCTTCCATCCGTTGTCCTTTTTTCTTCAGAGGTTTTCCTCTTCATTATAAACATACCTCTTCTCTCCTATCATGATCATTTCTCTTTGGTGTCCTGATGGATGAAGTGGTCTAGTTCACAGCCTCTCATTGTCCTTGAAATAAATATTTTAATTTTTAATTAACTACTAATCTTCATTTTTGTGATCCAAAATGTATTTGTTCCTTTCGTAGACATGTATTTCCATGCCTTTCTATTATCTTGTCTGTCGAACCCTAATGTTTCTTATTCAGGCTCAGCACACAGCCACCTCTCCTTCGTGCAATAGTAAAGTTTGTTTCTTTGTGACCGAAGGATCTTCATGTCCTGGAAATAACATGTTTATTTGAAATAAAGGGAAGTTTAGCACAAGTAGCTCTTAATTTTTTATTCCATTACCAAATTCTTGGATTTGGCAACTACATCTCGAATATTTAGTCTATTCGTGATCTGTTATCAGCATTCTAAATTGATTCCTGATTGTATTCATTGAATGATGTCTGATGCCTTTCTCTGTTTTTTTGTTTTGTTATTATTTTGCAGGTTAAAACATGCTCTTTGCCTCAACTTCCTCGTTACAGGGAACTTATTGCCGATCTAAGTCCAGTGCATTCTAGATTGGCATGTGAAAGTTCCATAGCCAAGAGACACCCAGTATACAGATGTAGTGAAGTTCAGGTTTTCTTATGATCCTCCCTTTCTTATTTGGTGTTTGTGACATTACCTTTTCCCTGTATATGCATCAAAATTCAGGTGATTCACAATCTGTATTGATTCTGTCATCTTTCTGAGTGTCTTAGCTATCATAATGACAACTGTAGTTCATTTTGTGTAGGTATAATTGATCTATTATTGAAATCCATACATTTTCCTTTGACTGAATTAGTAAAAACTTGATGTTGAACATACTGGCAATATTTTTGTTTTGGGCTTTGGACTGAATTTATAAATGATCCTGATATAGAGATGCTTGCTACTACTCAAATGATGTGGAGAAATAACATTGAAAACTTTACGGGCAGGTTTATATGCAGAATATTATTTCTAAAAGCTTTAATGATAGTAAAAAAGATACCTGTGCTACCTAATTTAGTCTTCTTTGGGTTTTTAAGTGCAAGTTGAGCTGATGTATAAATGTACTGGTAACATTTCCTTTGCGGCTTTGGATCGAATTTATAGGTGATTTTTGTACTTCCTGCTAGCACTCTAACAAGAAGATGATATGTGGGTTATTGCAGGCAGAAGCTGCTGGTAGCTTCTTGGGTATTATGAAATGCTACATGGAATCCCTTTGTTCAAATTTACGTTCTCATACCATCACAAACGTACAGGCAAATAATGACAAGGTAAAAATGGAGGAGCTGCATTTTTTGGGAAGCTTGTTCTATTTTACTGCATCTGTTATAACTTCAAGGATCATTCCTTTAAGCCTTCTTCTGCTTCAGGTTTCTCTTCTCCTTAAAGAAAGCTTTATTGATTCTTTTCCTGCCAAGGATCGACCATTCATGAAGGTTATGTCTCTCCAAATTATTTATTATGTTTTTGGTACTAGTTTTATATTAGACTTTCTAATACTTAGTTTTGAGTTGGGCTGTTAATTTAGTCGGTTTTGAGGGAGCTGTTACCATCTCCATAATAAAATAATTACGGATAAATATGTGAAAATATACACATGTATATATACATATATTTGTCTTTGTATCTTTATACATATTAGGGGTAAATTGCATTTTGTCCTTGACATTTATGGTCTATTGCATGCCTTTTCCACAAGTTTGAATTTGTTGCATCCGGGTCCCAAAAAATTTAAAATGTCATGAAGGTTCTTAACCGTATCTCACTTTGATTTTTTTAGATAGGATACTTTTAAATACATAGTTAAGATGCATGGGTCGAACTTGACCTTTTTACGACAATTGAATATGAAAATACTCCGATATTGATGCTTGAATTCTTTTTGGACTTATATTTAAAGAGTGAAACGTCTTCTATTGAATACAATTTTACTTAAAAGAACTTTTTCCCTTTTTTGTCGTTGTCTTGCTGAGTCGCTACCCATTGTGCTCTCCGTTGACATATCTGCCTCCACAGTCGCCTCCACTATTAGCATCGCCACTATAGTCATTGGTGGCACTCGGCCAGCAACCTCCTCAATGGCAACGACAATGACGACAACGAGGATAGTGTTTGGTGGGTTTCCAGATGACTACCATGTACAAGAGGGTGAGGATAGGAGAGGTGGGCTGGTCAAATTGCACTTTAATATTTAAAATTAATACTGAATACATATTGGTCGCTAAAGGACCTCCTCATAAAAGAGAAAGAATAAGTACAAAATTAATATAATAAGAAAGGGTAGAAGTGTAATTTAATAGAAATTTATCGAATGCAAGTAGGGGTGGCAATATATGACCCGACTCGTGACTCGACCCGAACCCAACCCGCAATTTTTCGGGTATGGGTCATGAAATTTATTGAATGCAACGGGTCGGGTTGGCATAATCGGGTCGGGTCGAGTCAGGTTCGGGTTGGCCATTTATAAAAAAATACTCTTTAAACGGGTTGAGTTGACCCGCCAATCCAACCCATTTATTAATCGGGTTGGGTTCAGGTCATAGATTTTGACCCATTCGGGGTTGAGGCTATTCGAGCCGGGTCAGGTCGGGTTGGGTTCGACCCGAACCCGACCGGCCGACCCATTTTGCCACCCCTACATGCATGCAATGATATTAAAGCATAGGTCACCCATATGCACAAATTCAAACTTGTTGAACCTGCGTGCAATAGATCCTATACCTCAAAGACCCTATGTAATTATCCTATGTATATATTTATATTTATTTATTTATTTTAAGCTAGTTACAGTATTAAATGAACCATTTTTAGCTCAAAATCATTCTTGAGCTCATCGTTGTAGCTGAAAACTCAATTTGAGCCTATGCTCAAGCTAGTATCGAGCTTCGAGCTATGTTAACAACTCTATTATTGGGAATTAATTAAGGTTTATTTTTAAATTATTTTTTCCAAATTGATGCAAAAAATGCCCAAAGAGTTATTAAAACTTAACTAAAGGATCCATGTAGTCGACCTCATTTTGGTGGTGGTGGTGGTTATTGTTGTTGTAGTAGTTATTAAAACTTAACTAAATCTTCCGTTTCAATGATCAAGAAAAAAAAAAAACTAAACCTTCCATTTAGGGACTTAGAAATTTAAAGTTGAGCCTCATCTTAGGTCCAGCCTTAGTTAAGATTGATGCCAAATAAAATTTTTCACAGCTCATTCAATGTTCTTCACTACGCTATATCATTTTCAAAGTTTTCAGCTTCATTTGAGGATTTTAAATCATTGTATTTGCTGATTAGCATTATCCCTTATCCATGATTGCTCATTTCAGTGCATAAGCTGCAAATTCTTTAATCTGTCTTCACCTAGAGTAGCATTTTATTATACGCTCCTTTGAGGGAATTTGGAAAAATATTCTATAAACGCATTGCATGTGATATCCATTTTAGCATGGAACTTAATATGTCCTTGATTTGGGAATTTAAATTCATGCTTTGAGACTTTGCTTCACAGTTCTCCAAAACTCTTTTTCACCCGTTTGGATTGGAAATCACCAGACAGGAAGCTTTTCCATGTTGATTCAATTGGAGGCTTTAGGAGAGCTTATGCATTTATCTAGTCAGCATCAACTAAGCTTTCCCCTGTTTTTTCTTTTTCTTTTGAAATTTATTATGCATAACCAAATTGTAATAAGATAATATATTGGCTATAGAGAATGGAGTTAGGTATAGTGGATAATTGGATACAAAGTAGAAGGGCCTCATTTAAAATAATAGATAATATTTTGGCTAATGTAATCGAAAGAAAAGAATTTAAAATCAGTTATTGGATCTTGTTCATGTACAAAGAGGAAGAAAGACTAAAAAAGATATGACAAGAAACTATAAGGAGTGATCTTAGTTACTTAGATAAAAATTTGTTAATTGATAGAGCATAATAGAAACAAAGAATTCATGTAGCCGACCCCACCTAGCGGAACTAAGGCTTGGTTGTTGTTGTTGTTGTTGTAATCGAAAGAAAAGAGAGCCTAATATAATTTGTTTAGACATCAAATGAAAATTTTGGATAAGTTAGTGTTAAATAACCCATTTGGGTTGTAAATAAATCAAATTCGAGCTAAGTGGTGCTAGCGCTCAAACTCGAAATTTTCAAGTTCAACTCGAACTGAACTCAGACTTGAAATGATTTTGAGTCGAGCAGCTTAACTTGAAATTGTTCGATTTTGAACCAGTTCGAAATCCATTTCAAGCTGTATTGCATATTTTTTAAATATATATTTATATACAATGTATAAAAACATAAATATATATATATATACATATTTATATATTCACAAAAATAATTTTTCTGTGCCAATCTGAGTTTATATCGATCAAACTAGCCTTAGCTCAAACTCTACTCAAATGACACTTAAGCTTAAGGTGTGGCTCGAAGCTCGACCCAAAAATCATTCAAGTCGAGTTCAAATTTGTGCAAATTTCGAGCACGCTTCGAGTAATTTTAATAGCTCTAATAACCATAAATTGCATTGAAAAGGATTAGAACAAAAGAGCCATAATCCTGTACTCCTTGGGGTCAGTTATTTAATTTTTTCTTTTTCATTCAGCTTTATATAAAGCAGTGCTCTTTGTAAATGCAAATGATACAATGCCACTTTTTGCGACTCCTTCCAATTCTTTTTTTGTCCCATCTTCCTCCCTTTTAACACTGTGGGTTGAATCTTCTGATATTTTGTACGAGTGTCTCTAATGGTCATGGCCAGGCAACCTTAAAAGTCCAAGCCTCATTGTATCCTAAATAGATGTTATGCCTACCGTCTCGTTGATTCAATCTTTTGTTATGTGATCCGCTCTAGAGTGATTACTTATCCATCTCAATGTCCGTATCTCAACTCTATTTATCTCACGAATATTTTGTCAATTCACTCTTTCAGTTTTGTAAAATTTGACCTTCATCCTAATTGACAACTTCTTATAGCATAGCTCCTGCTGCACTCTTATTTATTAACTATCTTGCCTTGTTTTTATAATTATATTGGAAATGATAAACAAACAAAAAAGGATTAATGAAGCTGATCCCATCGAGTTGTGGTGAAAATGATGAAGAAGACAATAATCTTGCAGGACATTAACCTTTTTCATTGTTAGCTAACATCCATTTCAATGTGATGATTGCCACAGCTGTTCGTCGACACGCAGCTATTTTCTGTTCTGTCGGACTCTCGGATGTCGAGCTATGAGAATGAGAAGGCCTAGCATATCGAGAACGATTCCAACACCCATCAACTAAGAGCCAGCAGATATTTTGCCGCATAAGCAAACCATCAATACATGAAGAAGTAAATTTGGTGAAGCCCATTGAAATTTTGTGCCATGGTGATAATGTGGATACAAGAATGAGATGCATCCCAATTTTTAGGCAGGGATGCCACCATCGTTATTGTATATCTCTGCTTGAGAGCATTGTTGTTGTAAACCCAAAATAAAGTAGCCCTGCTCTTTTGCATGGGAGTATATCTCCCTCTTTCTATTCAATCATTAGTTTATAATTTCCTAGTTAATCAATATACCGATTTGCAATGAATCTGATAGGTCCCTGTCGTTTACTTGTAGTTACATTTTGATTCATATTTTTTAAAATCTCACTTGGGCCGGAAAAATGTTAGGGACTTCAATGAGATTTCAAAAAATGTGGACTAATGTGTAATCATGGGTAAATTATAGAGATTTTTCAGTATTTTGTCCTAACCTTTTTATTGCTCATATTCATTGACACTTAAAATTGAAGTTTTTGATTTAATGAATTTGATGAAATTTATTTGATTTTGAATCAATTCATGTATGGGCATTTATATTTTGTGTAAATCATATGTTTTTGTATGTTTTAATCTCTTCATAATAGATGTTTATGTATCATATTTATTTTGAATTGCATGAATTTTTATTAGATTTTTGAGTTTTTAAACTTGAATTGTTATTTGAATGAGTTTGAAATTTGAACATAATTGGCAGCTCTTTTTGTTTTCCTTTTTTTTTTTTCTTCCAAGGGTTGGCAGAGTGCTTATTTGATAAAAACATCAATTTAGTTTGTCATGAATATTATGTGTTTGTTTTAATTATATAAGATGTGGTTTAAAATTAATTGATATATTAAAAATGATGTAAAATTTAAATTTTATATTAAAAATTATTTGAGATATAATAAAATTTAATTTAATATTTTGTTTTATTTTTTTATTTTTAATAACAAGATGAATGTCTTGACATTACATGTTCAAAAGAAATGGGCCAGCATTTTCAGCAGTACACCGTACGCATTAGGGAATAGGCTGTGGGCCTCGCATTTTATGCACGTTGTTAACGGCTTGATGACATCAGCTGACATCACTATCAAAAAAACTGACATCAGCTAACTTCAGTAATGCACAAATTGTTCATAACATGACATCTAATTTGATTTGGACTTCAAGGTTTAAGGAGATTTTATTTTATTTTTTTTAAGATAAAAAAGAATTATTTTAATATTATGATTGTAATAAAAAATTATTTTATTATTAAAATTATAATAGATGTGAATAAAGATAATGTTTTTAAACGAAGAATGTATAGGATTTAAAAAAAAAAGTTAAATTTTAAAATTAAAATTTGTGTATAATGTAAAATAAATATAAAATATTAAAAAAAAATGCTTTTAGAGGAATTATGAATTCAAAATATCCATCTCAGTTAATTGCTTTAATATCTCAAATATCTTATTAAGGCTGAAAATTTTGCTTATAACTCAAAGCTTGCTCATAATAAACTAACTTTATTGCTATCACAAATATATATTTATATTAGAATATCCCTTAAAATAAATTAAAATAAAAAATAGGGGATAGTTTTGTAGTATTTATAAGATTTTAATATATTGTATGTAAACATAATTATTGAACATATAAATATGAAACAATTTAATTATATGCATGTAATTCTTTCTTAAAATTTAAATTTTAAATAGTCACTCAGCATCATGCACTATGGTGGCGAATAAATTCTATTTTAAATCATATCCCATATATTTTACTTCTCAAATTAAACACAAAATTAATTAAATTTTCATTGCATGTTATACCCACAAATAATGGAAAATTAAATAAAGCATTTTTCAAAGACTTCATTAATAACAAAAAAAAAATAAACATATTATATTCTATTTTAATTTGCCTTGTATTGAATAAAATCAATGAATATTAAACTAAAAGCATCATAATCTATGAAATGGAATTTTTTGAGGCTTGTCAAAAGAATAATAACCAAATTAATCGATGCATGCATGTATTTAAAATAGTCATCCACAATTTGAAAAATAAATTTATCAATCAATGGGAGTGAACTATTAATCATCAATTTTCACTAGCTATTCTTTTCAATGCATTCTTTAATTCCAACATAAACATGCTTTTTTCGTACGTACAATTGCTAGACAAGTTATATCGGGACATATCGATCACACGTAGACACACCTAACCAATCAAGGGTTAAATAAATCCCATACCTACTCACGGGCTCAATTGTGTTCCCATGCCACTCTATTATTATTATTAATATTGTT